>OZ038003.1:2898200-3120700 GCA_964035705.1 Porites rus | reverse complement strand
GGTTGTTTCAAGATTGCGCGGGAAACTGAGTTTAAACTCGCTCCCAAAACAGCCCCATAATGCATTTCGACACAACTGCACCGGCGTGATCTCCCGCCAAACCTCGAAATGACCAGGCCACAGTTTTTTAGAAGGTAGATAGCGCTATCCACTGGAAAAATCCCTGTCCAGTAGATAATGCAATTGGTTTCCTTAATACTTATCTGGTGGATAGCCCTATCCAACGTTTCAATAACCGGGTACAGTAGATTTGCATGGATCTTCCAATCAATAAACAACCTGAACCTATATTTCTCCTCTGTTCGCGCTATTCTTTTACTTGTTCTTTTCAGTTGTAGGCAGTTTCATCGGAAATCTGGGTCAGTTTATTAAAACTTTTGCTAGTACAATTTAACAGTGTGGCTATTATTTTCACTATCTCAATATTTATACCTATAGGTGTAACTGAGTTACACTTGTAAAAGTTTTATTGAACTGACCCAGTAAGTAACTGTTTTTTTCTCGACTATTGTCTTTTCCCTCTTTCTTGTAAGTCAGGCAATTATGTCAGTCTCGTTTATTTCTTTATTTTTGCTTGTTTTATTCAGCGGAAGTGGCCTTGGTTTCGGATCAGAGTTCTTTGATCTACTGGCCAAGTCCAACAACAGAAATGATGTGGTAAGTTAACGCATATATGCTCTTGGCAGTAACTTGTTATATGTGGCAAAATGGTCTTGTATCCTGGTAACGAAAGACATGTCTCTCAAACCCACCTCCGTCCCAGGCCTTCTTCCCGTTTTTACGTTCGAAGGGTGGGCTGGGAAGAAAGATGCTTTTCCCCGAAACTTCTGACAATACTCCCGAGGCTCGAATACTCTTGTTTTACATTTGAATGATATTTTAGGAGTCCCCGGCGTGTCGCGGGAGCAAAAAGAAACATCACGCATTGTTTAGAGTATTGTGAAGTTCTCTTACGGCTCTGCTTTATTTTCTTACGCGTCAAGAGAGATTGCCTGGTGGCAAAATACTAAGATGAGTATCCGATCTCTATATCTTTTCTCCGCAGAATGAACGGGCTCGATATACTATTCCCGAATTCCTATTGCCCCATGAATCATCGATACCCGTGGTACGACAAGAAGACTCCGATATAGAAGACGAATACGAGGATGATACTACTCAAGGTAAGAGGCAGCGCTGTGGGAGGAGTGGTAGGGGGATTTGAGGGGTTCTTTTCTCAACTTCCTCACCCCATAAACTTCAGGGAGAATGGGTCCAAGGATCGGCGCAAAGATTGCTGGGAGCATTGCTCGGAATGACTTGTACCCATTCTCCTGCAGTGTTGTCGCCTAACTTGAAACTCGAAACTGGCTTATATAATTTTCTTGACTCAAAATAGACCCCCCATATGGAAGAAAAATATAAACCGGACCGCAATTATTTTGTTTCTGCAACTTTCATCATCTTAAATATGAGCAAAGATGGCGGGCGTTGTTATAAGGTCTATTTGAGAATAGATTATTATTATTTTCTTTTTTTTCTCTCTCTTTATAGGAACGAGTGGGTCACGCACTCCAGATGATGACCTTGATCCATCTCGGCGAATAAGTTCGCCGCGCTCTTCAAACGAAAATTTAGCCGTCGACGGCAAAGCTAACGTACCTAGTGATATGGCGGACTTGATGTCTCGGAGATCGTCGTCACATTCTGTCGCGCCGAGCGTCATTTCGGACTTCCCTGATTCTGATTCGTTGTTACCAGATCTCTCCGATACGGTTAAACCGGGCAAAGTGGATAATTCGGAAAGCATCGGAAAGCCCGACAAAGACCCGAGACTTGCTAATATTCAGTCCGAGTCTCCAGATTCTCGAGTTCGTACATTTTCAGGCGATGCTGACGCCGCGCGACCTCGTCCTAGAACGTTGGGATTATTGAAAAGAAATTCAGATCTACCTGGTCGTGTTCAACGCGTCGATGTTTTGGATACGGGTTTTTTCCCGATAGGTATGAAGTCTTCTGTAAGCGATACGAATCTCAATAAAGATCCCTACGCTATCGAGGAGGAAGTACCCTTCGTGCTGGCTTCGAAAGCCGCGGACTCTTCTGTTAACCCTGACGATAGTTTATTAACTGACGATCTCGTTTCGTTCGAAGAAGGCAGTATAAGCGACGAGGAAAGGGAAACGGTTGAGGACGATGCTGCTATAACACGTATTGACATTTCTGAAGTACCTGTACCCGCAGAAGATGAACTTGATCACAAAGATGCTCTTTGTGAAGACACACATACTCCTATACAATCTCCGTTAATAGAATCAACGATAAATACGCTGTCTCCCAGAAAGCAACGACCTCCACCAGTTTCGGTAAAACCTGCACGATCTCCTACGGTAGAAAAGAGAGACTTTGCACCATCGGAAAGTCCGTCGCCCGAAGAAGCGCCGAAGGTGGGATCACGTGAGCTTATAGTACCTGTTATGACTGCATTACAGGAGCGGAGAGCGTCCACTCCGGATTGCTCCACGTCACAATCTTCGACAGATATTAAAGTCCCGGATAGAGCTGAATCCCCGAGTGCAGAAAAGGTGGGCGGAGGTGACGAGAAAAGATCTGAAGCCAAACCCATGACTAGGTCAGCTTATACTACACGGATCTCTGTTAGAGATCGCCTCCAGCAATACGAGAATAACCGTCCCGGAAAAGTCGACTCTGGTCGGAAACAGTCGTTGTCCGAACTTTTTAACCCGAATCCAGTGTCTTCTCGGAAGGAAATGTTCGAGCAGAAGGAACGAGGGCTTTATAAACGTGTTGGCGACATGGGAGTGAGAAAACCTAGAAGTGATTCTGGTAGTGGCTCTGGCTCTTCCAGCGGCAGCCCTAAGTTGTCGAGGAAATTGTTGAATAACAGTGACGATAAAAGCAGCACTTTCGGTGCGAAAAGTCCGCTCAGCGGTAGCCCCAAGTTACCAAGGAGACGGTTGAATGACAACATGGATGGAAACAGTGCGGAGAAAACAAAACCAGTTGAACAGGAAAAACAAGCTGAACCTCGGCGCCGTGAAAGAAGAGATCAGTCAGGAAAATCTGATCATCCACGAAGCTTGGTTCCAGACAATCTTGAGAAAAGAGACGCTCTGAAACTCGATTTACATGATGGCGAAAAGGAAACTTTGTCTCCGAGAGAAATAGATATTCCTCTTGATCATGAGGAAATGAATGATAAGCACAGACCACGAAAAAGCCCGAACTCGAGCCCGAGAAGCAGTCGGACAAATGTCGTCCGTTCTCCGTTTCCCGATGTTAGCCACGATGAAGAACGAGAACCACAGTTCGTGTGATCGTTACTTCGTCGATGTTGTTGTTTCTGTGTAAGTGGTATTGCAAGGAGCTTTGTCAGTAAACTTGATATAACTTAAAAAACTAGTAACTTAACTAGAACTTGATAACTCGTCGCGTCTTGCCAAAAAATAGCGCGAAGATAGAAAAATTATTAAAGTTAAAATTGTACAAAAAGTCAGAAGGTCTAATCGGAAGGTGAAGGTCGAGTGTGGTTGTTTTTTTGGACAAAGCTGAGAGCTCGTTGTGTTAAAGTGATGGCTTACTTGAATCTTTTTTGCTTGTTTGTTTTCTTCTTCGTATTCCTAGCTACCTTGCTTATTTCATATGGCTAAGCAATTAACTGTAAGACAGCATCAGACATATTTACATATTTATTTACTCTTAACAGACATTAACCGTCTTCTTTTTAGTGAAAGAAACGCTCTCATTCATGGATTAGCTAAATGTTCTCATGCCACTTTTTTAACCTATGAGGAGTAAGACCGTAAACAGATCGGGACTTGTTCGCACGCGTGTTTCCCGCGTTTTGGTCTGTTACGTGCAATTCAACTTCGTTTTGACCATCAGAATGTCTGACTGGCTGAAGTATTAATTTCCGTTGTTTTTCTTTCGACTTTCGAAACTTAACAAAAAGAGCAATTTTTCATTTACGCGTCAGGGTTTGTACGCGTCTTGAAAACCCTTGAATTTCAGGAGTCCGATTTCAAGGCCTTGAAAGTACTTGAATTTCGTTTTTGGTCCTTGAAAGTCCTGGAGTTTTTATTGAACAAGATCGAAAATGTTCTGCACTATCTGTTAACCCAAAACATAGATGTTAACACAAACATTTTTCTTGGTTTTGAGGTAAAATTGTCATTAAAAAAAGTCCCTGAAATTTCTAGTTAGGGTCCTGGAAAGTCCTTGAAAAGTCCTTATATTTTTGGCCTGAAAAAGTGTATGAACCATGAGTCGTGTGGAAAAAACGAAGTTATTGCTCTGGCAAATAACAGTAGCAGATGACATAAAAAAATGAACGAATACAAATTAGCAGGCGGCATACCCGTGTTAGCAAGTGTGGGGTCAGTTTAATAAAGCTTTTACAATTGTAATTCACAAGTATAGCTATTGTTTTGATACTCTAAAACAATGGCTACACTTGTAAGTTACCCGTGAAAAAGTTTTATTAAATTGACCACTGATTTGTAAAAAAGTGGCGCGAGATTTTGGGCCAATCACAAAGCTATGCGATGCAAAAACAAGACGGCCGCGAAATGTCTTTAGCCACATTCGAAACTCTTAGCATATAACCACTGATATCAGTCTTCTTAAATTTGCTTTGAAAAGAAACAGAAAATCTCTGCAAAAGGAGCCGTCGCCTTAAATATATATTTTTATACAGACATGGTCAGAAGTTTGGTCTATATTGGTTGTATTTTTGAATGGAATTATCAGATTTATATATAAAACTCAAAAGAGAGCTGGATAATAGAGTTGATGAGATGATGTGCTTGGAAAAGATTATATTGTACTAGAAGAGATGAATTTCTTTTTGTAGATCGGAGTCTGTGATCTCGCGAATAAGCTGTCTTTAGCTTGAAGTGGAGGCTATGCAAATCTCAGCCGAGACTGGGATTCCAGTTTTAACCTGATCAAGAAAGAACTAAGGCTATTGCTCTTTTCTGCATACCTTACAAAACTCTTCTTCAAAGAGCGAAACGTTTTATTCTATTAAATAGTTTGGTAGAAATAATTTAAGAGTTCTTTTTAACATACTTCATTTCAAGCTATTTACTAGTTATCCGCGAGGTCATGAATATGTTACTCTTTGCCTCTTATAACAGAACCCACTAAAGAGTATATATTTTTTAAACGTTTCTTGGCTATATGTCTCAAACGACTCAGGCGTTTCAAAAACCAGTAAAGAGTAACCTCAGTTGAGTCACTTTGTGTCCTGAAATAGTTACTTTATCTTTTCCCAAAGGCCTTCCTTATTCCTGGACCAACCGCAGTCTTCGAATAAATTACTGCTGGAATATTAATCAGTGCCGCCCTCCGCTAAGCGCCCCCGCAACTCAAAAAGGTTGAGGTTTCTTTTTTTTCGGGCCCGCAATGATTTTCTCTTTTAGTATTAAAGGTGAAGAAACTAGATCCAGTTCCTGCAAGACTGTCCCAAGGCAAAGAAAGTTGTCGGAAGCCCAATGCTTGGCCTGTGTAAAGCCGCCCCCTTCCCCTCAAACTAAATCGGGAAGAAACACTTTTTGTTTGAGGAGATGGGGCGGTTGTTCACAGGCAACCCAGTACTCTAAACCTTTGAAATCCAGGGTACCCAGCGTATTACTTTTATGCAAAAACCAAGGTCATCCAAGAGAAAACGTAGGTCGCCAAGTGGTCACCCAGCATTTCAAAAGCACAGCCCTGCTGACCACCCGCGCGACGACTGGCTCCTTATGACGTCATTTCAGGAATTTCAATCAACGTTCGTGCATTGGTTGTTTTCATTGCGCTTTCGATGGATAGAAAAAACCAAAACGTCCTCTTTTGCTTTTAAAAAGTAAAAATGAAATTGAAAGGATGCTCAAATGTCAAAAAATTGGCATTGTTGCAATTTACTTGATGTTAATAAGTAATAAATGTGCGAACTCCGAATTACTGTGAACCTTTCAGGGGGCCTGGGGCAAGCTCTGACTAGGAAACTTGGATAATCTAGGAGCTCTGAAAGGCTATTTTAGGGTGTTTTTCTGGTTTATTTTTTCCTCAATTAATTTGTTAGCTCGGAGAGTCGAGATGAGTGCCTCATGCTAGCTACCGACTCGTTGCTTAAAGTCGGGATCATGCAGCAGTCTCCTAATTTTTCAATAGTTTCTTCACTCTTCTGCTTGTAGTCCGCTTTTTCCCTCAAAATCTGTCTAGTTCTTATACCAGTTAGCGCGACGTCACAATAAGGAATCAGAACGAGACCTCAGGCTTACGCCCTCGTTTATCGCGGCTCACGTGCATGGGTTACTCGTTGAGTAGCTTTGCAGGTGGATGCCCGTAGTCTAGTTATGAACTAAAAAATTACATGGCTTGAAAGATAGAGGAAGGGTTACATTACAAATGTCAGCGCACCGTATCATCCTCTCACTGTACTGCGCCATTTGCCATCGCGAAAATTAAAGTTATCGGTTAGAGTGATAATCAAAAACCCAAGGACGGCTAATGTGTCCTAATGGAGACCAAACATTCAAGTAATTGCACAAACTAGTAGAATCTTGACAATGCGGTAAATTTAGATAAAGAAGGAACTGAAAAAGAAAAAAAAATAACTTGAAAATAAAAGGATGAGACTTAAAACAGACGGCGGTCACTTCTCGTGGAAGCCGGAAACACCAAACCAATCAAAACCCAACGAGAATTAAAAAAACAAAATGGAAACATCCCAAGAAGCAATGCGGGCTTCACCCGCCAAGTTCCCTCCAAGCATGCATCGCGCGTGGAGCCTGACCTTCGAGGAGTGAAATCTGCTGAGTATCTGGCAGGGAAGGGTTTGCAGCACAATCTTCCATCATCTGTGCTTTTTCCATTCCATCCATTCAAAATGGACGTCGTGGAATATAGCATTGGAGTGAATAATCGCTTTGGTGCGTTAAATTTGGACGAAGAAGATCCAGAGGAATTCCTGCAAAAGCAGGAGAAGAAAGAGGAGTCTTCGAAGAAAGACAAGGCGAAGAAACAGGATAAGAAGGCTGTAAAGCAGCCCGCTAAAGATACGAAGTCCGCCACAAACAAGACAGACAGTGTCAACGAGGAGTCCAAGAGGGAAGGTTTGTCGAAAATTATTAGTTCTCGTAACATCGAATGTACAAGTTGTACTGTGACGCCATCTCCTTGTCACATCCACATGTGAAAGTTTTCGTTGGGGTGTTTTCGACTTCTCTGCCCCCTTTTCTTATCTTTTCGAGTTTCCAAGGTTTGATATGCTTTCTTCTGTAGGTCATGTTATTGTCCCGTGGATTCTATGTGCGTTAAGTTGTCTGTTAGTTTTGATGTCCTGTAGCGACGAAAATATCTAACAGTTTGCACACAACACTCGCTTTAAAATTGCGAAATTTACTATGACCAGGTGAATGTAAATTAAAACCCCCAGGTGGAGTTTTTGTTGATGTTTTCAAGTACACCTTTACATGGAAGCTCGAAAGGAAATATATTTCGCTGTCTTCGTGTACATATAAACGGTTGCAACACGTGTTTATGGTTGTGTGGAGTGGCGATGGATCTTGTACATTATAAATAAGTTAAGGCTAATTCGGTTTGCTCTCATTCAGCTGGCTTTCTCGCGCTAGTAGACAGCGATAAATGCTCAATAGCTATCGTTACCTTGCAGAACGAAGCGAAAGCAGACGAGGTGGCCGTGGAAAAAATGATGTCAAGAGGGAAAACGAGAAAAATACTCGTATGACCAATGGTCCCAGCGAAAGACGAGATCGTGGTGAAAATGCGCCCAGAGAAAGGCGAGGCGGTGGTTTTGGAGGTGGTTTCCGTAGGAGAGAGGGATCGCAGGGAGACCCCGATTCCCCAGACAAGGAAGGAGCTGAAAGGGAACGAGGGGGATTTGAAAGGGGAAGAGGTGGTCGAGGAATGCGAGGTGGCGGAGGACGAGGACGCGGTGGATTTGGCGGTCCGAGAGGTGGTGGTGGAGGAGGATTTGGCGACCGTGGTGGAAGGAAGCGAGAATTTGAAAGAAGAAGTGGAAGTGATCGATCGTAAGTGCTCAATGTGCCTATTTCACCATTTACTCTGACAGTATCCTGTCTGTCCTAATTTTAATGTGTATTCTTGTTAAACCCTTCTCACAGGTTATTCACATGCACTTTTTAAGTCACTTCTGAATTTAACACTCTTCCTATTTAATATTCTGTTAAATCACTATGGATAGAGAATGTTTCTGATGCGCAGTCAAAGATGCGATATGAAGAAGGATTAGCAGCTAGAGAGAGAAACTATTTGAGCTTTGGTTTTATTAACTGTCAAATGACAGTAGTAAACAATATTTTGTTCATAACAGTGCATGAGAACATAAAACAAGCAGTCTGCAACTGTTTTACTGGTCAAATTTAATTTTGCCATTGTTTTTATGGTTTGCATTTTAACATGTCTGCATTTGTGGTTATGTGTTGACAAAATGTTGATAGATTTTAAAATTTGAATGAGCATGTTACCTAAGGTGTTGAGTGTTACTTGGAATTTTAAAGCCATCTTACCCGAATTAACAGTGTTATTAACAGATTTAGTGTAAATGGGCTGAGAGTGTTTTGTGGAGACTGTTTATGAATCACTGTGCTCTGATTAATTTAAAACGTAAGTTATGCTAATCCAAGAGCCTTAATGTGCCAAATGTTGGTGTATTTTATACTAAATTTTTACCATGATTCCAAAGAATTCAGTGTAACCACTCAAATTGTTTGGTAATTGAACTTTATTGGTAAACAAACACAGTTGAACCAAAAAATATGCATGAGAGTTTGACTGAGTTAGTTTTCCAAACTCAATCGAACAACAGTTCTAAACCAACACTCAAAATAGATGAGGATTTTGAAAAATCCTTTTAGCGTGCAAGAATCGGTAAAGCAGCAAGTAAGTCTCCGGGAAATCAGCAAAGATCCAAAAAAGAACCAGATGAAACGAACGATAGATTGACCGCTGTACAAATGTGGAGGAGTTCTGAACGTGCTGGTGCATTATTATTGACAGGGACGTTACCTAACAAAGCATAACATTCACTCTGTGACTGAGTATGTTGATTAAAGGGATTAAAGGATAAAGGTTGTATGGCAATATAGCCTTGTTCTTCCCGCTCCAAAGAATACACTACACTGATCTGCTACAACCACTTCCGGCATTTACTCAGTCGTAAGACACCTTGTACAATTTTCCTGTATAATGTCCCGTTTTTGATTGAATGTATGCTAACTTCAACCATTGAACCTAATTGAACTCAATCAAAATTCGATTGGGTTTGATTACTAAAACTTTTTTGTGAGCGTTCAATTGTGTTTGATTTCTGAACTTGAACCCAATCATCAATTAAGTTTGATTAATAAAACATTTGAGTGGTTATGCCTGGAGAGAATTCCTGTAGGAATTTATTTTGCATCCTGGTTAGACCTAGAATATTTAAGCAGAATTTCAAATTCTCTCAGTCAATTTTTTTAATGTGAAGGGATATGAAATGGCAGTCCTGTAGAAAAATTTCACTGTGAGATTTCCTGTATTCTTATTTTTACTGTCGTTCTCCTTGTATTCCATGATCACCATCTTGAATATAAACTTCTCTGGTGAATGATAAACCTCTGATAAATAACTTGATTCTTCTTCTAAGTTTCTTGTGAACAAAGGGAAAGTGAAACGTTAGATCAAGAGTCACTTCTCCCTTGCACCCCTTCAACAGACCATTCCACAGTTTTTTTTTTTTTTTTCAACTTTTGAAATGAACCAGCTAGCTATTAAAAATCCCTTTTATATGGCTAGAAATAGTGCAGTCCGTCAGAAGAATTGCCAAGTGTGAGAGTGAAGTGTGTCGAAAACTGGCAGAGACATGGTGCCAAAGTTGAGGAATGTTTGCTGAGACTTTTGTATAGTTGGGGTAAAGGGGGCAGGGGTTTAATTTTGTGTCCCCCAGCAAGCATACAAACATCTGCAAAATCTCCCAACTTTTTCTAGCAGAGCTACATCTTTGCTCCTTTCTGACACTTCTCTCTTGAACTTGGCAAGATTAAACTTTCCACTTACATATTCTTCAATGTACTTATGCAAGAGACTGGAAGAGTTCTTTACATTTTTTTGTTATTTTAACTGTCAAGATTTAAGCCATTGTTTAACTATCCCTTTCCTCCATTTGACACATTCCTGTTTTGTAAAAGAAATATGTCCTCTTCTTGTGGTCTAGGGACCCCCGACTGGACAATAATTCAAGTCGCGGGGATAGAAGGTTGGACAAACATTCTAACTTTGCTCCTATTTAACTATAAAGTCATTCCTAGAAATTAAATCATGAGCTTTGCGTGTGTATTTTTTCTGCAAGCTGTGTTTTGCTGTGAATTGTAAATCAGTCATCTTTAAATCTTCATTAAATGCATGTAAAATTTGTATTGTAAGCTTTTGCTACTGGGAAATTAAGAGCTTTTTTTAACCGCCAGTTTCCCACTCATCAATTTTGTCAACCAGTTTGACATGAGCTACAGTGTATTATTTAGTTGGAACCAATATTTTCAACCGAATGTTTTAGGACATAAAAGTAAATAAGCAAACTTATTTTTATGCAATGAATCACCCTTCTTACAGGTAAATCTTTATTCCTAGGACGTCTGATGCTTGTGAAAAATGGTGCCAAGTTTTTGTTTCTCTCATGCTAATAATAGTAACATACATGTTATTATTGTAACCTCAGAACTTCCTTTTTGATGAATGCTAATTCATGGCTAAAAAACTGCACTCCAAATAGTACTTAAATTGAAATACATAATTACAAAAATATTTTCCATGTTTGCTATTTAGTTGATAGAAACTGGATGTGCCATTTATGTCCCATCCATTTAAGACTGAGATATGAAGATTTTTGAATTACAGTCCAATGGAAAATTAATCCCTGTGATGTTTGTTGGTGTGGTTGTCTTACTAGTTGCCTACTTTAGTAGGTGGTGAAGCCTTTTAGTTTGTTAGGCTTAAGGTGCTAGCCAAAGCTATGTATTTTTGGTAGCCACATCTATGATATCTTCTGCTGAGTTACATCCTCTTATGTTTCAAGTAATCAACTTCATATTTTCCCATGTTTTCTGACAGTTCTGTGAAGGCCCAAGATAAGCGTGAAGGAGGTGGCCAGTACAACTGGGGTAATCCTACAGAGGGGTAAGTTATAGTCTACTTTTATAGTCTTCTTTTATTTCTTTCATTAAGTAAGGATCCGGGTGAAGTGGAAAGCATTTTCTTTTGTTACGTGTCAATGTGCTTTCCCCACATATAGGAATGTTTTCATTTTCACACAGAGAATGCATAAACTTAAAGAAAGGCCATTTATGCAATAAAATGTGTAAGACCCCATTTTGAAAGGGTGTTTTTTTGTGTGTTCAAAAATTTTGACCAATTGTAGGATTTGCAAGCCAAGAAAGTTTACGATAATATTTTACATGTTCCCGACATAGGATTTCTGTGTTATTCAGACTGAGACGAGATTTTGTCATATGGAAGTTGGTTGGAAAAGGATCAATTTATATATACAGCTATTTCGAGAAAGGTTGTCGGAAAATTGTACACGCAACAGTCCGGAAAGGTAATATGGGATATGTGCAATACACTGTTCCTGACACTGTAGCTGTCGAACCTACTTTTGTTGCTTTCCTTTAGCACGCACAGACGTATGTCCATGGCCTCTTGTGCCATTCTTTCAAATTTCTTTGAAAAACAGTGAACTCAAAACCACCCTCAATACCTTTTGGGGTTGTCGCATGCAGTTCATCTGACAACCTTTCTCAAAATAGCTGTATACTGCTGTATGAAGTTTTCTTAACTTTTGCTGTTTAAGCTAGTCTGAAGTATAAGACAGACAGTAGTAAAGTTAGCACCTTTTTGCAGTCCAAAATATTCAAAGCCGTTGTTGCTTTCCATCTTATCTAGACCATTACTTAATAATACGGTTATTACTAACATTGTGCGTTTCTGATTGGATGAGAGCTGTGCCAAAAAATTGTCCTGAAATGTAGAAGTTCTTAAAGGTGATGTTAACAACATGTACGATTCTTTAATAATGGAGAGCATTTTGTTTTATAGTACTCTGTATTATCACGTGAATCAAATTAATCCACAGAAAATAAATTGTCTTGGAAGTATACGTACCGAGACCACCTAGGATTGTTGGTTAACACCTAATCATCAGTCTTCAGTTCAAATTACACCTTGTTCATAGTAATTTGGATTCCCAGATGATCTCCTATTCACAATGCCATCCAGTAAATGGTTGTTGTTTTGTGATTTCAGTGAAGAGGCAGAGGTTTTTCCCCAGCCAGAGGTGGCTGACTGGGCTGAAGCATCTCCTGATCCTGATGCTGTCAAGGAATCTCAAGATGAGTAAGTTTTAGTACTGCTGGTAATGTTTATTCAAATAACACTGATGTACTTTGGACTGGATACCCTCACAGCTCATAAGTGCTTGGTTTTGTTTACTGGAGACTGGTCTGAAATTTTACCATGTTTTGTTCTCCTGCTTCAATTTAACGTCTGATGACAAGTGCATGGTGTAACAGTTTTCTGTACACAGAAGAAGGGTTATGCACCTGAAACTCTTGCTTCTTTAAAATATCAATTCAATCTGGAAAGCACAAATACAGTTGATTCTCTTTTAATGGACGCTTCCCTATAATACAGACACCTTGGTAGAGCAGACACCTAAAGTTGATGCCTGTCTTTCCTTACCTCCTTTGTTTGACTCTCTATAAGACACAAATCACTCTTAGATTAGCCTCTCACATAGGCATTTTAGGGGAGCTCATATTTGGTCCCTCCCCACAAACGCCTGCTCAACAGAGAACAACATTCCTTTCCCTAGCTCAGCCAATCACATTATACCTTCCAAATTCTGGAAGGTTGACCTTGTCAGCAGAGTAACCCGACAATTACTCGATCTGCATGAAACGCTTGGAATTTTTTATGACCTGTAGTAAATATTCCTCTCAAAGCGGCAAAAGTAAGATTTAGTCAGATTTTAGAATACTCCGTGCACTGAATAACTTTCACAAAGAAAGAAAAGGAAGAAAATGGTAACTCTAGGGTCACGAATTTACATAACCACGAGTTTATGAGTTGTGTTTAGCCTGTCAACACTTTATTTCAAAACTGTTGATTGGTCGCTTACCATGCGAATAAAACAATGGGAAAGGTAGTTTGTTCTCGGTTGAGCAGGCGTTTGTGGGGAAGGACGAAACACAAGCTCCCCTGAAAACGTCTGCGTGGGAGGCTACTCTTAGGTGGATACTTAGTGTCAGTCCCAAAGGTGACTCTAAAAGACAGAGTGGACTGTAGTTTCAAATGAGCTCTTGAGAGCTCCTAAGTGACTCAGACTGGTTTCGTGTAAACTTGCATTTCTATGGATCAAGGTTATCCGGAGCTAAGGTCGTACCAGCTTCATGTAATCATTTGTTCTTTGATTTGAATTGTTTCAGGTCCCATGGTGAAGATAAAGAGAATGAAGAAGTTAAAGAGGATGAACAACCCAAAGAAATGACTCTAGATGAGTGGAAAAAGCTCCAAGAAAATGAGCGAGCTAAAAGCACTTTTGAGATACGCAAAGCTGGTGAGGGGGAAAAGAAAGGCATGTGGAAAGACACAAAAGTCTTCAAGAGAGATGAAGAAGACGAGGAACAGTTTGCCTCTAGAAGAGTGAGTAACAAGTAGTGTTGAGTTTGAATTAGGCCCTGTTCACACTATGACAAAAAAATAGAGTTTGGTGCGAAAAATTGGAAACTTAATTTTGTTATGACCAATTTTTTGTCTTTGCAGCCTTCTTTGCATCTGAGACACTGAAAATTTTTTCGTATATTTTGAATGACAAAAAATTGTAGACCTCCAAATTTTCTCAACAGCATCTTCGAAGTTTGGTGACAGATGAGAAAATTTTGGTAGGTGAAAGAAGTCATTTTAATTGCACAAGAGATGGCTTCCTGTTGACAGATTTTCTGCAAAATAAACAAAATTTTGTGTGCAGTGAAAAGGGTGGAATTCACACTTGCTTAAAAGAATAAAGACCCATGGGTGACTGGGAAAGCTGAGGTTTTTTGTACAAATCTTATGCTGGGCACCCTGGATTTCACAGGTTTAGAGGACAGGGCGACCCTGTGCTCTGTTGGAGGCTGCAACCCTTCAATTTGTCTTAGAGCACAGCCCTGAACTTGATTTACATTTTGCTCCTTTTAAGGTCATTGAGGAAAAAATCAAGACATCTGGCCGGGTAAAACAAATTGTTGACATCCGAATGGAGTTCAAGGGCTCAACTGATACACGAAGGGGCGGCCGTGGTGGTCGTGGTGGTAGGGGCGAAAGAGGAGGCCGAGGTGGCCGTGGAAGAGGTCGCGGTGGATTTGGTGGTCGTGCAGACAGCGACAAAAGTGGGGATAATTTTGCCTTAAATAATGAAGAATTCCCAACTCTTGGGTAACAAGTTGCAAGCTGCAAAGCATGCTGTGTTTAGAAAGACTTGATGCTGCATATATATTCAAGGAACCAGGAAAAAATTACATGGATTTTGAGAAAGACAATTTTTCCATGAATAGTTCAACAGTTGCTTGTACTGTACCTCTGTGTTAGCTGAGGAAAAGACCAGGACAAATAAAAGTAATGAACAAGGGTCAGTGAATAATCGCACACGAAGAAGGGTGTGTCATAAGTTAGTATTTTTCGTCTAACATTTGTCTTATTTGTCCACTGCGGTGAAATGATTATTATGTTAAGTCAGGGATGGAGTTCAGTAATTTAATAGAGTTGTGGGTTTTAAAAGTAAGCAGTACAGGATACGTTTTTTTCAAGTAACAGGTAATTTTCTTTGTCTATAAATCTCTAAACTTGGAAGGCCATTCTGTAAAAAAAAAGGTAATACAGAAAAATGATTTGTACTGAACGCTGTAATATTAACCGTCAAACTCCCCTGATTGGCTGCCATGTATATCAGTGTTTATAGGATAAGATTGTTTTAACACATAAATCCTCGATATCCAAATACAAATTCTTCAGCCTGATCTCCATACATTTCCATAAAGAATTGGTTAAGAGATCAAAGTTCTGCCCATCAGGTGATCATTTCATTAATTCTCACAGCGTTTTCTTTTGATTATGCATTGACATTGTTGGGAGAAAACTTACTTTGGTCACTCTTGTGACTTAAAGAGTTAACATGGAGACAGTAAAGACTTGGTGATTGTTTTCTTACCGTAATTTATTATAGAAACACCAATGAAATACCAGGTGAGCTTTCGCGCAAAAACCAGTTATCTTCACACTTGAAAATATCATGTTATTTTCACATGTGAAATGATCACTGTTGCTATGGCTACGTAATAACTCGCGCCTTTCCCAGCGCTCACTCGTGAAATATTTACACTCAAAGAGAAATTTCGTATCTCCGCGCGGTCATGTAATATCCTCCATCTTTTCACTCCCACGCCTATTACTTGTCACTCTCGCTCTTACATCTGACAGTAAAATCCTGATGTTGAATACCGTACAAATGAAACCTTTTGGCAGAAATTTGCTACTAGTACTATTTGATTGTTTAGACTTTACAAAAGAAAGTTATTTTTTGTGGACTTTTTTTACTTTTGTCACAAGGATACACAAGTTTAAAGTGCTGGTTGCAAATATAAAGAGTACTGCGGTATTTTCAGGAAAGGTTGATATCTCCCAAGTTTTACTGTATCCATTTTGTCAGCTTGATGACGATAAGCGAAGTGTTTTTCAAGTAGTGGTGTCTGTTTATCAATGGTCATTGTTCTTTATTTTATCACAGCTCATTTGCATTTATCATCTCTGTCATTTCTATCGGTATATTTCGCCAAGGTTGAGAAATTTGCCAAGACAGTCTCCCTTGATTTTTTGTCTCCTGTACAATATTGTTTACTTTCCAAAAAAAATCCCCAGCCCTTTTTATTCTCCGGTATTATTGATAAATTTTCTCAGGTTCATTAACCAGGGAAAAAAATAAAACAAGCAAGAAAGCATGAAGGTGTTCATTGTGTGCTATTCATAGAAAATCGGGGTGAGTCCCATAGTCCTATATACGCCTTTTATTAGGGTGCACATTTCCCTCTGATACTTAAACTGGACCTCATAATCATGTTTTGTTCCTAAAGAGGGGGAAAAAATCCGCTTTGTACATTGCTTTAACACTGCATCAAAATTGAAGCGCTTTGTAGTTGGTTAAATGCGCTATCCTCGTGAAAGCTGCAATACGTCGCGAGCAGGCTGTTTAGGGAAGCGAGCCCTGAAGGAACGCGCGAGCTTGGAGCGGTCTTTCATTTTCCCTCCGTCTCTCTCGCACGTTTCCTTGGCGTGGCGGTCACGCGTGACTCGTTACGATATGCCCCCAAATGGAAAGCTCCTTCCACAGGCTCTTAGCAAGCAAGCTATTGGCATCATCAGGAACAGAGTCGCAGACTTCTCTTTGCCTAGACTCAGCGGTTCAACCTCTTTGTAAATTTAAGGGAGTACCTCCCAGGGTTAGTAAACCTCGCATGTTAATTACAACTTGTACGGAAGTGTCAATCAAGCTTGTCACTGAGTTTTCCCTTATTACATCTAAACTAATTAAAAAAGTTCCTTGCTGTATTTGCTTATGTCCCGTTAGGCAGAAATTTGTTTTCCTTTAAATTAAAAGTTGGACGTAAAAACATTCGTGATCAAACTACACCTGACGAAGACTGCTTTTTGCATGATGGATGAAACCTGCGGGTATCCTTTTAATTGTAATGTTTGAAGATTAACTTTGTAAGTTATTTGTCGAATCGAAAGTGCAAGACTGCAAACCTCGAAATTCAGAGGAGGAGCGTTGCGTGACCGCACTAAAAGCGGTAGCGTAGCAGTCGAAAAAGCCCTGTTATAAATGTTTTCAAGGCAAAGGACTGTTGCATCATTCATTAGAGTCTGGAAATGGGCTGTCACAGTAATAGTAAAGTGTGGTGGAACAGTGGCACAGTGTAGCTGATAGTAACGTGTGGTAGAACAGTGAAACAGTGTAACGGTGACAGTAAAGTGTAGTGGAACAGTGGCACAGTGTAACAGTGACAGTAAAGTGTGGTGGCACAGTGTAACAGTGATAGTTAAGTGTGGTAGAAAAGTGTAACGGTGGCAGTAAAGTGTAGTGGAACAGTGGCACAGTGTAACAGTGACAGTAAACTGTGGTGGCACAGTGTAACAGTGATAGTAAAGTGTGGTAGAACAAAACAGTGTAACAGTGACAGTAAAGTGTGGTGGAACAGTGACACAGTGTAACAGTGACAGTAAAGTGTGGTGGCACAGAGGAACAGTGACAGTAAAGTGTAGTGGAACAGTGGCACAGTGTAACAGTGACAGTAAAGTGTGGTGGAACAGTGTCACCGTGATTAGATAGTGAAGTGTGGAGGAACAGTGGAACAGTATCACGGTGATAGTAAAGTGTGGTGGAACAGTGCTACTATTCATGGTGGATTTTAAGGTAAAGATTAACATTAACAAATTGATGATTCCGGTTTACCAAACGTTCTCGGGTATCAGTCAAATCCCATAGCCCGTATCCCGATAAGATTTCCCTAGTCTCGCACTGTATTTTGGTCAAATCCCGGAGACCTGAATCATGTACTCAGTACTGTTTTGTTTCGCTCTGAGAGTGTTATCATCCTCCTCCATCTGCATATTGATCTGCATATACCGTAGATTCCCGGGGGGGGGGGGGTACTGCCATATATGGGCTATATAGGTATGTGCCGCTGTGAAGGGCATGGTTTTCAAGTAGTTTACTCTAGGATAGGGTGTATAAATCAGAGCGTTTGTGTCTAGAATAGGGTATCATTTTTCAGGAAACTGATCAATTGGTTGAAGATTTTATCTAGACTAGGTAAACAGCTACTCTAGGATAGGGGGATTTGGGGAGTTTACCCTAGTATAGGGTGGCAAAATTCAGCTGAACTAGCTCTGGTATAGGTTAAGGGTTCCAGGGTCCCAGCGGCACATCCCCACCCAGAAATTCCTAAAGTACCCCCCCGGGTGTAGATTCTTCATGGCATACCTGCGAAACCCTGTGTCGAAATGCTGCTAACTAAATTTTAAATCTTTTTCTTCTTAATTTAATGTTAGCGTAATAACTGCACATAGTTTCTGCTGACTAATAAATGTAGATGTAGATGTAGATACACGCCCCAACTTCATTCAGTTTCCGGCACTTCGCCAATTTCTTTGTTGTCGTGAAAACCGGCCGGAAAGTGAAGAAAATGACGTCATTATTCGTTTTGTATTGATCCAAGCATTCTGCTCTCCGAAGCAGAAGTTTTGGAATATATTATAGTTTAATTTCGGGATTGGAAAAATAGGTCAGTCGGACAGATACTTCCGATTATTCTATGTATTCCAATTCCTATTTGAGAATAAGGTAAGTGGAGTGCTCCCTGAAAACACAACAAAGCACAGATCAGTTGTAACAACTGGTAGCTTCCACATCGCAGCAGGCGCTTGTAATCAGGCGCAAGTAAGAACGGGGTGCGCGAGTTTGGTTCGAGGACAAGTAAAATATATATACGTATATTTTTGCACTTCAGTACCATTTTCTTTTAAGGTCATTTGTCGTTGTTGAAAACTGACAACTCCGGGACTGTCATTTCAACATTCAAGAGCCTTACAGTGTGAAAAGCAGAAACAAAGATTGACAAAAAATTGATTACCAAATTCTTGGCATGAAAGAGTTTAATAAACCTGAAAAAATGGTTTTGGTAAAACCAGCAACCAATTAAAATTTTGGCAAATACAGCAACCCCCCGCCTTAGGGAGACAAATTAGTCTTTGTTAATAAACACTTCATGACAAAAAAGCAACATATAATTTGTTGGTTATTATGGCAAAAAGGAGACTGAAATGTTAATTGTTGTTCACTCTCAGGTATCATCTCGCAATAAAATTCCGGCAATTATTGTTTGTGGTTTATAGTTTGTTTATGATCGAGCTTTTCAATCTTTCTCAGACTAAAGTTTGAACACCTTCAACACATTCTAACAAGCCAAAACAAACCGTTTAATTGTTCCCGTGCGCGATCTAGCGTCGTTACGTATTGTTAAATATGTGAAATAGCTATAAAAAGCACATAACCTGGCATCAAATTGATTGCCTGGGAAAGTTCCAAATAAAGTAAATTTCAGTTTATAGCTGAAGTTTCTTACATTGGAATAGCCATGACGGACTTGGAGTCATATCAGTCATTCTTTCTTTCCTCTTTCCGCCGTTTTCCGCCACTTATGCCACTTTACACCATCTGAACATCCGTAACAGGCCAAGGTTGTTCAAGGTAAGTTGGTAAAATGAAAAGTTTAGCGACAACTCATTGAGTAACGAAAGTACTAGAACGAGCCAAAGGGCAAGTACAAGATCATCAAAATTTTTAATTTTCTTGTGCGATGCTCCTTTTCTTGACATAAGGACGCCGTGCGCTTGCTTGTCGTGTTTACTCCGAGTGAATTGTTATAAAGCACATGCAAGAGAAGCGAGGTTCGTGCTTCGTGCTTCAATAAACAATTCGCCAGAGTTTTCTTTAAATTCCCGAATGCCGATTTGAAAAATCAGGCACAGGTATTAAGTTGTTGTTTCTCTCTCAGTAATATAAAATATAATACAAAATATACAAAGCCTCGGCAATCCGGCATTGCGTTGCGTAATGTTCAAAATCTGACGAATATCAGTCGCGAGAAGCAGAAGAATTTTCCGGCTTTATAAAACTCGAGTTGTATTAAAGTGTTTTAGACAGTTGAATTAAGTTGTTCGAGGAAAGTAACACTTATTGTATCCATGACAGACGTTCCAAATGCCTTACTTACTTACTTACTTACTTACTTACTTACTTACTTACTTACTTACTTACTTACTTACTTACTTAACAGCATCCGAGAAAAACGGTGACATGACGAAATTCTTCCATGACAGGCGTTCCAAGTTTTGACAAATTAGTGAGTTATGCTCCGTAGAAGTCGTCACTCACAATGAATCGACGTCTCTGTCGGTGTTTTTCGGGTCAAAAGTTTCGTGTATTTCATTGTAGAAAAAGCTTTTAACTACAATCGGTGGACGTAAACGAAGAATTCATCTGAGAGGAATCGAGTTACTTTTTATCCGTGCTTGGAAGCTTATCGAAGAAATAGGTGACAATTCAAAATTAGCATAAATTCGTCTTTTTCCGTTCAGATACGATTGTCCGTCACTGAGCGAAAATGTTTCTTTAGATTATTCGAGAGGGAGAAAGAAACGAGGTGAAAATGAACGAGGGGATTGGTCAGGCACAAGACAAGAAAAGAAAGAGAAGGGTGGCTCGTCGCGTTTGCTAAGAATCCAGCTCTGAGAGTGAGAATGAAGAGTGAAGAGTAAAGGCTGAAAATGCTTCCTCTTTTTTGAAGTCTAGAAATCAGATCGGCATCTGCAGTCATGCGCAGCCTGTCTGATTTTTAGTATCATGCGTGCCTTTCTAGACCTTGTCTACTGTTGACGAACAGTGGAACCGAAGGCTCTTAAACTATATGAGAAACGTTTTCTCTAAAAGTAACCTGCTTTATACGGACACTGGTTAATACGGAAAACGGACACTTTTCTGTGTCCCGACTCATTAAGTCTCATATATCGTCAACCTCGCTTTACGGACACTGGTTACCTGCGCTCTGTCTGTTTTCATTGTCACTCAATATCAACAATATCAACAATATCAACACCAAAAGCTTTATTTGCATGACCATAAAGGAATTACAGTATTGCAAAAGCTATTAGTCTAAATTTAAGTACTAAATTTTCATTGTCACAGTCGTGTGCTAAATGTAGACATTGTACTCAGTTAAATTGATGACAGATTTCTACTAGCTGACAACGATTTTATTACTTAAAAACAGTCGCAAAATAGCGTTACTGTATTTTTGAAGTCCGTCTTTCTTCACTTGTTTGACGGATTGTGTACTGAAGCCTTTAACCGGCAAAGTTTTCTGCCTCCTCCTAACTACACAAGTTTGACTTCTTTGTATTTAAGCTGGAGTCCTTGGTCCGATCGGTCTTCCTCTTTGTGTGGCATGTCTCCTTCCATTTTAACGAGTTAGTTCTGATAGTAAAGGTAGCTTAAGCTAACGTGGTCATATCTTTGCTTCTTATTACTTTGTCAATTTTAATTTTGTTCCCTCGCTTCGGGAATAAAGTAGCCTAGTCGAAGCCTAGCCTGCGTAGGTGTTACTGTAATGGACAGATACGTAAGCTTTCCAGTCCATTAATTACGTCCAAAACGGCTATGTCATGCTGATAAACCTAAATACACAAATCACGGGGTAGAGACTATTTTTCCTGAAACTTCGTGTGCATATTAAGGGAAACAACAACTCACCACACGGTAAGTTTCATCAATTTTTATTTTTATTAAATTTCCAGACCTAAACTTCGCCCCATTTGTTCTCTATATTTACTCATGTTATGAAGCCCGTACTTGACACAGAGGGAGAAAGAAACGAGGTGAAAATGAACGAGGGGATTGGTCAGGCACAAGATAAGAAAAAAAAGAGAAGGGTGGCTCGTCGCGTTTGCTAAGAATCCAGCTCTGAGAGTGAGACTAAAGGCTGAAAATGCTTCCTCTTTTTTGAAGTCTAGAAACTTCAGTCATGCGCAGCCGGTCTGATTTTTAGTATCATGCGTGCCTTTCTAGACCTAGTCTGCTACACGGCCGTTTTTAGAGTCGTCACGCAACGCTCCTCCCCAAGGAGCGTTGCGTGAAGACACTATAAACGGCTGTGTAGCAGACTATTCTAGAGAGAGGTCTCTAGACCTTGTCTTCTGTTAACTTATACAGTGGAACCGAAGGCTCTTAAACTATATGAGAAACGTTTTCTCTAAAATTAACGTGCTTTGTACGGACACTGGTTAATACGGACAACGGACACCTTTCTGTTCCTGTCCTCATATATCGTCAACCTCGCTTTACGGACACTGGATACCTGCGTACTGTCTGTTTTCATTGTCCCAATCATGTGCTATTTAGATATTGTACTCAGTTCAAATGATGACAGATTTCTACTAGTAAAAACAGTCGCAAAATAACGTGACTGTATGTTTGAAGTCCGTCTTTCTTCCCATGTTTGATACCCTGCAAGCAGAGGCTACATTTTCGCGGTATGAGCTGGCTACTTTTCGCACGCCAGCTCATCCCGCGAAAATGTAGCCTTTGCTCGCCATGATAAAACTCGCACTTAGGAGTTTAGAACACAATAACATTACAATAACACTCGCTTACTCAAGCTAAAACATGTTAACCTTTAAATTTCCACTTGGTGCGTAAGTGATTTCATAATGCCGTGGTGTCTGATTCACAGAATCACGGGCGCGCCACCTAGTGTTTCTGTTGCTTTAAAAATTGCACTTAGGAGTTTAGATCACCATGGCATTACAATAACACTCGCTTACTCGAGCTAAAACGTATCAGACATATTAACCATTAATTTTCTTCTGTGCGCAAGTGATTTGATAATACGGTGGTGTCTAACTCACAGAATCACGGGCGTGCCACCTAGTGTTTCTGTTGCTTTAAAAATTGCACTTAGGAGTTTAGAACACCGTGGCATTACAATAACAATCGCTTACTCAAGGTAAGACAAACCTTTAAATTTCCACTTGGTGCGCAAGTGATTTCATAATGCCGTGGTGTCTGATTCACAGAATCACGGGCGTGCCACCTAGTGTTTCTGTTGCTTTAAAAATTGCACTTAGGAGCTTCGATCACCATAGTATGCATAATAGTCACCAAACAAATGCAGTCGGATTAGAAGATCTAAGGTTTTCTACATCAAAATGCCTACCAGACTGCCGATGAATATTACCACTTACACGTTTATCGTAATATCGTTAGGCTCAGAAACATTTTCAAGGCACAGGAAGATCGTCTTCTTCTCCTAATGTCACCTAAACCTACCCAGACGCACACACCGTCCTTTCCGTCCTTTACGATCATCTCAAGAATGCAATGCTGGCTTTATTCGATCAGAGTTCAAATTATAATGTCACACTTCTTCCATATAAAGAAAAAGTCAATTATTATTTCCATTGTTTTGGTTAAATTTTTAACTACAGTGCGTTGAATGTACAAGATTCCATCAGAGAGAGGCCATAAAAGTACGAGCACAACGCACCAGCGCGTGCGTGAAGCGATTCACTGCGGAAACTGCAGTTTAGCAAGCTCAGGCCAAAAAATTGGTTGAATCTGCACACACAAAGCCTCGGAGATCAATGATTGCAATTTGCTTTGGCATCTATCTTTCCTTAACGATGAGTAGTATGCTGTGTGTTCACAGACTGCGGGTTATATATAATCAACACTGAGTTTCAACCAAAGCTTTTATCTAGCAACATTCGTTCGATTCTATTTAAATTCTGCGACCTTCAATACATTCAATACAATATGGAACTACGTTCGTTTTAATACTGGCAAAGACCAGAAAGACAACGCTTGAGTAGTGGGCTATGCGTGATTATTCTGGATAACTCGTGAGCTGAGAACGCAAATGTCAGGTATATGTTAAATTGAAATCTCTTCTCTAATTACTCTATCGCCAGATGCCGCTTTAATCTTGTTAAAAAATGTATTACTGACCCTGATGGTTGCATCAAGCGTAGCCTTCGTGGCAGGCGTTTGAAAGGGAAGGGAAAGGGAGTTTTAGGTGCAAAAGAAACGCGAGGAGCGCGCCCTCGCGCCCAAAACCCCCTTTCTCTTAGTCTGCTACACAGCCGTTTTTAGTGTCGTCACGCAACGCGCGTTGCGTGACGACACTAAAAACGGCTGTGTAGCAGACTACCTTTCCCTTCCCTTTCATACGCCTGCCACGCAGTCTAGATCAAAACGGTGAAGAAACTAATTGCTTTTCGCAGTAGGAGGTTTATTGCTTGTCACTCAAAACGTAGCATCCTTAACAAAACCGGCGTCATGTGGTGTGCAAAAGAAAGTCGTATGCGGGTCCTCATGTACTTTGTCAATTTTAATTTTGTTCCCTCGCTTCGGGAATAAGGTAGCCTTGTCGAACGGCCTACCCTGCGTACTTGCATCACGCTTTTTTGTACATTTCTTTGCCGTCACTTTAAAGACGCTAAATATGTCATTAGCTCGCCAATCATTTTCTCTTGCCTATGACCAAAAATGTCACGGCCTAAGATATAAATTCTGCATTTTTAAAAATCTGTAAAACATTCAAAAATCGAAAAAAAAATGCGGCATTGTTTATAACAACTTTTCTATTTTTATTCTAGCGAAAAACTAATTTGGGGTGATATGCACTTTAATATGTGTACAAAACGCAAAGTAGCTATATAATGGAAGTTAGAGCATTATTTAATTTGGGAGCATGACATGGCCGTTTTGGACGCAATTAATGGATTGGAAAGCCCAAGTATCAGGGGCAGCCAACGAGAATATAGTTCAAAACCACTTAAACATAGCATTGTTAAACGTGTTTTAGTATTTAAACAGTGGATATGGGCATATTTTTGTCCCCTATAAATTTTTCATCTGTTCGGATTTCCTGCTGAAAGTCTAGTGATCCGAAAATTATAGGGATCAAAACTTGCGTGTTCGAAAATTTCAGCCAGAAAAAAGGCTCCCGAAAATTTTAGGTGAGCTTTTTAGGGTAAAAATCTGTTGAAAATGGGCAATTTTACCATTTTTTAGATGATCGAAAATCCTAGGAGAGGCAGGCAAGCAAGAAATTTTACAACAAATGTTCCGAAAATTGTAGATCTCAAATCGTCTTCCGAACAGATATTTTTCCGAAAATTGTCGTTGGGTGCCCCTGAAGCATCTGTCCATTACAGTAACACCTACAATCTGAAACTTGATTGGCAGCAGGGAGAAGCTAAGAAAAATGCCTCAAAATATGTCACTCGATCTACTCGGCATTCTGATCAAAATTGGCGAAAAAAGGCAAATTTAGTACTTTTTAACCAAGCATGGAGACCGCTGGTTTCATCTGATTCACACAAATCATACCTCATTTTAAAACTAACAGCTGGTAGAATTTGTCAATTTTTTGTGATATGCACTTTAAAGAAACGAAATACAGTCGACTCCCGATAACTCGAACATTCAAGGGAAATCGAAAAAGGTTCGAGTTATCGGGAGCTCGAAGAAAATAGCCGGGAGTAAGAAAAAAAAAACAGTTTTTACTGCACAGTGAGCATTCTAATCACATTTAATTGTAAAAATTACAGTAAATGTATGACGGAAATCCAGGGGAAATCGATTGTGGTTCGAGTTAGCGCGAGGTTCGAGTTAGTGAGGGTTCGAGTTATCGGGAGTCAACTGTATGTCTACCATGCCGAGTGATAAACGATGTGTGTAGAAATGAACGTGTCGAAGTGCGTGATCTTTTTCCCTGCACACGACGCACGTCGTGGAAGTGAAAATCTCATGACCTGGACTCTAAAGATAAGTGAGTTAGACATTACTACCCCGGGATAAAGTCGAAAACACAAAGAAAGAAGAGCACAATTAAGTCGACTTTCCCTCACTTCCTGTACCCGCATAGGTGGCCCAAGTGTAATATGAGAGTTTGTTTGGAAAATCAAGAGTTTTCAAGGTCTTTTTCCACGAAGTTTCAGGATGACTTGAACACAAATATCCTGGGGGATGTACTTTCTTGCATGGCCTATACGGAGATGTGCCGCTGGACAGGGTATGGTTTTTGACCTCTCTAGGATTTACAATTTCGTGCCAGTTTTTTCCTACTTATTAACAGGGTATCGTCTGCACGATTGATTTGATTTGCTAGACAAAATTTGTTTGAACTCCAAGTATGCACAAAAGCGATGAAAAGAACGTGTATTTTCTTTATTGCACTTGCCAAGGGAGGATTTTAAAACATGACGGGGTGCATTTTGTTCGTCCTAAACCGGCAAACATTGCGTGTTAAACGTGACAATAATTTTGTTTGAAAAAGCTTTCCACCAAACTTCACCCTCCTTTAAACAGATCTTTTTGTAAAAGACAAGAAAACAGTGTTGTTAGGTAAAGATCACGACGAAGCACGCAAGTAATCGCCCTTTCACGTTTGTCACACGCAAGCGTTTCGCTGTCCTCTTCTATTTTGCCGTCCTGTGGCGTAAACTCACTATTCTCAACTTGCGTAAACAGCATGCATAGTAACAAAATTGAGGGAGTTGTCCTAAACAGGGTACGCATGTATTTTAGGATTTTTTTGTCCTAAACAGGATCAAGGTTTCAAACCTTCAGCGGCTAACCTATACCCAAATACTGATCGAGGTCCCCCCGGTATGGCATCATCTGACCTGGTACTGACAGTCATAATAGTCAGATGATCTTATAATGCTCAAATCGTACTAAAACTTCAAAGAAAAGCAACAACACCAGGTAACAATATATATATATACTGTTTGTTGACGACTTTAGCCTCGGTCTTAGTTCATTTATTTGATGTAAGTTTTATTTGCCATACAAACTCTTGAATATTTCCCATAGAAACTCTCATATCACGCCTGGGCAACCTGTGAGCTCTGGCAATGATAGACTAGACAGTCGACTCGATGTAGACTAAGCTAGACTAGATGGATAGTTAAACTGATAAAACGTTTATCCAGAAACTTAAAGCCTTTCTCGAGCTTTTTCTAAATTTCTAGGCAATATTTATTCCTTAATGCGAACAGTTTATATTTTACCGAAAAAAGTCGTTTTGTACCTCGCTGGGTGTCTCTGATACATTTATTCTCGTATCCTGCTATTACGTAAGGTTACCAAAAAGTTCATTGCCTAAATATCTCCTGAGTTACCGGATAGAAACTGAATATTGATTTAAAAATAACCCATGGTTCAAAATAATGGTTTTCTTTAAATATATATATTTTTATATTTTAAAAACCACTAGAAAGTACGGGAAGAACTTTCCTGGAATGTGCGGAAAAAAATTGTTTGCTGGCGCAAAATATGACAGCCAATTTTCGTGAAAAAAATGTCAGACTGCCAAAATTTTATCCCAAGCAAAATTTTGTGTTATATTTTCTGGTTATATGCTGTTGACTGGGAAGTAAAACAAAAATGAAAAATGAAAAATGTCAAAGAAAAAAAAACTTCAAATCCTTTCGTGAAGACTTTGATTGGTTTTCTGTTGCAATCTCAGCCAATCAGAATAGAGATAGCGAATTGTAGCTGCTTTATAAAATGGCGGTAAGATGCGGGTTATTAATAATAACCTAGCGGGCGCTCTTTTTACTAGATAAAACATTTTAATAGCTGCTTGTGTTCACTTCTGGGATGTGTTTAGAAATGAGGAGTTTGTTGAGATTTTTGAACTGCTTTCGCCCTCTTGAAGGCTTGAAATCTGTTTGCTAGTTTCAAACAGCTGAAAATATAGCATGGATAGACCCTTCACTCAAAGTTCAGATGGCGCAAAGGACAACGAGAATAATTGTTCTGCTCTAAAAGGGAGTACAGAAGGAGGAGAAAGAAGAGGTGAAACAGACCTAACAGTTATCCCGATGCATGTAATTTCAAACGACGAAGACAAGGATTTGGAAATCATTGCGCTGCATCCGGCATGCGGACCACTGCTGCAGGGTGACGGTACAATGACCGGAGCAAGTTTAGTTGAAGGTGATGGTTTTCCTTTATTTACTGAACTAACGTACTCAGTGTATTCAATGAAGAAAGAAATGAGTATGTGTACGTATAGGTATATGTGTTGTCTGGAGCAATTTTCCGAGCGAGCAACTTCATTGTCGTACTCATGTAGATTACCACATGTCGATTGGCGTAAAAAAAAACCAATTTAAGAAAGGTTGACTTTTAACCAACGAATTAAATAAAACGTTTCAACGCGAGATCTTTCGAAAACGAAACGTTGTAGAAAAAAGGGAAGTATTTACTAGTACACTTTTAGAAAAAAACAAAAAAAAATGAAAAACTTTTGCCTTGCCGAGTGGCCCACGTGTTTACCTTTTCCTGCATTACGTAAGCAACCGACTGTCAATATTTCAAAATTGTAAACACTAAAGTCTAGTATTTGCTCTCGATTAAATTAAATTTAGTCTGGGTTTACCATGATTTTAAAAAATGTCTTGGTGGTATTTAATGTTCTCCAGACATTGTTTAGGCAGTATTATCTAATCTTTTGATGGCAAGATCTCGCATTGTCTTAATTACCCACAGACAGTTTTTTTTAAAACTATTTTTGTTACTTGTTGTTAGCTACGGTTAGGATAATAAGGAATGAATTATAAAATAAAGAAACATTAGCAACCTAATTAACTGAAAAGTTACTGTTTGAAGATATGTTTTATTTCGTAATAACCCTGCCTTCATTTAAATAACTTTAAAATTAATATTCAGATTCTGCTGAGGAGGATGGTCCTGACACTTCTTTGATGCTGTCAAATCACCAGGTGAGTGATTTTTTACTGTCTTGTTAAAGATGACATCCTCATTTAATTTTCTGTAAGTATGAGGCTGATCAGGCCCCTCACAATGTCAACATCTAAAAAATTAAATATCAAAAACGATTAAATATTAAAACAGACGAACCAAGAAAGAAAAGCAAATATGAAGAATTTATTTGCACACTGCTACCCTGCCAGCAGAGGTTTATTTCTGGTGTGGCTTTTAGCATTTGTGAAGTTGTTTGCAGGGTAGCAAACCAAACAATAAAAACAAAAAAATTGCTGGTAATAGGACTGAGTGAACTCAAATAATTCCCTTTTTTGTCATCGCAAGTGATAAAAGAAAATATAATGGCTGTATGGTAGGATTGTAAAACCGGAAACAATGTCTTTCATGGAAATGAAGATCACATATTTTAAGCATCCAGGTGATTTTATAGTCTCTTTCGCAGCCATTTTTAGGCTCGTCACCCAATGCTCTTCCCCACAAGTTGCGTGACGAGCCTAAAAACGGCTGTGAAGAAGACTAGTGATTTTACAACTCAAAAGAAAAATAACGTCTTTAAATTCTAGATAGGTGATCATTCCCATTCCCTTAATTTGTACTGTAACAAGCAATAATTGCCAAGAGAGAGAGTTACTTACTAAAAGAAACTAGAATTCATTGTATTTTTGTTTCTTCATTTTCCTCTCAGAAACTTGTTTCCAAGAACTTTTCTGAGGAGATCCGGGCAGCCAAAGATATTGAGACTTTCCTTGAACGGCCTACTTTACTTCTTGGACTCCAAGAGACAAGCTTAGAGGGGATTGTTGATGCTATGTTAAAGAAAATTATTACTGATTCTGAAGATGAGGACATAAATTTTGAAGATGCCAGAATTGCCTTTTTCACTCAAGATTCAGGTCAGACAAAATAAATTTTCACCAGCCTGACAAGTGCTGCCAGGAAATCTCTGTCTAGTGTATAATACCGATAATGTGTATTGGCTCATGGACAGCAAATTATTCAGGTGCTTTTCAACTTCTGAAAAACAGTGCTCAGATGATTTCTGGTTCAAACCATTAACAAAAATACATCTTGCGCATATATGTCATGGTGTAATAAAATTATATCTTAAGTTTTATTTTAGTTTTTCTTTGTCTTAGGGAATGTTAATGTATGACAATGAGACAGAAAAATAAACAAAGAAGGATAAAACTGAACCACAACACATAATGATATAGTTTATGCCATACGATGTACTGTTCTTTTTTTTTCTTGCAGTTCATTGTTTGTCACAAATAATTCAAGGAACTGAGATATCTGAAGGAGGAGGTTGGGAGGAAACTCAGAATTGGCTCATTGCTCTGTAAGTTCAGAATTTTTTATTGCGGATCCAGCTGCTATACCCCAAAACTTCAATATACGACAACGCCGTAAATGAAATTCCTTGACTGTCAAACAAAAACTTTGTTTTAACCTTGTATTGCCATATCCAGTCAGGTCTCCAGACTAATTTTTGTGATTAATTTGCTTCAAAAGCTGATGTTTAGCATCATGAGACAGACATTGAATCATTCAGTTCATTGTGGTCTCATGTTCCAATGGGTAACTTGTTTTAATGTTACAGAGGAGAGCTACCATCAGTACAACAGAGTCATGTTGCTATAGCTCAGTTGAAGCAGCCTGTTAATCTAGGAAGGACATTAGAGGAAACTCATTTAGTGGTACTGGTTCTTGCACCAAGGAAAACAGTAAGTACCTGTTTTTAGTGGAGATGATGATATTAATGAGAGTAATGATGATGGCAATGATGGTGATAATGGTGGTGGCAGTGATGGCAATAATGTTGATTGATGATAATGGTGAAGATGTTTTCAGGAGTGATAACATTGGTGGCAGTGATGGTGATAATAGTGAGGATGATAATGGTGGTGATGCTGTTGGCAGTGATGATGAAAATGGTGATGATGGTGGTAGCATTGATGGTGACATTGGCAGTGATGATAATAGAGTATTACAGTGTGACGTCATAAAAAAATTAAATTTATGTCAGGATATTCTGAAAGAACAACATCCCCAAGAGGCCTACTTGCCAAAAACTAGCATTGTGGGGCAAATTGTCACTGAGATATTAGCCCAGTTATGCTCTGATGACTCCATACAAATCATTCTAAGTTTGACTTGGGTCTAAACATTTAGACCCAAGTCAGATTAAGAAGGATTTCTTTCAGAATATCTTGACAAATCCTATAATTTCACAAATTTAATTTTTATGACATCATCACTTTAGAATTAGAACTCTATGGTGGTAATATTGTTGGCAGGTATGATGAAAATGGTGATATTGTTGTTGGCAGTGATGATAAAAATGGTGATATGATAGTGGTGGGGGAACTGATGATTATGGTGCTGATGATATTGATGATGATATTGTTGTTGGCAATGATGAGAATGATGGTGATGATGTGTGGCGGTACTGATTATGACAATTGTAATGATGGTACTGATAGCAAGGTCAGTGATGAAGCTGATGTTGATTCAATTTTTTTCTCTAATATGTTCCTTTTCCTTGAAGAAAAAAACCAAGAACTCAGTAGAGACAGGAAGAACATTTGCAACTCTGCTTTGTGATATGGAGACCAGACAGTTACTAATAGAAGTGGAGACAGAGGAGCAGTTCAAAGTAATGATATTATTGTTACTTATTTATTCATAATTCATATTAGACTGATATTATTGGTACTGAGAAATTAGCAGTGGAAACTGGTAAGAAGGGCCAGAGAAGTGGAAAGACCACACCATATCTTGTGTGTTCCCTTTCTTTTGGCCTCTCTGCCCTAATCCCTGGACAGAGAAAATTTTCCGTTCAGCAATCTGTGTGTTGCTTTTTCCTCCCTGGATGGGATTCTGTTAGTCCATGGTGACAGTTGTCCCCAGCAGCATGTCACTCCAGGTACCCCTTTACCTGGGAGGAACTCCCTATAATGGTCCATAACAGGAGGCTCCAAATAAAAGGGGTACCTTTTTCAGGGTTTGGGTTTTCAAAAGGGTAGGTTTTTCATATGTTGGAGTATGTGAGCTAGGTTAGCTACAGAAATCTCTTGGTATTTGAAAGGACCAAACAGGGCTAACAGACACATTTTATAGGTGTAAAAGAGACAATAAAACTTCCTGATTTATTCATATCAAAAAGACACTGCAGATAGAGAGTTCTAAACTAGGTATGAGAAAGGGGTACCATTTGTCAGTAGAAGGTACGTGGAAGGCCGGTACCTTTTCTTTCAAAAATGGTGTATGTAAATCTCGTGAAGGCCTCCGTCCCCACCCAAGCAATTTACACAACTGGGTGAAGAGAGACAAAGTGGTGCAAAGTTTTTTGTCCATAAAAGCAATGAAATGGCAAGTCTCAAACATGGACCTGCAGATCTGGCCCCGGTTGTTCAAAAGATGGATAGCGCTATCCACCAGATAAATCGCTACCCGGTGGAAAAGAATTGGGGAAACCAATTGCGCTGCGCTATCCAGTGCATAGAGATTTATCTGGTGGATAGCGCTATCCACCTTTTGAACGACTGGCGCTTGAAGTTTGAGGTAACCAATGGGCACCTATATTGGTCCCTGGCTTTCTTCAGTCCTTTTCTTTAAATTTCTTTTACAGAAAGTGTTGGTTGATCGTGCCAACAAGCTCTCATCAATGCCACAGCCAAGGCAGAGGCCATCAAAGAGACAGCCCACATCTCATACCAAATCCTCCTTTGTTCATCGAAAAGAAAGTAGAAAGGTATCCAAGCTTATCTGCTTCGTGTACATGTACAGTCAGTATTACCTGAGTCTTCATCATCATCATGTCTCTCCTTGCCAGAGGTCCCATAAGGCCCTCAGTCTCTCTGACAAGTGACTTTCTTAACTTCATCAAACTTCATCATCTTCATTGGTTTTTGTACCAAGTGACTTTTCAAACTTCATCAAACATCATCATCTTCCAGTTGCCATCAACCTGTTCAGCATGCTTGTCCATACCAGCAATACAAGACTCCAGCTAACATAATTATTAAGGGGTCAGGGAGACATGCAAACCAGTTCATGATGATAAGAGGGTGATTTGCATTTATGCAGACATTTACTTTAGGCAATGTTATACAGAGCACGTTAATGAAGCTATTGTTTTTACCCTTAAAATAGGACTCTGAAATGTGTAGTTTTGGACGAGGGCTTATCAGAGACCTCAGAAGAAGATGGCCACATTATTTATCAGATTTTAAGGATGGTGAGTCAAAACAGGACTACCCATTATTTTACTGTTGTTCTCTGAGACTCATTGTGAGTTTTAAGACTCCTGATTTTTGAGGTCTTAGATGTGAATCAGAGAAAGCATAAGCAACTGCAGATGGTTCAGGGGATCCTATTAACCTGGCAAGGTGTAGATGGGGACATGTTACCTCACCTACCTAATGGTTATTTTTACATGTAAGCTCCATCCACTGGTAAAAATTGCAGTCTAGTCGTCATGGACATGTAGGCTTCTCATTGAACAAAAATGTAAAGAGGATAATATATATGTCCTCCTAGTTTTTTTCTGAACACTTCAATGGATGAAAACAAACATGATAAAATAAAGCAAATGTGGGTAAATAAGGTGCCGATCCTCATGCCTAAAATTCTTCCTCTGGTCACTTTATCAAAATACACTTAAATGTGCTTTTCAGGACCCCCAAAATTAAAACGTGCCAAAAGGAAGCCCTCACACTCCTCCAATGGGAAGGTGCAATAATCTGTTCCATGCCTACCCCACCAGCCCCTCCCTTCTCTCATACAAAAGTGCCTTTTTTGGGGGAACCCTGTCATTGGTTATATATAACGCTCAATTTCAGAATTTGCAAGGCAGATTTTTTTCTACCTCAACAGGAATAACAGGTCATCGTACCGTTCAAAAGTTGGTGTCTACAACACTGTTTTTGTATTTTGCCTGTATTTTACCTTCAATTGCCTTTGGTGTACTCAACAGTCGCAACACAAAAGGCCAGATTGGTAAGTTTGAAATTTTTCAGATGTGTTTGTTAAATGAGTAAATCCTAGGATATGGGCACCCAAGTTTTGCTATTGAAAAAACTGACTTTATAAAGGTAACACAATTACTGGTAAACCAGTAGTTTTGATTGTGGCCCACAAGGTTAAGAATCCCAACTGGCCAGAGGCAAACTAGGTTGGTTACTTACAAGCATGATGGAGGAGCTGAACCCAGAACTATTGAGAACAAATCTGGCTAGCTGAGTCAGGGCAACAATTGAACCTCATGGGGCCTCCGTATTACAATCACCCCAACTGCTTGGCTATGCTAACTTAAACAAAAATGCTCTGTATCATTTTCTTTATAGATGTGCAGAAAGTTTTTATATCACAGGCAATTGGGGGAATGATATTTGCTCTTTTTGGAGGACAGCCATTAATTGTCTTGCTCACCACAGCCCCACTGGCACTGTATATAAAAGGTAAATGCATGAACCGTTGATTTTCTCAAAGCAAACACTCCCAATACAAAGGCAGATAGTTATTCATGTACAGTTGCTGATTACTTTGGGATTATAAAATTCTCCTTCTCTGTTAATTCCAATTAGGAGCACAAAACAAAAGTGTTTTGCATTACTCTGAAATATTTGCCACTGTCAGTCTGTCTGGTATAATCAGAAGTCAAATTTTGCATAATGTTACTTACAGGCCTTGTAAACATGTACTACAAATCTTAACACTGTAACTGTAGCTCCAAGACCTCCTGTAAAAAACAGGCATCAACATGAACAGCAGTGGAACAGATTGGATCAACCTCTTTTAACTCACTAAATGACATTGGCCCCTTAACTCAAAATGCCAGCAAAATTTTATTTTTTTAAATACAGAATAAATGCTGCTGTTACCTTAACTGAAATGATATTTTTAACATAATTTTGAAACGTGATCATTTTTTTTTGTTAGTGATCTACAACATATCAGCAGACTTTGACTTGGATTTCTTGGCCCTTTATTCCTGTACTGGGTTGTGGAATTCCTTCTTCCTTTTTATTTATTCTACATTTGGACTTTCTCAGATAATGAAATGGTCAACAAGGTAAAAACATATTTTTAGTTCACTGTGAATGTATTATTTGGGTTTTTTAAAAAAATGTCACAAGTAGCAACAGTCTGGGCAAGTCAACTTCTAACTAAATCATTATGATGAGCAAGAAAATTCCAGGCCCCAGGCAAACAAAATGTGAGAGGGCTGCTTGCCCAAAAGACAATCTTGAATCTACAGTATTAAGTTTTTTTCAAGCCCTGTTATTGTGTCAAATTTAACTTAATTATTGTCTCTGAACTTTTTTCATTGTGTTCCTCAGGTCAACAGAAGAAATCTTTGCCTTGTTCATCTCTCTTGCATTTACTGTTGATGCAATCAGCAGTGTTATCAAAGGTAATTTTACAGAAATAAATAACATTATTGTTGGAAGAAACTATTAATTCATAGTCGAAACATTAGTGTATGTAGATAGCCAGTCTTTCACTAATTATTAGTGAAAGACTGGCTATCTACATACACTAATGTTTTGACTATGAATTAATAGTTTCTTCCAACATAATTGCCCTGTTAGTTTTAATTTACTGGGGAAATATGCACCTATACTTGCTGAAGTACTGTATTATACTTGTGAATTACAACTGCATAGTAACCATTGTTTTCTAAAAGGACATTAGATACAGCCGGTAATATTAACAATAAATACGATGAAGAAAAGCTGCAACAAGATTCCAGATTAAATATTTCTACCTCGTTCAGTGTCAGATGTCTGAGTTGTAATATTATCCTGGATAGCCATAATATGCCTTGATGAAGAATTCTCATCGACTGGCAGTTTCTGTATTAGGTACCTAAACACAAATAACCCAGAGGTCTTTAGACAGAAAATATGCATCTTGTGTATCCTGTTATAATGTTGAGTTAGTGAAATACTTTGGCTGAGGGATTTCCTTGCTCTTGCTTGATTCTATGTGAGTCACATGCTAATTCTACCTTTTGTAGAATACTCAACTCTTCACTGTTCAAATCCCTTGATGAATTCCACCAGCTGTGCCATCAACCAGTTAGCCAGTAACTGTACTGATATCTCAGTGTGTCACAGAGAGGGAGGCCTGTCTTATGCCGTGATAAGTTTAGCAACTGTATGGATTGGTCTTGCACTGTACAATTTTCGTAAGAGGTGAGTGCTTGATGTGTAAATTCTTATTGTATCTGAATCCTACCTGTGTGGAGCTGTCACTGGTGGTTCAGGGGATACCACTTGCAACTTCAGATCTGTATTGATCATGGTTTGCTCCTCAAGTGTCTGCTTTAAGACAAGAAACTTTGTTCCACTCGGTTTTTGCATCCTACATTGTATTTGTACGAAGGAAAACTTACTTTTAATTTTTAATTCGTTAATTGCCAATAGAACAGGCTAATTGTGGCAATAGGCAGTCATGACAAATAACTTAAAACTGTGGTCTTAAACACGTCAGGCAAAGAGGGTAGGTGGGAGACTGTTCCCCAGGTATAGAAGGAGGTAAAAACGAGTACTTACAGGCATCAACAAATGCGGGAAAAACTGGGTTGTATGGCTTGTTACTTGTAAGACTTCTTGGTACAGATGGTACTGGTACATACCACTGGGATAAGCCTGAAATGAACTTGCATGTGAAGTGGGAGGGGGGAGGGGGTGGAGGGGAAAGTGGAGCTAGTTGCTCCTTGATATAGAGACTGGGATGCGCTGCCCCAGCTGATAGGCCTTAAATCACAGCTGTAGGCAAATGAAACACGAATGATCTTAATGATCCACAACGGTGAACATAATTATGGCAGTATGAACCAGTTAAAACTGACAAGTAAATATTATGTTCTTTGTTATAGTAGAAATGTATCATAATTAAGCTAACAATTTTATTCCTGTCTTTCAGTCCTTTTCTTGATGCTGGCAAACGAGAAGCACTGGCTGATTATGCACTTGTAGTAGCTGTTCTTGTCATGTCCCTCATTGCTTCATATTTTGTGCGGGACATAGATAGTAAGTATGGCTGCGACAAGTGTTGAAATATTATCCTTGTGGCTCAACTCATAATTATTTCTGTTTGTTTCAAACTTATTTCTTACATTTCCATGCTATGAAAAAAGGAACTGAAATTTGAACCAATGACAAAATTGAACCACTATTAATATTGATCAAGCCTGAGCCCTAACACTCCTATAATAATAATAATAATAATAATGGAATTTATATAGTGCTTATACATCGCTGTTCTAAGTGCTTTACAATGTAAACCCTGTGAGTCCCAACAGTGACCAACATCAATTTTCCTCTCACAATTTTCATGCACTATCAAGAAAAAAGGGTTATGAGAGTTAATAAAATGATTACGAAAGGGAAAAGGCTTTGATCTTTTATCAAATTCTCTCAACTGTTTCTTTAAACAAATGTATGGGGATTGGTTTCGAGAATTTGTGTGTGGATATTGGGGCTGAAAGGGCTATTGTATCAAAAACTACTGTGAGTCAGTAATTTGCACCCACTTGCATGTTGTTTTAACTCTTGTTCTTGTGTTGTTGAAACAGATTACAAGTTTCAAACAAGCAACTCCTTTGCCTTCGCCCCTGCTCCTCTTCACAAGCTGACCTGGGGTGCCGTGTTCGCAGGCATGGGATTAGGCTTTTCTCTTTCATTGCTGTTCTTCATGGATCAGAACATTTCAAGTGCTATGGTCAACAATCCTGGAAACAGGTGCTGTCTGCATGCATGGGGTCAAACCTTTAAACTGATCAAAGGGTAAACCAATTGGATTTACTTGACTTGGGTGTGTCAAGCTTCATGTGGATAATGCTCACATGCTAAAAATAGTTCCATTTATAATAGTAACATTGCAATAAATCTAATTTTGGCTTATAAAATTTAAGGGAAGAAAATGCTACACCACTATAAAATAATAATGAAATTTAATCAAATTTAAAGCTAATCTAAAAGGGTGTGTTTTGGAGCTGACTCCAAACCTATGATTGTATCCTTATTTCTATTGTAAATAAATGTGTTCTGGAAAGTGGTTGGAGAGTTTTGAGGCACCACCATGAAATGCCCAGTCTCCTAAAGTAAGTTTGTACATATGTAATTATTATTGCTGATGCAGAACACATCCCGTGAATGGATAGGACACTGACTGGCATGATCTAATTAAAACTTATCTCAACTCACCCTCTACTGCAATACTCTGCCATCCTTGGACTTTCCTTAATTTTGGTTCGGTCAGCCTTAAAATCTCCGAGAAGATCTACCTTTCTGTGACTTAAAGGTCTCCCAAATGAATGCAAATTTACAAGATCTTTGAGCCAAGCTCCTACCAACAGCTGCTGCAGCAATATAAGTGCCGTAGTGCTTAACAGTAAAGTCTTATATTTGCATGTTGAAAATAATCGCTAACAAGATGGGTGAAAAAGATTGTAAAAGGACACCAATAAACTCTAAATACTTGCTCCTTTTAGGTTGAAGAAAGGCAGTGCATATCATTGGGATTTATTTGTGGTGGCAGTAGTGAACAGTTTCCTCTCACTATTTGGCCTGCCATGGGTTCACGCTGCCCTGCCTCACTCACCATTGCATGTGAGAGCATTGGCTGATGTTGAAGAGAGAGTTGATAGAGGTCATGTGTTTGAAATGTAAGTGAGACTAGAACCCAGTGGAGTTACTTTAGACATGTTTGGGTTGGGAGGGATATGCCACTGGGACCCCAAAATTCTTAGCCTATGCGGTATACCATACCTAGTTTGACTGAATTTTGCTATGTTAAACTAGACTAGGCTCCCAAAATCTCTCCCTATCCTAGAGTTGCTACTATTGGCACTTCTATCTCTATGTATGATTAAAAATCTGTAACTATCCACATTAAGCATTTTGCTAGTCTTGTTGCTTTTGTCATTGTTTTCTATTCCTGTCATATATATCCTGTAAGTTTGCCCTCCAATTTTGTTTATAAAAAAAAAAAACTTTCTTAACTTTCTTTCAAATTGCTAGGTTGCCAACATTTCTTGCCATACAAAGCAAGATGTTGTAAAATTAGCATTGGAATTATTAGTAGTTCAGTGACTGACAACCCTTGTTCATTTATAAGTAGTTGCAGTCATTAAAGCACCCACACACTGTTTGAGTTTGTTTTAACACCCCCCATGTGACAGTCTACTGTATCTCTGCCAGCATTAGTTGAGGGGCTACTTAGAGAATAAGAAAACACTTACAAGCAGTATGATTCTGACCACCTACAAATCCCTTTTGTCAACATTAACACTTACTTGACTTTAGGTTAAAATTGTGACCAGGCAGAATTCTTAGTTGATCCATGATTCCTACCAGTTTAACATTCTGGTACTGAACTTACGTATTTTCAGCATTGTGAAAGTCAGAGAAACAAGATTGTCTGGTTTAATCTCCAATTTATTGATTGCACTTTCCCTGCTGATGCTGCCAACACCACTCACTCTTATTCCCACAATGGTACTTGATGGCTTGTTCCTGTTCATGGCCATAACAGCATTGGATGGCAACCAGATGTTTGAGAGGGCACTGCTGTTGATCACAGAACAGGTAAAAAATGTTGTCAACTCTCAAACTCTTTCCACTCCGGCCAGCAATCTTAAATATACACAGCTACTGAGTCAGTTCTTTGGGGAGCTTTCCACACTTGGTGTCCAAGAATGTGTGGCTGGGTACCAGCTCAAAATGGTGTTGTGTTGAGTACCCGATATGTAATTGTGTACATAGTTACTCCATTTCGCCCTGTCAGACGCCATTAATTTTTGTAGGGCTGTCAATTAGGGTAGCCGGCCAAAACAGCCGGCTAGTTAGCCATCCTTACCCAGCTACTTTCATCTCCTTCTACCTTAATTGCTCACAAAAAATAAGCACTGTTGAATAAAATTGTAAAGCATGCATTTCCAAGTTTTGAAAGACGTTGAATGCATACTTAAACAGGTTTAGATCACACGATTTTAGCAGCAAGTACAAAGTAGTGGACTTTCCCAGGGCTAACAAAAATGGTCTGCACACATGGACCAGGTGCCTACTTTGTGGCCGAGGACAAGGTCTCAACCTTATCCTCGAGCACAGGCCCCATGCCCAAATTCAAGCATGAGTACTTGAAAAATAACTGTGAACTAGGAAATGGTTTTAAAATAAGAATTAATTATGAATGTGTGGATACTGGTACATAGTGATCAGAGACATTATTTGGTTTAGAATACAGGTTATGTATCTACAAGCCAGGTAAAAGAATGGATAAAGCTAGTTAGAATAGTGATCTGTTTAAGAATTTTGGGGGTTCTAACCAGTGGAATTCCCCTCTCCTGCCTGCATTGTATGGTGTCCATGAGGTATAGTAGTGATTCAGCTTCATTATAACTAAATAGAACATGTGTTTAAGTCCCTCTGCAAAACAGTGCCAAGATCCTTGTTCTGGATTCCCCCTGTGCAACAGGATTTGAGTTCAACTTAACCTGCATGATTGGCCTGTTAAAGAAGTCACTGTCGATATGCCAATCAGGTTTAAGGGAAGATCAAAATTCATTTTTGGTATTTTGTTGAATCCATTGGGGGCCCAGAACTAGGATATTGGTGCTGCTTCACAGACATTACAAACTGGGCTTAGATTACATCTGCAATGCAGGCTAAGAGAATGTTAACCCTTGAAACCCTATGATCAAAGTTTGAATTCTCACTTGTTGCCCCTATTCATTTCTTACAGAAATGGTGGGAAAAAGTTGATAAAATATCAGGCAAATTTATCTTGCATGATTGTGTCCGTAATTCTCATAACCACTTTGTTTTACAAAGCGTTGATATTACGAGGATAAATTTGTTGCTGATCACTCTTAGGGCTTAAAGGGTTAACATTTTGAAGCACAAGAACAGCCCTTGCAGTTGTAAAATTAATTAAATTATAACGAACTTGCCCTAAAAATTCTTGCAGGCTGCTTACCCTCCAAACCACTACATTCGTCATGTCCCACAGAGGAAGATGCATATATACACAGCCTTACAGTTCCTGCAGCTGGCCGTCCTGTGTGGATTTGGCTTTGCTCCATTGCCATACCTCAAGATGGTGTTCCCAGTTTTGCTTATGTTTCTTTTGCCAATCAGGTAAGAATTAAGACACCTCCAATACAATCATTGCTAAATTGCCTTTTGAAAAGTTGATGAGATGGCCCGGTAGGTATCAGGTGTTACGTACTTTCAAATCTTGAAGAGGCCTGTCTCTCTAGAGCTGAACTTTATAGGAGTCAAAACTACCCTAATTAAACTTTTCAATTTTTAAAATGTGACTGATGTAAGACATGGAATCAGCACGTATCAGTGCTGCATTCAAGGCGGTGTGGCATATGTAAGACTAAGTATACTTTTCAATATGTGGTCTAATGCTCTTCCAGTTATTGACTTTTGCTAGGGCTGTGGCCAGATACAAATTCCTTCCAACTGATTTGGCAGTATCAGATCAGAATAATTTTTAATAATTATTGAATGGCCATGTAATTCTCTGAGCCAATCTTTTCACAAACAAGAAAGTTATAAATCCCAGAGGGAGGGGGGTGGGGAAATTCTGGGAATTCTTGATTAGGGTGTGCTGCCTTGTTCTCCAAATCCTCAGCCTATTTCAGACCCAAAAATGTCATTTTCCACACCCGTTTTCAGACCTGGCCTCTAAAATCCATACCTGGAGGTGGTCACAAATTGCAACACACATGTTTACATAGATTAGACAGAAATTATGTCTTGTTTACTGAGATTAGAATGCCAAAAAACAGATTTCTGAAAATCCATTCCCACTTTCTTTCTTCTTCAATTGGAATTGAAATGACGAGTACATTCATACACTACTGAGTTCCTTTGAAAACAATACCTGAATCTAGACCAAAATGGGCCAAGTCTATACCTGTTTTCAGACCAAAACCAGGCAAAAACCATACCCTTCGGGGGCAGCACATACCTTTATGGCTTGTATAAGGAAGACCTTCCACATCAGGGTTTTCGGACTCTGAGATGGGTATTATTTATTTTTGGCACTTAATTATGAATGCATTGCATCCATAACATAATCTATTAGCAGGAGATCTCTGCAAGCTTAGCTGAGCTTTTCTAGGGAGGTCCCTTTAAGTTGGGACTTAACTAACACTTGAATTTATTTAAATTGTAGACATCTTGTGGTCCCCAAACTGATTTCATCAAAGTATCTGGCAGCTTTAGACGCCCACTTGTAATGATCAAGTCAGTGTTACAATACTCATCATGGAAAGAAACAAGCCTGTGCCCCACCATGTGGTTCCCAGTCTTTTTCAACCAAATTTTGAACCTTTTCAGCTGCTAAGATATTAAATTATGTTTACATAGTGTAAGCTCTGTTTAAATCAGAAATAATATATAATGTGAAATGGAAGGTTATATCAAGCAGTACTTGTCTGCAGAGCCATGCAATTTCAGAGTTTTTAAATTGCAGTAAAAGTCAGATTTTGCTACTTTTTTTCAATTAATGAAAATAATTATTTGACTTTGAACACTTACAGCAATGGTAGGGGTACACTATACATAACTTAGCAATGGGGCAATGCCTTAATAAGCTGAGATTTTGTGTCAACTAACAGGATGTAGGTTTTGATTATGGTACAAGTTCATTGGTAAATTGTAAACTCTTAGATTGTGAAAGTACTTCACCACTGGGGCTGCAGTCCACTGGGTTGGTAAATATACTTGATCAGCGTGTTTCAGTGAATTAGAGGTTATGCCGGTTTACTATACCTCACAGAATAATGGTATCCACAACTGTTCACCTCGGGGCTATGGTTTCGGAAGACTTGTAAACAACAGTAAGCAATCAAACTGTACTTCACATTTTAAGTTTTATTTACAAGTTTGAAGTTCATTTTTACATTTTAAAACATTATCTTATAACAAGAAGTTGGCTATGTACAAAAAGAATATTATGCATAAAAATTAATGAAAATTTACATTAACGATCTCATTCTAAAGAAATCTGAAGATGTTTTGATTGAAATGAATATCGAAATGGTCAATAGACGGAATAAAATTTGAAGATCTTATCATTATATACGGTTAACCTTTATAAGAATTTAATATATGAAATTATTTGAACTTCATTAAATAAAAATAGTGAATAAAACACAACAATCTTCAGAAAATGAATGTCCTTTCTAACTGATTTACATGTAGTACTATGTATAATTTTAGGCTTTACCAGCATAACAGGCTCCTTAAGCAAATGAATGCACAACTACAAGTTTGGCCTTTTTAAATAACATGATTTTCACAAAGATAACAATTTAGGTCTTGAGATGGGGAAAAATGACACAAAGATGTTTAATACTGACAGGGACATGGCCAACTTCTCAAATTCAAGGTGACGGTATTTGAAATTCAGACTAGGGACATGAGTAGCCCCTCCCCACCCCCCTAAGAGGGCCTTTTTTGGTACTGAAATTCTCAGCTGTAAGTTACATTTTAGGATTTTGAAATCCGACAGAAATTGCACCGTCACTTAGCAATCATTGAAATATACCACTAAGAATATTGATCATGAACATTACTGTTAACAGAATCATTACAATTGATATACTGTAGGATCATACCAATTTGGATGCAAGATTCATGTATCTGCTGACCGCCAACATATGATATTATGCTGAATAATTCCCTTTCACTCTGATCTAAGAATGAGTTTTAGCTAACTTTTATGAAACTGTTAGAAATCCTGTAGTGTTGCCACTGTTCGCATATCAGTATGGCACTATTAATTTTATTTCCAGTGACTTTACAAAAGTGAATGAGGATTGTCGGTGAATTTTCACATTGTCCAGTACAGGGAATGAAAGTGTTAATGTGTATAATCACATACATGCCTGAACATAGTCAGAATACAATGTGTCAAATGGACGTCAAGGAGAAATTAGGAGTTAAGTTCCAAATTTACAAATTTGAAAATTGCATGTGTTGGTTGATGATGTGCTGGCAAAAAATCCAGGCAATATTATTGTCTATAAACAAAATCTTTATAAATATGTACACAAGTTTCAAAACTAACTGTGAACCTGTGTACTAACTCTCTGATGCAATTTTAATGGCCAGATCAGAAGAATGTGAATAAGATCATTCTAGTTCCTTAACTTGAACTGTAGTAAACTCGCTTGAACAGATATTATCTGTATGTTTGTTCTAGTCCAAGCATTCTTGTATAGATGATAAATTAAACAATTAATATTACAAGAAATAATTGTTTCAGCAAAAGACTCTGCCCTGACAGTTATCATCTCCAAAAAAAAACTACAAGAAATGAGAAAGGAACTAAAAGGTGAAACCCTGATCGAAAGATTATTATAAATTAAGACAAAATACCCAAAATATTTCCTCTATTTTCTAAATTTAAAATAGCTTAATTGGAACATTACTGGTATTAAAGTTCTTGATAGACTTAATTTCTGGCCAAAACCTTCAACAATTCTCCCTCAAAGACAACTGCAACTCTATTGTGAAAGATACTTGATATAAAAACGTCTTTAATTTGTTCTCTATCACCTGGGTTCCGTTGTTTCTTGTTATTCTGTAGAAGCTTCATAGTATGTAGAAAGTAGTGCCGCCTCGACAGGTTCCATACATGACGGACAAGTGAACGACCTAACCAGCCAATCTTCTATACAGTCTTTGTGATATATGTGCATACAAGGAAGAAACCGAATTGGATCACCCATGACAAAGTCTGTCATACATATTACACACCTGATGGAAAAAATATGAAGTCAAATGTTATTGTCATGGCTAAACCACTTATCTCTGAGGTCGGATGTGAGAAGGGCACCTTGAGAAGACCAAAATGATTGATACAAGCAAAAGCAAAAGCAAAAGTTTCTTTGTAGTGTCACATAACCCTTTAATTTCCAAGAGTGACCAACATCAATTTTCTTCTAACAATATAACTAAATAATCAACAGATTAGGTTATGGGAATTAATAAAGATCTATAAGGAAATGTACCGACATCACTCTGGGGAATTTGTACAAAGTCATATATGTGGATATTGGGGCTGAGAAGAAAAACAGTTGAGTTTCTGTCACCATGAAAGTTAAATAATGAAGCTCTCGGAAGACGCATTTTTACAAGCTTAGTTATGATCTGGAGTACTACTGGTTACTCCTACCAGTAAAAAATTAAAAGAAAGCCACTGAGTGCTCTTTAAACCATATTTTAAGGAGTGCCATTCTAGAAAGCCTATTTGCTTTCTCTTTTTGTTCATTGTACACAAGATTTTCACAAAGTCCTTTGTAGTCATTCAGTTTTTTTTTGTCACATGAAACAACTTGTCTTGGTTGCAGTGGGCGAATTTTAGTGACCCAAAATGGGGTCACTGAATAAATTATAGCTACAACCGGATAAACTGTGAACGATGTTGTCATTCGTCCACATGTCATTGCTTTAAGCCACGCTTTGTCACTTTTGGGCAAATCACCCATCAAGCAATCAAGAAAGCACGGCCCCAACTTTTAATTTTGACCAGTGGGAAATAAGATTCAAAACCCTTCAAGCGGGACAAGACGACCGCTCGGGACTGCTTACTTGGGTTGCTTCACAACCCCCATTTTTGGACCTCCTTGACTTGCTTTAGGACCCTTCTTACCAATAAGAAGAGGTTTTACTGGTACATGTCCAACACACAAACAATGCCAACTATTCCTGTTTCTTTTTTTGCATTGTTTTTCAACAAAGCAAAGTGATGATCAGAGAAAGAACTCTCAACTTGGCTTATTGAAAGCACAAATTGAGTGCCTTCAGAAAAAAAAAATTAGGAAAATTTAAGTAACACAAAAATTTAAACCAACATTTCTCTGCCAAGCATTCATGTGGAGGCAAGTAATAAATAATTGCATTATAACCTTTTCATGCAGGTGACCGTAAATCATCTCACTGATGTTCAACAAAGTAAATTGAAAGGAAAAGGTGGGTTACCTTATAAGCACCCGAGTAATGAAAGGGAAAATACCTTCCCGGTTACTCAAAAGTAAAGGGGTTTTCCCCAAAAAATAACATTTTATCAACACTAGAAGTACTATGACTGTTTGTCTACATTGAAGTCACGTACCATCCAACGAAAATTTTAATACACAGAAACATGTATAAGCATATGATAATCATCTATTCTTTGTTGTTCAAACACGCGTTTTCTTATCATGTAACCAAAAACTTTGCCCCTTTTATAAGTCTTTATTAAATCGCTATGAACTTATTTGGGGTAAATTAATCACATAAGTTAACACAAGGAAAAGGGGAAGTCTGCTTTGAAAGACGCCTAGAACTTCTTACATTGCCTTTCCTGTTTCCCAGAAATATTATGCTATTACACGTACAAGTGCGAAGTCCAGAATATCATTTAGGTTTCATATAAATAAAAAATGGGCGGAAACAGCGCGTCTTCTTTTCTCTGTGACAGAATTATTGCCCTTCGACGTTTGAATGAATCATATTATAAGTTTTTATCAAAGGGTAACAATTTATACTCAAAAGGGCCCATTGTGAGAGGAAACTGCTGCCTTCCCACGCCGGAAGTCGCGGTAAACAAAAAAAGCGAGCGAGGTCTGAGGACCTATTGTAACATCGCGTGGGTATATTGAATTAAATAATTGCTTCAAAATTCTCGCATTCCCGTGAACTTGGTTCGGAAAATCTCTAAGCTGAGCACTACGTTAACATTTGCGCTTCGTGTTCTCTTTCGAATAACAAATTTAACGCACATCTGTGAGTGATGGACCAAGAATAAAGGGATGCTACACAAAAAGAGAGGGACCATTTCCTCCGAAAATTAATCTTACACAACACTGCTATTCATAAGAGAGAAAATGCTCTCAAGTAAGCACGCTAACAAAAACACAAACCTGTCACGGAAACATTCCATTGTATCCACACAGCTCGCAATTAAAAAAGTCTGGATTATTCGAAACCACAGTAAGGGTTACAGCTAAGAAGCTTTAGAATAAAATATTAAACAGATTTCGTATCTAATTGCTGCTTTACGTAAATACAGTTTTTCAACTTTCACCTTTCTGAGAAAGGTCCTACAGTATCTAAGAAAACAGCAAGATCTGACGTAATTTCACACCACAAAGAATATCCTTACTCTCTCTTTTTTCCTTTCGAGCCATCGTACTTTCCGACTGGAAGATGTTGAATTAGACCAAGACGTTGTGCTAAGCGAATCTGCTGTTCTTCGGACAGCAGATGAGGAGCATGTTGGCTTTGAATAAAGATTGGCGCTTCCTCCTTCAATAAAACACAGAAAACGTCACTTCAATCTCTGCTAGAGTAATCAAAGGAGAAGGAAATGTACATATTGAGTTATTTTTTGAACCTGGTATGGCGGTGGAGGTTCGCCTGTCCTTGGTGAATCTAAGCTTTCGTCGTCATGTAAAAGCGAAATATCATCCTGACCAGAGCTTTTCAAGCAGTTTCCCATGTCGGGTTGGACTGAAGCTCTACAAAGTCGACCCTTTACGGTGGTTATTTGGGAGAACACTTACTTTCTCCACCGCCGGCCAGTAGTTCCCTGTTGTCTTCAGGAAAATTATCCTCAAAACAACAAATGTCATGCTGTCGTAACGTGACGTCATTCAGGCCTGTTTTGCAATCCGATACCGTCGGAAAAACGTCGGATCTTTCCGGAAACATTTGGCACGTATGTAGAAAACCCTGGGGGGGGGGGGGGGGTGGGATACTGCCATATATAGGTCTGTGCCGCTGTGAAGGGTATGGTTTTCAAGCAGTTTTCTCTGGGATAGGGTATATAAATCAGAGCGTTTGGGTCTGGAATAGGGTATCATTTTTCAGGAAACGGATCAGTTGGTTGCAAATTTTACCTAGACTAGAGATTGTGGTATAAAGTTTTGTTTTGGCTAGACTGTGTTAGTGACCTAGGGGGGATTTGGGGAGTTTACTCTAGTATCGGGTAGCAAAATTCAGCTGAACTAGCTCTGGAATAGGTTAAGGGTTCCGGGTTCCCAGCGGCACATCCCCACCCAGAAAACCCCGGTCCCCGGGGGTAGAAAACCAGCATTAAACTTGCCGAGATGTACGCTATCTTTTTCTCTCGGTGTATGATTTATTCAATTTGTAATAAATTTCTTAATAAAACGCACGTGAGTTGGTAAATATTTCAGCTGGGTCTTCCACAGTGCATGAAAGAAGTGTATGTTGTGGACCCTCCCTGGAGGACCCATCGCTGGGAATATTGTTTTCGGCCACCGATCGGCTATTTTCGGATAATTAGCTCGGATCACTTCCGATTGTGCGCACTGTTGTCGCGCGCCTTCTTCGAAAATGGCGGTCGCCATGTGTGAGTTCGGAAAATGATCCAAATGATTGGTTTTTAAAGCTTTGACGTTGTTTTGAATACTCAAATATGCCTGTAGCAGTAGGAACAAGTGCTCTGAGTTCGCTTGTGACTCCCGAAGGGCTTGAAAATGCTGCAAGGGAGGTGGATCGACAACTTAACGCTGACAGACAGTACCCTGAGCTGGCAGAACAGATTAACGCTTCCCAGGGTAAACTACTTCCCTTATTTCCTGGAGCAGTTTTGCTCCTTTATTTTATAATTACAGTCGACTCCCGATAACTCGAACCTTCAAGGGCAATCGAAAAAAGTTCGAGTTATCGAGAGCTCGAAGAAAATAGCCGGGAGTAAGGAAAAACAGTTTTTTCTGCACAGTGAACACTTTAATCACATTTCATTGTAGAAATGTTAAGTGAAAATTAAAAGATACTTCTAAATCAGAACGTAACGTAACGTAACAAATCATTGCTTAAATAGAGCATGCGTTTTACTGTTTTGAGAAGTAAAGCTGTTTCACGTTAGATTTGTGACAAACAACATCAGCCTCCACTAGTAAATTATGTGCCTAGAACACAAACTTCAATGTTTTGGATGCCAGTACAATGTTTTTTCCCGACTATTTAAAAGCTCAAAACATGGTCCGAGTTGTCGAATGTAAAATTATATTAAAAGGATTTGAGGGGAAACAAAAATTACTTCGAGTTAGCAGGAGGTTCGAGTTAGTGGGAGGTTCGAGCTATCGAGGGTTCGAGTTACCGAGGGTAAAATTACAGTACAGTCGACTCCCGGTAACGCAAAGCCTCTATAACTGAAACCTCCCACTAACTCGAAGCAATTTTCATTATTTCCCATCAGATTGTTCTCTATATAATTTAACCCTTGATAACTCGAACTCCCGACAACTTGAACTTTCCTCTATTTCCCTTGAAGGTTCGAATTATTGGGAGTCAACTGTCATGTATGATGGAAATACAGGGGAAATTGATTTTTGGTTCCAGTTAGGGAGGTTCAAGGTATTGGGAGTCAACTGTAGAAACTTTTCATAGTTACGTGTCCTAACTAGTAGATCATCAATATTTCTTGATTTAATTAATATTTTAATTGGACAGACTACAGACAGATCAGATGATTGTTGCTCTTGCAAATTTTTCTGAATCTGAAAATGCTATAACGGTTCATCAGACAAATTTAGCAGACTTTAACCTTCTATGTCAGGGGAATTTTCGTTAGTTATCCATTCAATTTAATTTCCAACCTCTTCCCCACACCAATCGCCATGATATTTTGGAAGTTATTTCTTTGGCAAGGGGGAGAGGGGGAAGGGGGTAACTAATCACATGGGGAAGCAAAAGTTATTCCCACCCATTGTGATTCTTAGGGTGCTTATTGTATTAGTCTCAACTAACTGGCCAGACCGGTCCAGTTACGAGAACATTAACTGGAAACCAATATGCTGCAGAATGTAGGATCTAAAGAAGAATTGATCAGCCCAAATATACCATTGAAGTGGACACGTTAAATTCTGCAATGCTGATCATACTTTGCAAGACATCAACTTGACACCAGTAGAACTCAAAACACAAGCAGGATTGTAGCCGTTTGATGTCCAGAAATGTACTCTGTTTTGGGTTCTATTGGTGTCTTGTCTATGTCTTGCAAAGTAAATTTTCACATAATACTATCAGCATTGCAGAATTTATTGTGTCTACCCAGTTTAGAGAGAATTTCACAACTGATCAGAGCTGTCTAGCCAGATCTGTCCATTCCTAGATAGTGTACAAAGGTAAGTTTTTAAATAAAACTCTTGAGAAAAGTCCATTTATTTTCGAAAGGATGGGTTAAGCTGGTCTGTTCTGACTTTTGGTAAGCACGCTGGCAGTGCCTTTAATTATTTAACATTAATATCCAGTTGTCTAAGTTTCATTACCCCTCTCAAGCCCTGTACAAAGGATGGAATAATGAAAATATTCCATAATGGGTGTTTTTTATCATTTTTACTTCTGAAAATCTTGATTGATTTTTTACCTGCAATTATATTTTTACAATTTAAGGAGTGTGTAAGTTATTTAAGTGACATGGAAAATCTATCCCTTCTGTTTTAGAGCATGCATATAATCCAAAGTAATATTACTTTTATTCTTTTCTTTCTACCCATGATTTTAGCCTTTACAACTTTCAGTGGAATCAATGATTATGACTACCCTGCCCTATCCTCACCATCTGTTGGTTTGGCTGGCATGGAACTAGTCAGTCTCCTCAAACGGGTTCCTCTTCCTGGGGAATTAGTGGAGCAGTTTGATCGTATCCTTTTATATGATCTTGATCATGTACATGTTATTCGAAAAATGGTGTAGGAGAGCAGCCAGATTAAATTTGTTAACTGAAAAAGAGTAAGGGAAACTGCTCTAATTAAAAACTTGGAGATGTTTTATTTTAATGTTTGAGATTTTTTCCTGTATTTAATGGTTATTTTATTGGTCGAAGGCACTCATTCAAGGGAGGACACAAATTCAAGTATTAAGCTTATTGACCAAGTTAGCACAAGGTCAAGATTGATAGGTATTGACACAGTTCTTTTTCTACATTTTTATGGACAAAGATGAACTAGGGCTATGAAAAACAAGAAAAGCTAATTACCTTCTGGCCATTTTGACTGAACATGCTTGATCAATAACTTACCTATTTAGGCTGGGAATCATCCCGAGCCATCCCAACAAAATCCTGTGCAAGACCTGATCGAGCATCGCGTCTTTTATTTTTTTGGTACCGTCCAGTCCAGTGTCAGCTTTGATGTTGTTAATGTCTGTTGACCATGTTGGGGTTCCCAAAGCAGTACTTTTGAAGCACTTTCTCTAATCTTAATCTTCTCGCACAAATTTTTGGTCAATAAAGGAACTTTATTTCCTCTGGGGAATAAAACTTGGCAAGAAATGAAAAACCAATTAGAACACAGGATTCACTTTATCTTGCCCAGTTACTGTGTTATAGCACCTTGACATCCTCATTAACAGACATGCAATGTAACTGTATGATGGGATTGTTTCCTGAGATCAGACGAGCTTGGCTAACTATTGATAGTGATATCTTTGTCTGGAATTATGAAGATGGGTAAGCTGTGAATTCCTAAGCTTGGTTTGGCATACAATTATTACTGATGTTCAAACAAAAGCATGTTTTTGTTCCTAATTTCAGGAGTGACTTGGCTTATTTTGATGGCTTGAGTGAAACTATACTGTGTGCCGGATTGGTGAAACCTAAACCAGGTGTGTTTCAGTTTTGCTGGCCTGTTTAGGTTTATGAAAAGTACAGCCGATGTATTTAAAGGAGAACTTTGATTTTGAGAAAATAATATCAAAAAAGTATAAAAAAAAGTTTGCTTTTCTAGCTTTGTGGACAGCTTGGTTACCACTGATATTGATGGTAGCATTTTGAACTCTTAACTGAAATGCGCCAATTGCTAACATGTACATATTGCTACGTATAATGGCTGGGCGCAGCCAACTGACACCATCACATGATTATGACCAGTCGTTACAAACTAACCTGTCATACCCAAACCACAAAGCAAAATTAATGAGCTCCCAAAGATTGAGATCTCATTTGAACGATCACATCAAAGGATTTTGTCCACAGACTCAAAGGATAAAGGTAAAACGATGTCATTCCTCTGTTTTCTCTGACATATGCAAATTAGTGCATCTACACCTCATTTTTTTTAGCCCTTTATATTTTGGCGAAATTGATAATGGTGTATGTTAATTTCTATGTGTACAGAAATCCTCAGGGAATCAGTTCGGTACATCTTGTGTCTCACTACACCAATTGACATTGTGCTTCTTGCTGTGACATTTACACCAAAGAAATTAGGTATTGTCAAGTGTTGTTTGTTGTACTTGAATATTATCACTGCAGGCAATTTTTTGTGGTTATTCAACAGTATGTTTTAGGTAAAACCCTTTTTCATTTTAAACCATATTTAAAAAAAAGCACTTTATTTGAGTGTCAATGTATTTAGCACGAAAGTGCTAATTGGGGACACTATATTTTACGTCTCCTAAGAGACGGGACCGCTATTTTATGTGGTCATCCGAACCCCGCAAAGGTCAAGCCGCTTGCAGTGCAAAGGGAGTACCTTCATTCCTCAGTTATTTTAAGACCCTGAGTATTGGTCCGGCCCCGGGAAACGAACCCGCGACCTCCCACTCTGCGGTCAAGTGCTCTACCGACTGAGCTAATGCTGCGCTTGTTTTAAAATGTCTTTGTCTTGTAGCCCTAATTACTCATATCGAATATTGGAAATTCTGGTTTAACCTGAGATTGGATTTTACCTTCAACATAAATCAGGGATGTACATGTACATATGGTGCACGTTATGGGATGTGTGTTTCCTTGTTTTTTCCTTATTCAGGGGTTTCAATAAAAATTGAAGTAGCCAGCAGATTTGAATAGCATATCCGACTCTATCTCAATAACTCCTCATTACAATTTTTTTTCAAATTCTGCCAGGAAATTATAGCCATGATGAATTTGCTGAGATGCATCTTCAACCAGATCCGCTGTTTTCGATTCCATCTGATAACATTTACTTGACTTGCATGACTGGAACTCATTTAGGAAGGATTTTTCTTGGAGGAAAAGATGGTTGTGTGTATGAGATAGTTTATCAGGTAATGTAATCTCCATGTGCAATGGCATCTCTGATGTTTCCCTTAAAATTTTATGTTAATCACTGGCCCTTTTTTTACTCTGTAAATCTTGTGCACTATAGACATAGCCCAAAGGGGTCTCATTGGGGTTAGCTCTTTGCCATAAAACAGCCCGAAGGCTTAGCTGTTAAATATAAAAGATGGAAATTCTTAACCCTTAAACATAAAAAATGCCTCCACGTAACAGAGACCCTCATCTCACAGCAAGTTTTTCTGACCTCAAAGTGATTGATCACAAACAAACAAAAAAAACTAAAACAGTAAACAAACAAAAATATACGAATGAATAGTGAAGAAGTAGAATGTCAAGAGTTGGGTACTTTTCCCACGCACTCCTTCAATAAATTTCTCAACTCATTTCCAAAATGAATGTTGAATAATGACAAAGGGAATTTTTGTGGTTGTACTAAAAGTAATTGGTTATACTTGGCTTTTATTCTTAACAGGCAGCTGATAGTTGGTTTCAAAGGAGATGTCGCAAGGTGAACCACTCATCAGGAGCGTTTTCTTTTCTCGTGCCATCATTTTTGAATGCTACATTTAGTGGAGAGGGTATGTACAATTAAACAATTATTGGTATCAGTACATTAGGGCTTGGAAATAACTTGAATATTCCTTTTACCGATACGGTGGCCATATTGAATTAATTGGATTTAAGGAGTATTATGGGATTCCCAGGGGGCATGAGCACAATCTGATATACTCGCATCAGTATTTACGTGCGCCTTTCGGGCCAGTTTCTCTTTCAGTTTTCCTAAAAAAAGATTGCAATGGGAAAAAAAGATCGTTGTGCTGTGTTTGGATGTAATAGTGATCGCCTTTTTCCTGAGAAATATACATTGAAGTTCTCTTTTTGCCCGAAAAGCGTGCGCAATACTGAGCGAGTGCCCCCTGGGCATCCCATAATACTCCTTAAATGTAAGAAATTCAATATGGCCGCCGTATCGGTAGAAAGCTCTATTCTAGCTTGTCTCTTGAAATACTTATGTACCTACTTAATCTGATCTCCCGATCAAGTCTCCATGACAAAATCATTCCACAAATTTCTATCCAGTATTGCTGACCAGATTTCCTGATATTGTCAAGACCGTTGTCTCTTTTGATGTTGTTGATATAGTCAATTGGCCCTCTTTCCCTGCTAACTATTCCTACATGTGTTTGCCATAAGACAAAGACAAAGACAGTAGTTTTTTAACATTTTGGTTACCTGGGGTTGTTGCATGTTTGCAGGGATTTCCCTAAAAGCCCGCAGCTGGCTGTGCTGAAAAAGAGCTGACCACCGGCTCAAATTAATCTGGTCAACAAAGACATGGGGAAATTTTGAACGAACAGTTGAGTGAAAAAGCTGGCTTGACTAACCAAAAAAATACTGCTCAGCTTTCCCTTAGCTACATCCCTGTGCTTGTCTGACTTTATGATTTAGTTAGAAGATGACCCTAACCCATCAAGCAATAATTATTGAGCATGAAAAATTGCTTGCCTAGAAGGAAAATTGACTTTTCACAGTTGACTCCAGGTGGGACTTTTTTTCAGTCCCTTTACATGTACATAGATATCGTATACCTCTTGAATAGTTATTTAAAAGGTTTGCAAGACATTCTTCTGCAAGGTAGAGTATTGTTTGTTTGCTTGTTTTTGTGTTGTCTCAGATCCCATTGTTCAACTGGCTGTTGACAACACAAGAAACATTCTTTATTCTCGATCAGAGAAAGGAACCATTCAGGTAATGAATTTTTTGTGTGTTTGAAAGTTGCTTCAGTTAACTCTGGTCATGGTAAGGTGTACGATCACAGAAGTATAGCTGAAGATAAATAATTATGCTTGTTTACAGGACATTGAAACCTGTTTTTCAGTGCAGCCTGAGAGAAGAGTATCAACATATCTTCTGGTTATTAGGAGGCAAATGATCATGCTGACCAAACAAATGAATTTGGCCATTTCATCAAAAATGATACAATATGTTATAGGCAGGTGTATGTGTTGCAGGTCAAAATTAAATTCTGGTTAAATTTGTCTTGTCCTAGTTATTCATGAATAAGCAGGGCTAGGAGTCTAAGAAAAAATGAAAATCAACCTAGGTTGAAAGATTTTACAAAAAAACTTTAAAAATTTTGACCTGTAATATATGCATTTGGCAGATCTCATTGTCAAGTGACTATTTAGTGCACTGCAAAAAACTCCAAAATTTATTGGACAGTGACAAATATTGATTGTGACTGAATTCCCACAGGTTTTTGATCTTGGTGCTGATGGAAAAGGCATGTCGTATGTGGCTTCCCTCACACAGGACAGAATCACACAAAGAGCAGCATCATCTGCCAGGTATGAATATTTTATATTAGTGAGCTTAAGCAAAGGCGTTTTTGAGCCACGGACGTCAACCGGAAGTGAGGACTTTTCCCTCTTAATATGCCTTGATGATATAAAATTTGTATTGCTCAGCTTCTTTACTATTATAGTGACGATTTGACTGAAAATTTGGGCAAAACAATCGTCCAAAAATAAAAAAGGGCCACTTCCGGTTGACGTGCGTCGCTCAAAAACGTCATTGCTTAAGTTCACTATTGTTAAGTCATTTTGCCCTTTGGTGGCCACCAATCCTTTTACATACTCTCTTTCTTCCCTCTGCCTTTCTTTATTTATCTCTAGTTTTGTTTCCCACATTATTGTCTTTCTTTCCTATGTGGGCTGACGTTGCAGGAAAGAGGGAAATTCACTGCAGAAAGAGGAGAAGCAAAGTAGCAAAATTAGCAATAGATTTTTCCTCAGAATGTTAGTCAGTTTTTTGTAGTAACATGATTGGTCAGAATTCCTGCTGAGGTACCTGTGTAAAGATCTTTTCTTCGTGAATTAGCTACTTACTAATGTTACCTACCAAAAGGTTACATGTAACAACATATTTTTGTTGTTTTCGTTTTCAGAACTATTGATTCCAATAATTTTAGACCCATTATTCACATTGCACCAATTCCAAGGAACGAATCCAAAACTGTCCATCTAGTTGGAATCACCCAAGCAGGTAAGTGATAGAATCCTTGCTAGGGGTGCCTGCCGGATGAATGACTGCATGTATTTTAAGGAGGCTCTGTCACATGTTCTCTAGTTCATTTTGTTTATAATCCCATTATTGTATGTGTCATAATGGACTATGGAACTTAAGAAGTAACTTACGTTTGGCAAAATCACAGCTTGGTTTCAAACAAGTGTTTCTCGGGACAATGCATTTTATCAAACATTACATAACAAACAGCAAAATTGGAATTTTGAAAAACTGTTAGGCTTACAAGTTTTCAAACACCACAATAGCAATCCAATACAATCCTCTTTAACGTTGTCCACCTGTTCATCTTTTTTGTATTTGCTCTATTATTTATACTTTGTTTCTTTTCATTCGTGTATTTTTATTTATGTTTCACTCAGTTTAGTGGCACTTCCCACAGTTTGAATTTTGATAAATTTTGTTACACATCCTCTTTAAGTGTCTTTTAATGAACTGCAGCAAGATTTTTCTTTTAGTTCTTCTTGATATGCTTGCCAATCAAAGGGATAGACACAATTTAGCGCTTTATCCTTCAGTAATGATGCTATATGTGGGTTGAGTTTGTTGTTGGTTCTCTCCCTTGCTCCAAGAGGTTTTTATCCGGGTACTCCTGTTTTACCCTCTCCTCAAAAACCAACACTTCCAAATTCCAATTCAACCAGGAATCAGGTAGACGAAGAACCACTTAGTCTCAATCGTTATTTATTTATTTACCAATTTTGTTTCTTGGCCAGGTGTGCGCCTTTACTTTAGTACAACAAATGTAAGGGCTCCATTAGAAAGACCAAGTAAACTACAGCTTGTTCACGCCAGACTGCCGCCAGGGTTTGCACCATCAGCAACCTCACAGAGACCATCTCAAGTACATGCAGCCTTCTACAGACAAGGTACTTGGTAAAATACTGATTTTGTCAAGGCATGACTTGCCCTCAAGTTAAGAATGGTCTTCTTTTAGTCAGTGACTCAGGCAACTGAGGAAAAAAATCAGATTCCTCTAACAAAACTCAAACTTATGACTTGCTAGTGACTACATGCAGCATGCAAAGAAAGTACTGTCCAGTAGCATGGAGCTAGAGGATTTTGCTATCGGGAGAGCTACTTTTGTTATAAGCTTGCCCGATGGGCAAGTGAAGTTTTTTGAGAATTCAAATTACAGAAGAACTGTGTATTCATCCCTGCCCATCAAAAAGCTTTTAGGGCTAGTTAGCTCATTTGATTTAAAGGAGTTGTCTTACTGTTTCTGCATCTTTGAAAATTAAGCTCGGATTTTTCAAAGTTGTTGTTTGTAATAAGCATTAATCATCTCCTTCCAAAATCATCCTTACTTTTGGAAGTTACAGTAGCTACATTACATGTACCTCTTTAATGTTATTCTTTGGAGGTTTCATTCAATTTGAAGCTAATTTGTGGATCGTGATAAAATAACATTGATGATTGTCTTTTCTAGGCATTTCATTACTAGCTTCATCTCAAACAGAAGAGATGGATATCCTCTGGGGAATCAGTCCTGATCCATTTCCATTCCAGTCTCCACTTAAAGAGATGCAGGTATCAATAAATTTTAAGAACTACCGTTTGCATGATTTCAGGGTATTCCAGATTTTAATTCTTATTTCGTGGTACATTTGGATAGCATTGTTCTAGCATAAGGGTATGTTTTATGGAGAACATTTTAAAGTAAGTTACCTGTTTACTCCCAAAAGTGGCCAGAAGTCAGAAATTATCAAAATTTGCAAAATAAAAAAAATTCACTTTGCAAAATCCTGGAAACAACTAGTACCTTTTGAAAGAGCAGCAAAGGGGGTTTCATTTGAATGGTTAAACCATAGGATTTCACGTCCACAAATTGAAAAGGTGGTCTTTTACTTTGGGAGTGAAAGACTGTTAAAAAATCTCCTACATCAAATTTTGGAGCCTCTAAATTACTGATGCATTAATTTATAGGCATTTTATATCTGGTTCTTTATTGGCAATTTGTACATTTAGGTTTTGATTCCATTTTATTCTTAACTTGAAATGCTAATGCTACCAAAGAAATGTACCCTAGTATAATTCAAAGGTATGAAAAGTAGAATTTTCCAATTTCTGCGAGTAGCTAGGAGCATTTTAAGGTACATGTACCATGCTGGGACATTACTTTGAGTTATGCTTAATCTGTGTTACTGATGATGTCCTCATCATCCTGTGCTCTGATTGGTTAGGACCTAATTTGACTTAATTAACTGTTGTGATATTTTGTGTAAAATAATGTGAAATAGGTAAATGTACCAATGGAGGGTAGAACTTGGTCTTTAAGTGAGGTACCTGAATTTGGTGGCAACATGACAAGTGACTGTCCCATACAAAGTGACAGATGGCCAGATCCACCTGCTGTCATGAGGCAACATGCCTCCTGTCAGAGGTCCTTTGTGGCTCTAAGTGCACAGGTGAGTTTTAGAGTCTTTCAGCCATTTATTTTTCCCAGTTGTCCAGGTTGTCCTGGTTGTAATTTACCAGTTGCACCTTTGTCACCACCTGATCTTTATGATTGCTATATCAACAGGGAAGCTACCTTTTTACAACTTATCGCCCAGTTGAGCAGCTTTGTCAGTTGTTATTGCACAGTCAGGGATTTGATTCTGATGCAGTTCAAGCTTTCTTCAAGCTTCACAAGGTAAAAAAGATGCAAGGGAGGGGAATGATTTTTTGTTTTTGTTTATTGATTATTTTCTTGTTCTTATTTATGGAACTTGATGGTGCAATATGAAAATATGGTTTATTAAAGGCAATGTGAAAATGTTTAATATAGATCTTTTGTCTTGCCACTGAACAGGAAGACCAGGCATGTGCAACGTGTCTTGTTTTGGCCTGTGGTGCAAAAGCAACCCAACAACAAGTGAGTCAAACAGTCTGGTGCTTAACAGCACTTAACATTAAAGCGTGGCTTCCATTTTGTCCCCACCCCTAAGTTGTGAAAAATGTGTCCAGGTGATCATGATCACTGTATGGCTTGTGGTGGATAATTTTGTTGATTAGGGTGATGGTGATTGTCTGGCTAGAATTTTGTCTACTTAGAGGAGCAGCTGTAACAAATGCAGATTCCCCCGAAACATCTCATTAAAATCTATAGTGTCACTTAAGTTTTCCACTTCAATCACCTGTAACATCAAGGGAACTCAGTCGTAATGAGTGTTATGAGGTACGGTCCTCAGTGATAGCACTGAAAGCTAGTTTATAGTCATCTAGAGTGTGTGAAGAAAATGAAGTTATCAACTGAAGATGACACAGACAATAATGAAATATTGCTGCTTTTGGATAATGCTTTGCTATACTGATTCCAGGTTGCTGAATGGGCTACAAGAGCTTTCTTCAAATACGGAGGCGATTCTCACCTTCCTTCACCAGGGAACCCTTCAGGAGTGCACCCCCCTGTAACAAGTCCAGGGAGTCCCATTTCAGGGGGGAACCTGACAGGCAGTTATGTAACCAGACCAGGTGTTGACAGTCCTGGTTTTGTGACTTCAACACCTCATCAGGCTGGCATGGGACAAGCTGTAGTGAGACCTGAGTTAACAAGATCAAGCAAGCATGATGGACTGTGTCTTTACTTTGCAAGAATTTTAGAGTATGTGTTTGATACTGTTTGACAAACTGATTTGATGGCTTCTCAGATGTATCTAGTTCTTAGGTTTTCCAATATTCTAACATTGTTTCTATTTTTTTAATCATCCTTTGTTTTATAGAACGTTCTGGGATGGAAGACTTGTGTTTGAGGATTTCTTCATGCCTCTTCCTTCACAATCACAACAGGTTTGAAACTCCTTTTACCGCACAGCCGGCGTAGTAGGTGGTTGGAGGTAGTGGGCACAAGAAAAAACGTGCGCATGAGAAGGAGTCACCCCTTGCGTGTCTCCCTCGCACACGCCCGTTCTCTCTTTCGCCCACTACTTCCAAGCGCCTGCTATGCAGGCTATTTACTGCATATCACTTTGTCAATCTTTGTTTCTTCAAACATGTGTTGTTTTATACAGACTACAGTTAAAATTTGCAACAAGACAGTAGACACCCATTGGACTTCACTAGTGTCTGCTGCTGAGTACTCCATATAATACAGCTTGTTTTATATAATATATAGGAAGAAATGTTTGCGGCTTACTAAGGCTGCTTGTCATTATTCTCACTGCAGTGCTACTTTCAAAAATCAAAACCACTTGGCAGTAGATTTCAGTCAATCCAGATGGCAAAGAGTGGTGGCAATTGCGGGTGTATTTGAACCATTTGATTTCAACAGAAATCTGTTTCCAAGTGGTGTTGATTGCAGAGAAAATAGTGGTAATACAGGTCATCATCTTAATACCAGGTCCATGTAACCCTCCTTCCGAAATGGCATGATAATTTGTCTCTCTAACGTTTAGATCTATACAAAATCTAATGATGTCACCATTCAAATGAAGCCTCCTTAGCAGAAATTTTGCGTGGATTTTACAAAAAGAAATTTTCAAATTTATTTTTTGTGAATGTTTTGCATTGACCACTATTAAGAGTAAAGTGTTGAGACGGGTTTCACCATCTCATAATGCGAAAAAACACCAGCTTTTTTTATTATGAGATTTACCATTTTGATTTTGTCTTGCTTTTTAGCTCACTCCTGTGTTAAGGAGCATGCTCAGTGTATTCCAGTTGGGGTGGATTTTGGAAAGATTGCGACAACTTCAAACATGGATGGAACAGAATATGCAGTTTATGCTGCCCCATTTGGATGCAGGGTGTGAATCACAACTTTTTTTCAGTTTCATTGTATTTTGTTCAGGGCAGCAGAACCCAAAGGAGCTGTGGTACAATTCATCACAAATTATTTCTGGAGCATCCAAAATTATTTTGAAATTGAAGATTAGTTTTGGTACAATATGAAAATACCAAAGGGGTAATATCCTATAATGTGGATTGCAAGACTTAGTGATGAAGTAAATTTTTCAAGGGCAGACTTCATGACTGTGCCCCTTTTCAGATTAGCAAAATAGTTTTTTTTAAGCAATACATTAAAAAGAAAGGATGTTATTTGTAGAAAATATCTCCTCCTTAGTTCTTGAATTATCAATAAGCTGTTAGTAGACAGATATGCGATGTTTAGATTGATTTTATTGTAGGCTCTTTCCTCTGCTCTCAAAGATTTTTTTCTAGGTGTATTTACAGTCAACTCTTTCCTTGCGGACATTCTGCTATAATGGACACCCCGATAATGCGAACAGTAGCTAAATCCCAGGCAAAAATAAATTACAGACGTTTGACTGAAATAAAATCCCGCTATTACGAACTCTCGCTAATGAGGACACTAACTCAAGGTCCCCACTGTGTCTGTTCTATAGGGAATTGACTGTGTGTAGCTCGCCCAGATTTAAGTCGAGTTAGTGAGAGCTGTATGAATCTTGTTGAAAACTGTTTTTTTTTTCTTTCTCAAAGTTTTCCCAGAGTAACAATGGCCAGTGGGCAGTCACTCCTTCAACAAACACATCAAGGTTAGTAACTGTGGATAGCACCATGTCTTTGTCTGATATTTATTTTTTAAAATACTCAAAAGAAACAGGTTTTGCATAGCTCTGCTGTACAACACCATAAAGCGATGTGCAAAACTGGGAGTGAAAATAGTTTTAAAATACTGAGTCAAGATGATTTAATATAATGCTAAGTGGTATTTGAGCTTGGGGAGCAAGCTTTTATGTGCGGAAGAGCCATGTTATTCTTTGGGTGGTTTTGGCAGACAAACATAAAAACAGAGGTTTGGTGGCATGACGAAAGCTTGCAGGTGCAGATTGAGTTGAAAGGTAGGAAGGTTCTAAAACATTTTGCATTAAATGGTACAGTAATTATTATTAAAAGATAGGCATTGGGTGCTGCATGTATCGTAGCCATTCCATGTTGCAGACCGGGAAAGAAAATCTTGAGTCAAGGTAACCAAAATTAGGACACAGCTAAAACTAAGAAGTGTTCTGATCTGTTATAGCAACTGCTCCCTAGAATGCTTAAATCGACGTTTCACCAATGATTTTCAGTCGGTTGAGTTATGTCAACTTTTGTTTTCTTCTTTAGCATCAGCAGAAGCATTTGTGGCCGAAAAGAACTTCTTAATTAACTTCAAGTCATTAATTGACCGGTCAATTGAGACACTGCACCTCTGGCAAGTTCTTAATGAGCACAACTTTGAGGAAGTCATACTTCACCTTGAACCGGTAAGATGAAACTTAAAAGTGTTACATAGCAACTTAAGATTATATGCAATTATTTTATCCGCTTTTCTCCATGGTATAACCATTAACTTGTTCAAAGCCAGATTGGTAAAGAAACACAGAGAGCGTGAGAACCTCCCGTGGAATGCGTGGAATTGTTCCCCCCCCCCCCCCCCAAAAAAAAAAAAAAAAATTCACACTTTTTCTTAAGCTTCTTTTTGCATCTGGACTGTGGTTAAGTTTTGGAATGCTTGTCCTTGTGTTGATTGTTTTCGACATTTGCCTCAGAACACAAAATCCCTTTCTCACTGCCACCCTCCCTACCCACACACACACACACCTTTTGACAAACAATTTTTCAAACCTCCTATTTGATTATCAGTTTGAAGACTACTTTTGAATCGACACGAGAAGGTGTGACATAAAAATCCTCAGTTTTCATCTACTGTTTCAACGAAATTTGATGAGTATTGTATTAATAATAGTAGTGTTCTCTTAATGAGTAATGCCTCATGGTTATTTTCAGGTAATAAGAGATCGCCTAAAGCACATCAAATTTAGAGACCTAATAACTACTGGGCAAGAGGTGAGTAGCTTGGTTGTTTCTTTTCCTTCCAATGTGGCCAAACATAGAAAATGAAAGAAAGTTGTACATTTGTTTTGCTTAAAGGCAATGGTACCATGTAAAGGTACTACTCAGTAGCTTTCATCTGAACGGTCACACTTAAGAATTTCATCCACAGACTCAAAAGTAAGAACCGCCTTGTCTGGCATAATGAACAGTACCACCGGAAAGTACTGCTCAATTGCTTTCATCTGAATGGTCACACTCGATGGTCTCGTCCACCAAGTCCAAAATTAACATCGTCTGACCCCTGTAGTGAAATGCTTGAAGTGACAGTATTTTGAGTACAAGTACAAACTTTATCATTTCATGACAATTTGTTTTGTTTTGTTGCTTTGTGTAGATTTGCAGTGCCCTTATTGATTGTTTAATAAAGTGCTATCTGGATGACAGTGCCTCTACCGATGCCATTAGTGAGAGGCTACGTGATGTTTGTCCAAATTTATTCAGCAGTGACGATGCAGTATCAACTAAGGTATCGATTCTACCATCAATTTATATTTTTTCCCCGAAAAAAAAAACTTGTAAAGAAGGAGTGACTCACTGGTCAGAGCAAATGCCTCTCACCAATGAGCTCTCGCCAAGCTCTCTACTTTTCTCTATGAGGTATTAGCCATGAGAGTTACCGGTCATTTCGCCCCGGTTACTTTGCCCACTATTTAAGAACGAGGAATATTATATTTGAAGCATGCTTGTTTTGGTTTATTGCTTAAAGAACGAGGAATATTATATTTGAAGCGTGCTTGTTTAGCTTTCTGGCCTATAGAATGAGCAATATTACATTTTGAAGCGCGCTAAATGACTTGAAAATAGGGGGCTAAGTAACACGTGGCGAAATGAAGAAGATTCGAGTAAGAGGAGGACTACAAGGACGAGATTTTACTGAAAATTTTTTGGCGTATTCTTAAAAAATATACATCTCGGAAAGGCGTCATTGATTATTTTTTACCAGTGAGAAGAGATGGCACGGTTATTTTTATTGCAATAAGTTATGCCCTCTATCGATTGCAAAATGCTAAAAATTCTAACATTAAAAAACCTTGTTTCCGCCAACACAGCATTCTTGCTAAACCCATAGTAGAATGACGACGGCTATCACGTTTTCCCGCCAAAATGACGCTGGTTCACGCGCGCGCAGTAGCTCTTTAGAAAAATCTTGTCCTCGTTGTCATCCTGGTTTTAACGTCTGGGCCAATGTCGTATCAAATTGTATCTTGGGACTGTTATGTGGATGCTATCACTTCTTTCATTGGCCATACGAGAATTCGTCTCCCTGACAGTCCCACGATACAATTCGAGACAACACCAATCCAGTGTCATGCGCAACCTCCAAATTGCCAATTTTTCTGGTATTCCCGTTTTCTCGTCTACTTACGAACTTTCACTCCCAAAGTTCCAATTCGCCACTTAAGAAACGAGAGGGAAACTGTGCTGAGTTAGCTTTCGCAAAGACTTCTGGGAGTGCTGCCGGGGACTGGGAGAAAAAATTGGCCCATAGCTGACAGGCACGTCACTAGTAACAATCCCAGAAACACTTGCGGGACACATTTCGGCTCCAGTTCCTTTCTCACTTCTACAATGGCGAATTTTATCTGAAACGCTCAGCCACACCTTTAAACGAGTTCTTTGGAACTCTCTGGCACTTTTGTCAACAAAAAGGTACATTTTCGGCTGTGATTAAATGACAAGTGATTATCCGCAACCAGGTTTTATGGTGTCTTGGTTTTCAAATCTGTCTTTTCCTTATTGCCAGGCTGGTGAGCTTTTAATGTTGGCCAAAAGAAGTAGAGACAAAACCGAACAAGAAAGAATCCTAAGAGATTCGCTTCAGGTGGGTTTGGACTTTTCTGCTATACAGCCGTTTTTAGTGTCGTCCCGTAACGCTCGTGCGTGACGACACTTAAAACAGCTGTGTAGCAGACGATGTTTTGACTGTCACAGCAACAAACATACTCTCCGTATATCCCACCCTTTGTTCCGCAAACTTTGCAATACGTCTTTGCATAAGAAATACTTCTAAAATAGGTCAGTTCATATGATTTTTAGCCTTTTAAAGCCTTTTCCTCTCTATATCACTGGCATTTTTCACGTCAATCTTTAAGGATGACTGTTTCATTAAAGAGCTATTTTGGCGATTATGAGGAACGGTGTTGTTCTAGTAAGATCACAGTATATTTTCAAGATTTTCTGTTTTTGTTTCTTTCAGTGTTATCGACAAGTCACCCATCAAATTAAACTAGATGCGATTTGTTCTCATTTTGAATCAGGTGAGATGACTACTAAAAAGAAACCTTGAAATGGTGTTCATGGCTTGCTTGTCCATGCTAGTAAACGATACCAAGGCTTATTGCTTACGGCTTTGAACTTGATGGGTTCTGATGATGACGTTCTGATGAGGCTGCACTGAATTTGCTGGTACTACACAGCAAATTTTCTGAAAATGTTATTTTGCTCTCTTATTAGTACGGTTCTATGAAGGTGTGGTGGACTTGTGTTTACAAGCTGCAGTCAAGTGTGATCCTCAAGGACTGGCTTTGCACTTTTATAGAAATGGTGAACCTCATGGTGATGTCCAAGGAGAGGAGGCGTTTCTGGCCAGGTACGCACCCCCCCCCCCCCCCCCCCAAAAAAAAAAAAAAAAACCAACAAACAAACATTTGTAACAACACACAACACCTTGATAGATTGGTACGTTTTGTCCCCTAGAGAGCACAGTAAGGCCCATATTAGTTCCCAAACTTGTCAGATAAGACCTTACAATGTGAACCAAAGGTTTTTTTTTGCGTGCGGCGATTGAAGTCGATGGAGATTTCACGGTCGTAGGCCAAAGCCACTGAAAAAAAAAAAACACTTTTCATGCGGGTCACTATACCGAAACCGGAAACTGCGCATGAAAAGTCTTTGAAACCCAGGATGATAATACACTGAACAACGCGTTTAAAATAGCAGTGAATGCAGGCAGCTGATGTGGTCTAATGTAAAGCCAAAAATTAAGCTGCTGTCTCTAATTTCAGTAACTTTCTTCTTTTAGGCAACGTTGCTACAAGTGCATTCTGGACAGTTTGCAGCGTCTTTTAGTAGTCAGAACAACTGCTTCCCAGTCTCCTGGAAGACCCTCCCGGCCAGGACCACCACCTGCCCCAGACCCCAATGCTCTTACGTCACATGACGCAGAGAAGCATGTACGTTTTAAATCCTTTTGATATGATTTGTTGATTCGTTTCTTCTTCAGTTAACTCTAGGAAGGTACTCAGAATTCTTTGCTTATCGAATCTCATTTTGTGGCACCCAAAGCCAGCGTAGCAAGCGTTTCCGTTTGGTTTCGGAGCAAAGAACGAGGGACGAGAGTCAGAGAGAGCGCGAGTAAAAGAGTGGGGAGGGGGTGGGGGTGGGGAAGTAAAGAAGGAAACTAACCTTCCTTGCTCCCCCCTCCCCCCCCCCCCCCCACTTTTTTTGGTTCTCGTTTCATTTCTCGTGCGGCCAAGATCGAAAATCCAGTTTCTCCGTCAGGCTATGGCACCCAAAACATTGATGTTCCTTCTAGCCCGAGAAAACAGCCTACAATTTGCGACACCACCACTGGTGCCCTCGCCAAGTGGCGTCTGAGGACGAGGGCGGAAATTCCCCTCTGATGACGTGTTATTTCCCTGATCTGGGTAGTGCTTCTCACTTGTCGTTCCGCAAGGGAAATTTGCTTCAGCCAATTAGAAGCACTACAGTCATTCCTCGTCCGCCTAAAAACTATCCTCCGCTGGCATGGCAGTTCAAGATTTGCGCGACAATATTTTTTTGCTTTTGAAGACCCTCATTCTTTTTCTGTCTTAGCACGTATTGCCGAATGTGCATAGTGCGCGAGCTCCACACGCTCTACGCGCCCTCCTTGGTCTCAATAGATTTTATCCTAGTCGACCTTTTATACAGTGTAAGTTCTCGATCGAGAGCAGCGAGCTTTAAAGCAGACTCTTAAGCCAGCTAAGTGTGCCTTAGTGTGGTGGCGCAGTGATCGAGCTACGATTCGTGACGAGGTCTTAACTGAAACGGCCCAACGAACCAGAGAAAAAAAAGGACTTTTTGAAAGCCTGAAATCTCCCTAGATACTTTTCACACTCGCTTCAGAGCAAAGTGAAGTGGTTTGGTATTCTGGCGTCACTCCCTTTTCTTTAGAGATGTTACACATTCATGTCTAAAAGTCACTCCTTTTGTTGTCGCACACCCAAAACTGCTTTATAACTAGTAAAAATGCATAATCTTATCGTCTGATTTCTACTGGGACTGACTGTGGTGCATTTGTTTTGTCATTTTGCTAGATGGAAGAGATGTTATCGTTTTCTTTAGCCTACGGAGATGAGTTGTGGCATGTCGTGTTGTATCAGTGGTTAATCGACAATGCACTTACGGACAGACTGTTGGAGGTGCAACCCTGATTTATTGTTTTTACTTTTCTTAGTCTAAACTTTTCAGCCTTTTCCTTCAAATTTCAAAGGCGCAGAAACACGTTTGAACATCAGCGTGCTGTGCAACGTTTCCAGACGGGCTATCCAGCTTAAATGATTGCGTCACGCGTTCAAAAATTACCTTTGCATAGAAAGAACCCCAAATCTAAAGACTGGCTCTAGATTGACGGTTGTGCCACGCCTTTGCACAAAATGTGTAAGCACATGATGAATCTATAATATTACTCGCAGTGCTGCAAAAGAAGGAGGCTGACGAACGATGCAGCCATAACGTGCATTGAATATCACACTCCTCTGCCAAGATAAGGCTCTCGGAGGAAAATTTTAGTTTTAATTTTCTTAAAACGATTTTTGTGTTATCAGATTAAATCTCCATTCCTGGAGACATTCCTTAAGCGATCGTCCGCACATCAACCTCCCAATGAACTGAAAATCCTGGATTTACTGTGGAGATACTATGAAAAGACGAAGAACTATTCCGCGGCCGCTAGAGTTCTCTCCAAGCTTTCCGAAAAAGAGAGGTAAACTTCTTTGATATAAAACCTGAATTATTTTATTTCCATTCAAATAATTTCTCTTCTGCTCCTCTCACAATTACTGTTGCTTGTGTTTCTTAGCTCTGAAGTAAAACTACAGCTGAGATTAGAGTACCTCTCTCGGGCAATCATGAGTGCAAAGAGCTGTAATTTGAGAACTGCTGCAAGCGGTGAGGGGGAATTTCTTCATGAACTGGAAGAGAAGCTTGAAGTGGCGCGCATTCAAATGCAAGTCTATGAAGCTCTTAGCAGAATAAATACCGCTACTCCTTCCAGACAAATCGATCAGGCGTTAGCAGTCTTGAATTCCCGCCTTCTGGATATTACTACGGTAAGTTCTTCAACTTTTCTTTACAGTGGAACCTCGATATAACGAAGGGCCAAGGGACTGGCAAAATTTGTTCGCTATAGCGAGGTTTGGTGATATCAAGGTTCTTTTTTATATATTTTGCTATTACTGGGATAAAGAAAATCGTTCGTTATAACGAGGACTTCATTATAGAGAGGTTCGTTATTTCGAGGTTCAACTGTAATTGGCTGTCTTAGATTTAGTTCCAGGCCTGATTTAGATCCTTATTTTTATCTTTAGATGCTAGATTTTAGAGCAGCTTTCACTAGAAGGTCAAAGTAACTGTTTGTGGTCGGCTAAACACATTTTGCACCACTTTTTGAAAAAGTCAAGCCTTAAGCGACGACTTGTTTTGTAGGCGGTTTCCCGACCTTAAGGGTTCGTACAGAATCTTGAATTCTTGAAAAAGTCTTGAAATTTACCCAGCAGTTTTCAAGACCGGGAAAAAGTCTGGAAAATGGAGACATTGTCGAAGCTTTTTCCCGACGATGCATTCCAAAAAAAGTTTAACAGTGTCCAGTTTTCATGGCGATAAGCTCACAACTTCACCCGTGTGGTGCTAGACACAAAAGAGATCTGTACGGATAAAGAGCGAAGCCATATCATTAACACAAACCTGAAAATTTAAAGATAGGACCTAAAAGCTCTCTTGGAAGGCATAACAAGACAAGGGCATTCCCTTAAACAAAGAACTCTGGGGATTTGCATTCGTACGAGTAGCTCCCAATAAAGTAAACTTTTGTCAAAAACTTTTAAATTTGCCTTGTTAATGAACGTATACCCATAAATCCTTTAAGGGCCTGTTTACATGAGGGTGGGGGGACCCCAGGTTGGTGAGGTAACATGTGGCAAGTTACCCCACCTAACATGTAAACGCGATCACATTAAAATGAGAGATTATATGGACAGGCGGGGTTACCCCACTTAAGCGGGTTACCTCAGCTACCTGGGGGTCCCCTACCTCCATGTAAACAGGCCCTAAGTCTCATCGCTCATGGTTTATACTTTAAAGCGACAACATTTTTTCAATCAGGTATATATGCTTTTTGATGAAGATTTGACTTAACATGTGTTCCACATGGAACCAAATTTCTATTTCAGTCACTTATTTTGCGTGTCTGACTTACATCAGTTTCTTGGTTCTGATTTTCCCTTAGCTTTATGGAGATTTTGCTGATGTGTTTGCACTAGCTGAGTGTAAACTCGCCATTGTTCATTGTGCTGGGCACTATGACCCCATACTGATAGAAACTCTGTGGAAAGACATTATAGACGGAGGTATGTTGAACACTGAGAGTAACAGAGACTTTTTGACAAAATTGGCCTGCTCCCAATTTATGGGTTTTCATATATTTCACTGTAATTTATTACTTTTTATCCACAGAACTCCAAGAATCTTTGCAAAATTCTCCCAGTGATCGCATGGCGATCGTCAGTAAAAAGATTGCTTCTCTAGGAAAAATGTATGTTCACTCTGAGCGCTACTTCCCACTGGGTAAGTATCATTTGTTGCGTTACATGCGTGACTCAGTCTTAATGCTGTCACGCCATTGTAAAACATCAATCTAAGTTATCTGGAAAACGGACTTGGATTCGATTCAAGCTTGAGATACTCCCCACTTTCAAACCATTTAATTTCTAGTTTTCTGTCATAACATTTGTTCACTGATTAACCGTTTTACTACAAGTATTGCAAGGTAGTTCGTACGTTTGAGTCTGGAGGAGTTCGTCACGCGTTCCTGTGGGACAGGAACGCGTGACGAACCCCTGAGAACGTCTGCGTGGGAGGCTAGAGGAAATCCTGCGCTGTGACCCTTCCAATTTCACTTCTAGGGCACTTTCACATGTTAGTACGGAGCTTAAGCAACCACAACCACAACCACAACAACTGGTTTTATGAGGAAAACAACAGTTCTGCACGTACGCCACGCTTCTTAGTACATTTCGTCGACGTCCACTGCACGACTACGACGTGAAACCTCCTAATGCGACGATTTATGAAAGACGTGAATATATACAACGACGAATTTTCCTTTCTCTTTTTAAACCAGGATAAAATCTTTAGAATTTAACTCCAGGAAAAGTCGCCAACATTTTACAAAAAGACGCAGTAAAGTCTAAAATGACGCAAATTAGTTTTTAGCGACGTTTTCACTGCCGTCGTCGTTGTCGTTGCTTGAGCTTCCTACTATTTGTTTTTAAGCGTTTTACTAAGTGAAATTTGGAATGATCTAAATACAAATTCTCCAGACTGATCTCCATACATTTTTTCTAAGAACAGTTGAGAGAATTTGGTTTAATATCAAACATTTTCCCATTGATGATCAATTTAGTAATTCTCATAACCTTTACTCTTGATGATCTGATGATATCGTTAGGAGAAAATTGATATTGGTCACTCTTGGGACCTAAAGGATTAAACACTGGCGCTTCATCAGCATCTAACACCTTTGTGTTGTGTCTGTAGGCGCCATTGTCCTAATACTGGAGAAAAAAAGTGCCGAGCTGGCCTGGGACCCAACTTGGGTGTTCATGACATTGTTAGAGATTGGAATCCCTTTCCCAGTCCTTCATGGAATCTACGACAAGCTCTTTAAAGCCAAGGTGAAAATAGATACAAGGAATAGCTTTGTTTTTCATTTAACGACATTTTAATGTGTTTCTTTGACGGCATGTTGTTTTACTGTTATAAGGCGTTTCTATCAACTCTGTTGATGAAATCGCCATAACATACGACCACGTAATTACAATTAACTAAACATTATTTACTTAGGGGTCTATACGGGGTGTTCCTCTTAGCGTTTCTATTAAGTCTGTGGATGATATCCTAAAGTGTGACCATTCAAATGAAAGCCACTTAACAGTTTTTTTCCTGCGGTACTGCTTATTACGCTGTGAAAGTAGGTTCTAACTTTTGACTCTGTGGGTGAAATCCTAAAGTCTCTACAATCAAATGAAAGTATCTGAGCACTCCGTTTTTGTGGCACTATTTATTTCATTGTACAAGGTGGTTACAACTTAAAGTGAGTGTATGAAATCTTGATATCTTACCATTAAAGAAAAACTTAGCGTGGCTTAATTAAAGCGCTTCTCAATGTTGGACAGAACGTTCAGTTTGACGTTGTACATGTTTTAGGACCCGTCCTGGAAAGCTCTAAACAGGCCTCTTCACATTCTTGAAGTTATTTATCATTTATTGATGAAGTTTGTGAGTACGCCTTCTCTTTCTCCGCCATATGAAAGGTAAGTAGCCACAGCTACTACACCAATTAAACCAAACTACACCAAGAACCCCACCTTCATTAACCAGAGCAACTTCACCAAACTTCAGCTACATAAACTGTACCAAATTACACCATTATTTTTTGTATTCGTGACAGATATCATGAATTTTTCCACCTAAACAGGCCATTTGCACTACGAGGTCATGTGACATCGTTTTTATGAAAATGAAAGTTATATGATTTTGCCTTCAAAAAACCAATAGTGAGTCATATGTTAAACAAAATAACAGTGAGTTAGTTTTTCAAACCCGCACCATTTTCTTAGAATGAGTAAGTTTGTAGCTGGTCACGTGACCAAAATGAGATTTTTAAAACTGTAGAAATTATCTCTTTCTGAACACAAATTTTGCACTTAAACTTCAAGGAAAATGTTGAAAAGATGATGTGTTAAAGTTTACAGCACATCTAAGCGTAACTATCAAACTTTTAACAAGATATAAGCAAAAAGTAGTTTTGGCCGCCATGTTGGAGGGCAAGAGTATGCCCTCCAACATGGCGGCTAATACAAATCATACTATTTTGTTGAAAAATCAAAGTGCCATAAAATATCTCCCTTAAATGCGTTTCCTCTCAAATTTCTTTTGTGAGGTAATTTTTATGTGCTCTGTCAATTTTTGGCATCGGCAAGAGTCCAACTCATTGTTTAAAGGAAGCATTGGTCACGTGACCTCTAAGTGCAAGTGGCCTATTCAAATAGGACTCTGAAATGACTTTTGACTAACAAATATTAGGGTTTGGTTTGAGATAAATTTGATATTTTCCATTGACCGGTTTCTTTTTCTCTTTCAGGTCTTCGTTTACGACTTCGCTGTATGATGCTTGCGCTACGTATCTAGTGGAATTGGAATCAACTTGCTCACGTGACCCTAGAGTGCAGGATACGCTGGCCAAATTCAAGGGATTGCAGGCGCGTATGAAGCGCCTACTGTGAAAGAGCGACTTAATATTTGCTGTTTTGAAAACTGTAAAGCTACCCAAGTCTCGCCATGAGTAATGTTTCTGCAAAATGAGTATTGTAGGTGATTTTTAATATCAAATTAATACCATATTGTACATAAAAGCTAAAACTACTTCTTAGATGAATCTGTATTTTTAGTGCGTCTTTGAATGTTCTGATACTACTCTGTCCGTAACGTTTTCATTTGGCGAGCAATACCACAGAGGTGGCGTCAGATGTGCGTTGAGTTTGTTGTTGGTTCTCTTCCCTCCTTCCTCGACAACCAACATTTTCTAAAACCGGTATGGTAGACGAATAACCAATTTGGTTATGTACTTCCACTAATCCACGTGATCGATTGATTGATTTATTCACATATAGTTGTTCATTGCAGCTGCAATCCTCATCTCCAGGTTGCTATTACGAATGCGTGGCGTGTGTTTGAAATTCCACGAAGGATGAACGCAATCTCATCTCGCGCGTTTAACGTAACTTACGCAAAACACAGCGTTTGAGTAAGACCGTTTTGACCTTCGATTGATCTCGCCCACACTCCCTAACCTTTGATTAATAGGCGTCATTACCATTTATTTATTCATTTCTGGCTGCTCTTTGCTGCATGTCAGATAACTTAATCTGTTATCCACCTTCCAACCAAACGTTCTTAAATAAGTGACTAATAGCATTTAATTTAAGGAATGGTTTCTTCACGTACGTGGCTACGTGAAAATACCCTCATGCCCTTCAGCACGCTCTTAATCGTCAAAGAATTTCGCAAGCGTGGACCAGTTTGGGGTCAATACTTTGTTCCGATGACTGTTGTCTGCGTAGGCTTCCCACAGGCAATCAAAACACTTTTCTTGTTCGGTACACTGATGTCTTGATTGCTTTGCAGATAAGTCACGTAGCCTGTCGACAAAATTAGACAAGCAACTTCCCTTGTTGCTGTTTATTTTCCCGTAAAATAATCTCCATCGAAACGCCCGCTCTCTGCGGAAGTGGGAACTTGTGCGAGCGAGGGGGCTTCTTAGTAAGTTCTGTCACTGAATAGATTTTCTGACTCTCTTAGGAGCGACAAAACCGATAATCTAAGAACAATTCCAGATTTCTGTTTGTTAAATATTGATTCTATCCAGAGACACAAAGGTTCGAACTACTTATGTCTGAATAATTGACTCGAGAACTACTTTCCGTTGGAACTATTATTTTTCTACTTGAAATACTAAAGTTTGACTATTCAAGAAATAGCTACTGAGCAGTACTTTCCTGTGGTACTGTTTACTGTGCCGTTTTCGGTGGTCATAACTCATGGACTGTAGATAAAGTACTTTCCATTTGTTGGTTTTTAACCTGTTTCCAGGTTTTTTTTATTATTATTATTATAGTTTTTTTTTACAACAATTGCAAAAAAAAAGAAAAAAAAACAACACAACGGAAAAGAAACGAAGCATTATTAAATGCTACGACTATCACTACGTACATCATTTCTACGCCGCTGAACAAAACACAACGCTAGTCAAACGCTAACTGGAATTAACAACACACTTACTTCGCTCCATACTAACACTGAACACTAAAAACGCGCCACCTAAAGTAACCAAATAAGAAACTGCTAAACTAGTGGAGGTTGTCGTGGTAACAGCTAAAGTTCCATCAACGGCAAGAGAGGTTCTCATTTTTATTGTGGAGGGGTACTTTCCTGTGGTACTGTTTATTGCGCTTTACAATGAGTCTAACGCCCCGACCAGACGAATCCAGATATTTTTGAAACCGCACATTTTGTTACACAAATCGGCCTTCTGTTCACACAGTAAAAAGCTTTAGATTCTGATAGTAAGACCAGGACGACTACGAGTACGAGATTTTCTCAGTAGTAAGTAGTGCACGCGCGAGAACCAATATCATTTTGGCGGGAAAACGTGGTAGCCGTCGTCATTCTACTACGAGTTTTAGCGAGAATGTCGTGCTGGCGAAAACAAGTTATCAAATTTTAGAAGTTGTATCATTTTGCAACCGGGAAAGAGCTAAACCTTCTCCAATAAAAATAACCGCACTAATTTTTCAGGTGGAAAATAGTACAATGAAGCTTTCCGGGTTGAATATTTTTCGACAATACGCGAAACAACGTTTACGTAAAATCTCGTACTCGTATACTCGTAGTCGTCCTAGTCTAAAACTCTCTAGCAAATTCGCTCACCGAAACCACATCTTTGGTTGAGTGGTTATAAAAAAACTCCGTTCACATGATCGTGAATCCGGGTAAAAAATATATGCGGTTGGAAAAAATGTCCAGGCTCGTGTGAACAGGGCCTTAATGGTGAACAACGCCGCTTCCCTTCTTCCTTTTTGCGTTGTTTTCTTACCCTTCATGCTTAAAACCACTGGAAAAAGCAGGACATTACAACTTGCCTTTCTCCACCTGCCGAGCGAATCACACCCACACAATTTACGAAAGTTCTTGTGTGAATAGCTATTTTTAGCACAGTCGTGAATAAACAATTTAGGTTTGCTCAAACCTGCTAAAACTTAAACGTTATTTACTCTCACTCCGGTTATAAACATCCGTTCAAATTAAAAACCTTTTTGACGCACAAACTGTAAGAGTCGTTAAATCTTCAAAAGGAAAACTGTGCTTTAATATGTTTAAATACTTATGAACAATCATTTTTTCAAAGGTCGAACTAAAGTAAAAACTTTACGACCGGTTAAATTACAACGAAATCTTCTCGACGTTTATGAAAGTAAACGAATGATAATTTCATGTTTTTAATCATGTCTTCGTGGATTAATTTCTTAGTCGCTTCATCTTAGCGATAATTTCCTCCCAAGTCATTTTCCCGAAACAAAAACAGAAATGCAGTGGAGATTTTCTGAAGAAAAAACTTCGTTTTTTCTCTCCCTAAGCCATAAATCCTTCTTTAATGGTAGTTTTCCTACCGGATCAGGATGCGCGGTTTTATATTTTGATATTTGACTTGCAAGAGCGTCGGTGAATAGTGAATTTACATTCTGTCACGCGGAACTTCTTCAGAATGTCAAAAGGCTAAATGCACCTGTCTCAAGCTTAATTTGTTTTATCGCTACTTTTCGATCGTTGCTGCATTCGAGGCTTCTCTTACAACGACTGGATTAAATTTTGCCTCATTTCGTACAAACTAGACCCAAACGGAGGAACTGTCCTCTTTTCTAAGACTTCACATATTGCATTGCGCCTTCCTTTCTCGTACTCTGCCGCCTCAAAATCCTTTAATTTTCCCATTTTCTTGAAGTTCGTCGCTGCCAGGCAACCGTCTACCTGAAACAAAGCTGACTCACCATGTAAATATTCAGCATCTTGCGTGTTGCGTGTATTTACATTTTTGCGGTTTCGCTTTACGGGAAAAGGCAAAATTTGTGCTCTGTTAACTTTACTTGGTTTTTCTAGTTTGTAAAAATCGTTAACTGTGTTCTCTTTCCTAAATTCTCTCATTAGCGCCCACTCTTTGTCACTCGCTGCTTGTAAGTCACCAACGGACCTTGCCCTCTGTGTGAAGTTTTCTCCTGCGGTAATCCCACTAGTTTTAGCAGATTTCTCGTTTGTTCTCGCTTTTAAGTCATGCTGAGTCGCAGTTTGCTTGAAAAGGTCTTGATAGTGTTCCTTTGCAGAAATATCTTGCAAACTGCAACTTTTCAAAGCAGCTGGCATTTCCTCTTTCGAACCTGCCTCCTCGTGATGTCGCAAATTAGCGGAAGAAACGCGTGGCTGATCCTTACACGAGCTATCCGCGCCAATGACACTTTTCAAACAAACGTTCTCTGCTGTTCTTGAGCGCGACCTCTTTTCATACTCGCTGAGTTGTTTCACAGACGGCTCAATTGGTGGTAACCTAGCCGAGTTGTGATCATTACAAACCGTTGTTGCTTCCCCTCTGATAAGCGATCCATGAATCGGTGGTAACATTCTTGGTTTTTGACAAGGACGTGAGCTAGGCGCGCGAAAACTTGCGAATCCTTGTCTAGTTTCGCGATCTTTATGTGGCGATCTTAACACTTTTCCCGCAGGAGCTGTCACTGAAATCTTCTGGAATCTAACATCTTGATGTTCCCAGTGAGAAGCAGAGTTTTGGATGCGTAATTTCGGGCCTGGCGAGCGGCGCACTTCTTCGGCATCTCTATCATCCAAATAACGAAAAATGTGCGTGAAAATCATACTGCGGTCGGTTTTCGCGTTTCGAAGCTCTTATCTACCAGTGATAAATCCCCGCATTAGTGTATCGCACCTCTTGTGTATTCTCTGCCGTTAATAAAACTAGTATCAGCTGAAACCATATGCAGAATACTTCTCCACATTAGGCAACCCTTATCTACTGTTGACAAATGTCGTATCAGCCCCACAATTCTTGGCACTTCGTGCGAGTGGCAGCTGTTTTTATCTTCGGTCCAACTACCTTAATTTATGTAGTTTACGTACAAAAGTCAAGGTTACAAGCCGCCCTCTTTCATAAGTTATGAATGCTGTCGTTGCGAAACAATGAGCGAATTATTACCAGGTCAATCTCCCAGCCTTTTAAAGCCGTGAGAATTCTCATGATTCAGCGATAGAACGAGAGGGGAAGTCGTTTCTGTAAATTCTGCATATTGATGCAACGACATAGATTAAAAGGCTCCTTGTGATCACTACCCCGCAGACTTGTTTACAATACTTATCTTGGATGCAGGTGTAACTATACCCGATGTTATAAAACAAAACCCAGGGGATAATCCGATACGGCAAAACCCTATACTATTTGCAGCTTTTGCTAAGTGCCAACGAAGGAAAAAGAATTTGCCTACATCACCGGTTTTAGTTCCAATGTTTATAAAACCATTTTAGCTGCTGGGCCGAGAATTTCCACTACAAGCACTCCTCGTTCCTACATTTCTGCCATGCTCTTGGCCTTAAAGTCGCTCTTATTCTTCTGCTTTAGACATTTTTGAACCTTAAACTTGTCGAGTTTCAAACAGCGAAAGGGAAATGACATTTATGGGTTAGCGCGAACTTGAAATAGCGAGTTGTAGTTCCTACAAGTACAGTAGTGTGGCAGAGAACATTGTCCGAACTTTGAAGGTTCGTTTGTTTTACAACAAAGGTCATCAAAAGTCACCAATCTCGTTCCCAGAGGCCGCGATCCTTCCGCTGGACAAAGCAACGCGCACTCTGGGAACGAGATTGCAAAAGTCACGTGGAACTAAACGTGAAATCTAACGCCAATAAAATCCCCAGGGAATCTACAGCAATACTTCGCCGCCTCGCAAGCCGACCGTCTTCGCTCGGCTTGCTCGTTGGCAATAACGAAATCCCGGTGTATCACCGGTTCCCCCTCTTCGATAATGTTAGGGTTTCGCTGTAGTCAGCGTTCTCAAACTACAATTGAGTTTTTTAAGGGATGAAATAATGCGTTTACAACGGGTACTCAGCCGCAGTAAATAAATATCTGCTTTAAATTGCGACCCTTAAAATGAATTAATGAATCCATCAGGAAACTGAGTACCAGAATAATTTCAACAAAATCGCGTTCATTTTTACATTTTTCAAGGGCTATAGATATAGTTGGTAATCTGTAATAGCACCAAAGACTATTTACCGTACGAGCCCGAAATTTTCACGACAACTGTGAAAACACAGGTAAAATTCTTAAAAGTTCACGTGCAAGATGTCATTTTCTGAAATTTGACATTTATTTTCTTGCTCTCATAAGAAATTTTCTATGGTGTTATTACAGTTAGCTCCCCCATCTATAGCCCCTGAAAAATGTGGCCTCCTATACTTTTCAATTTGACAGTTATTTTCTCGGTCTCGTAAGAAATTTTCTTTGGTGTTATTAAAGTTAACTCATTACATATATAGCCCCTGAAAAATGTAGAAAAGAATACGATATTGTTTAAGGTGACTTGCTACACTTTTCAAATGAAAACTATTAGCCTTTTTCAAAGTGCAACATTTTTATCAGTCAAAGGCCTTTATTGAACTGTTAATCACTGCAATTAATGTAAATTATCATTTTACCTCCTCAACACATTTCATTGTGTAGTATAACGCGAAATATAGTGACCGAGCACCCAAAACGGGGACTGGAAACTAGACCTTGAAGGGCTTCTAGGGGACTTAATAACCAGGGGTCTTCCCACCAATGATCTCAAAACCAGGGGTCTAACCATCACGAGTTTTCTCTGTTATTTTTAAGAGCATCCAATCAACAACTTGTTGACAAAAAGGATTAAACTGAATGTACTTTTTAAGCTTTCATATCTGAATTCAAATTTCTCACTAACCCTGGGTTGTCTTAGCCCAAATTTGAACAACCCGGTCCAGGAGTCTTTTAACCAGGGGTCTTACGACCAGGGATCTTTAAACCAGGAGTCTTACAACCAGAGGTCTTAGAACCAGGGGTCTAACAACCACGGATCTTACGACCAGAGGTCTTACAACCCGGGATGTTACAAGCAAGGGTCTTACAACCAGTTTCTGGGAAACTGCCACCTACCCCTCCCCTAAGCCAAGATTAACACTAACTTCTCACTTAGGGCAAAATGTTGTCTCAGGGGATGGGTAGGTGAGCATCTCCTACCCCCGGGGTAGATTCTAGGTCAAAGTGTTACAATTTACTGTCCAAGTCGCTTTGGCCTTAAGTTGCCGTACAGATCGTTAGCTACTGTTCAGACTGTCCGTGTGACGCGATCCGAATTATCCCGTAATCCTGGGCAAAATATTAAATATTTCCAAGTTCGTGATCCATCGAACAGAGCGTAGCGTGGCCAGCATCTATGCAAATTTATGGGAACAAAAGAACTTTTTTACAAAAGAAAAGAGTTCAGCTCCCACGGGATTTGTTTGGAAAACCAATATGGCGGCCGTTTTATTTTGGAACACTAATATGGCCGCCGTGAAGTCATGTGAATACGCTCTTGCATCGGATCTCTTTACAATTTCTCCACTTGCAGTTTGCAGTTCAAGTGTATGTGCATAATCTAACTTATTCAAACGCTTTACAACTCTCCTGGCACGAACCATGAAAATCGAGCTAAAAAGGCAGACCTTTTTCATATTGGACGTGTTTTCACTCACGTGGCCAGCATCTATGCAAATTTATTGGAACAAAAGAAAGCGTTTTCGTAAGAAAAGAGTTAAACTCCCAAAGGACTGGTTTGGGACACAAACATGGCCGCCGTTTCATTGTTTTGGGGCACAAATATGGCCGCCATGACGTCATGTGAAAACACACAATATCCATACCTGTGGTGTGCAAGAAATATGTAAGGGACACAAGGCACAAAATTCTCCGGGAAACCATATCCGCTGCATTAAAAGCAGCGATGAGAAATTAAAATGACGAAGCCTCTAATCGTCTTATTTAGGAAGGCCTGTTTCAGGGTTAGGGTCATCGTCTACGTGATGCGGAAATAGAGTCAACTGCGCTGAGTGGAATTCACTTAACAGACTGATGTTGTTGGGCTCACAAATGAAAAGCTGTGCCTAGTGTATGTAACGATATGATTCAATGATTCAACAACGTTCTTTATGTAAACCAATAAGATAATCTTAAGAAAGTAAACATTGCTCTGGGCTATGGAATGCCCATTTGAAAATCATGGGAGGCAGGGGGTCGCACTCTACGTAGCGGTATCCGCATCCAGTCTTTTGTGTTCCTGAAATGCTAATTGTCTGTGATTAAACGTCATTGGTACAAATAACTGGAAAGTAAGGGTCGAAAGAGATGGAACAACTTTCTGAAGAATACGTGTTTCGAAACTAGTTTTGTTAATCCTCTTACCAAATTGGTGTGCTGCCTGTACTTATGAATTAGGGTTTTGTTTTCTTTATTTACATAATGCTAAGTAGCACTTTCTTGGCTTCGACGAACAAAATTTCACAGAATTGACATTTTCTAAGGTTTTCCGATATTATGTACTTCAAGAGGAAAAGCAGTACAGTCGACTCTCTCTTAACGGACACCTCTGTAAAACAGACACTTAGAGTTGGTCCCTGCGTTTCTTTACTCCCTTTATTTGACTCTCTATAAGACGGACACCTCTGTAAAACAGACACTTAGAGTTGGTCCCTGCCTTTCTTTACTCCCTTTATTTGACTCTCTATAAGACGGACACCTCTGTAAAACAGACACTTAGAGTTGGTCCCTGCCTTTCTTTACTCCCTTTATTTGACTCTCTATAAGACGGACACCTCTGTAAAACGGACACCTAGAGTTGGTCCCTGCCTTTCTTTACTCCCTTTATTTGACTCTCTATAAGACGGACACCTCTGTAAAACAGACACTTAGAGTTGGTCCCTGCCTTTCTTTACTCTTTTTATTTGACTCTCTATAAGACGGACACCTCTGTAAAACGGACACCTAGAGTTGGTCCCTGCCTTTCTTTACTCCCTTTATTTGACTCTCTATAAGACGGACACCTCTGTAAAACAGACACTTAGAGTTGGTCCCTGCCTTTCTTTACTCCCTTTATTTGACTCTCTATAAGACGGACACCTCTGTAAAACGGACACCTAGAGTTGGTCCCTGCCTTTCTTTACTCCCTTTATTTGACTCTCTATAAGACGGACACCTCTGTAAAACGGACACCTAGAGTTGGTCCCTGCCTTTCTTTACTCCCTTTATTTGACTCTCTATAAGACGGACACCTCTGTAAAACAGACACTTAGAGTTGGTCCCTGCCTTTCTTTACTCCCTTTATTTGACTCTCTATAAGACGGACACCTCTGTAAAACAGACACTTAGAGTTGGTCCCTGCCTTTCTTTACTCCCTTTATTTGACTCTCTATAAGACGGACACCTCTGTAAAACAGACACTTAGAGTTGGTCCCTGCCTTTCTTTACTCCCTTTATTTGACTCTCTATAAGACGGACACCTCTGTAAAACGGACACCTAGAGTTGGTCCCTGCCTTTCTTTACTCCCTTTATTTGACTCTCTATAAGACGGACACCTCTGTAAAACAGACACTTAGAGTTGGTCCCTGCCTTTCTTTACTCCCTTTATTTGACTCTCTATAAGACGGACACCTCTGTAAAACGGACACCTAGAGTTGGTCCCTGCCTTTCTTTACTCCCTTTATTTGACTCTCTATAAGACGGACACCTCTGTAAAACGGACACTTAGAGTTGGTCCCTGCCTTTCTTTACTCCCTTTATTTGACTCTCTATAAGACGGACACCTCTGTAAAACGGACACCTAGAGTTGGTCCCTGCCTTTCTTTACTCCCTTTATTTGACTCTCTATAAGACGGACACCTCTGTAAAACAGACACTTAGAGTTGGTCCCTGCCTTTCTTTACTCCCTTTATTTGACTCTCTATAAGACGGACACCTCTGTAAAACGGACACCTAGAGTTGGTCCCTGCCTTTCTTTACTCCCTTTATTTGACTCTCTATAAGACGGACACCTCTGTAAAACGGACACCTAGAGTTGGTCCCTGCCTTTCTTTACTCCCTTTATTTGACTCTCTATAAGACGGACACCTCTGTAAAACAGACACTTAGAGTTGGTCCCTGCCTTTCTTTACTCCCTTTATTTGACTCTCTATAAGACGGACACCTCTGTAAAACAGACACTTAGAGTTGGTCCCTGCCTTTCTTTACTCCCTTTATTTGACTCTCTATAAGACGGACACCTCTGTAAAACGGACACCTAGAGTTGGTCCCTGCCTTTCTTTACTCCCTTTATTTGACTCTCTATAAGACGGACACCTCTGTAAAACGGACACCTAGAGTTGGTCCCTGCCTTTCTTTACTCCCTTTATTTGACTCTCTATAAGACGGACACCTCTGTAAAACGGACACCTAGAGTTGGTCCCTGCCTTTCTTTACTCCCTTTATTTGACTCTCTATAAGACGGACACCTCTGTAAAACGGACACCTAGAGTTGGTCCCTGCCTTTCTTTACTCCCTTTATTTGACTCTCTATAAGACGGACACCTCTGTAAAACGGACACCTAGAGTTGGTCCCTGCCTTTCTTTACTCCCTTTATTTGACTCTCTATAAGACGGACACCTCTGTAAAACAGACACTTAGAGTTGGTCCCTGCCTTTCTTTACTCCCTTTATTTGACTCTCTATAAGACGGACACCTCTGTAAAACAGACACTTAGAGTTGGTCCCTGCCTTTCTTTACTCCCTTTATTTGACTCTCTATAAGACGGACACCTCTGTAAAACAGACACTTAGAGTTGGTCCCTGCCTTTCTTTACTCCCTTTATTTGACTCTCTATAAGACGGACACCTCTGTAAAACGGACACCTAGAGTTGGTCCCTGCCTTTCTTTACTCCCTTTATTTGACTCTCTATAAGACGGACACCTCTGTAAAACGGACACCTAGAGTTGGTCCCTGCCTTTCTTTACTCCCTTTATTTGACTCTCTATAAGACGGACACCTCTGTAAAACGGACACCTAGAGTTGGTCCCTGCCTTTCTTTACTCCCTTTATTTGACTCTCTATAAGACGGACACCTCTGTAAAACGGACACCTAGAGTTGGTCCCTGCCTTTCTTTACTCCCTTTATTTGACTCTCTATAAGACGGACACCTCTGTAAAACGGACACCTAGAGTTGGTCCCTGCCTTTCTTTACTCCCTTTATTTGACTCTCTATAAGACGGACACCTCTGTAAAACAGACACTTAGAGTTGGTCCCTGCCTTTCTTTACTCCCTTTATTTGACTCTCTATAAGACGGACACCTCTGTAAAACAGACACTTAGAGTTGGTCCCTGCCTTTCTTTACTCCCTTTATTTGACTCTCTATAAGACGGACACCTCTGTAAAACAGACACTTAGAGTTGGTCCCTGCCTTTCTTTACTCCCTTTATTTGACTCTCTATAAGACGGACACCTCTGTAAAACGGACACCTAGAGTTGGTCCCTGCCTTTCTTTACTCCCTTTATTTGACTCTCTATAAGACGGACACCTCTGTAAAACGGACACCTAGAGTTGGTCCCTGCCTTTCTTTACTCCCTTTATTTGACTCTCTATAAGACGGACACCTCTGTAAAACGGACACCTAGAGTTGGTCCCTGCCTTTCTTTACTCCCTTTATTTGACTCTCTATAAGACGGACACCTCTGTAAAACAGACACTTAGAGTTGGTCCCTGCCTTTCTTTACTCTTTTTATTTGACTCTCTATAAGACGGACACCTCTGTAAAACGGACACCTAGAGTTGGTCCCTGCCTTTCTTTACTCCCTTTATTTGACTCTCTATAAGACGGACACCTCTGTAAAACAGACACTTAGAGTTGGTCCCTGCCTTTCTTTACTCCCTTTATTTGACTCTCTATAAGACGGACACCTCTGTAAAACGGACACCTAGAGTTGGTCCCTGCCTTTCTTTACTCCCTTTATTTGACTCTCTATAAGACGGACACCTCTGTAAAACGGACACCTAGAGTTGGTCCCTGCCTTTCTTTACTCCCTTTATTTGACTCTCTATAAGACGGACACCTCTGTAAAACAGACACTTAGAGTTGGTCCCTGCCTTTCTTTACTCCCTTTATTTGACTCTCTATAAGACGGACACCTCTGTAAAACAGACACTTAGAGTTGGTCCCTGCCTTTCTTTACTCCCTTTATTTGACTCTCTATAAGACGGACACCTCTGTAAAACAGACACTTAGAGTTGGTCCCTGCCTTTCTTTACTCCCTTTATTTGACTCTCTATAAGACGGACACCTCTGTAAAACGGACACCTAGAGTTGGTCCCTGCCTTTCTTTACTCCCTTTATTTGACTCTCTATAAGACGGACACCTCTGTAAAACAGACACTTAGAGTTGGTCCCTGCCTTTCTTTACTCCCTTTATTTGACTCTCTATAAGACGGACACCTCTGTAAAACGGACACCTAGAGTTGGTCCCTGCCTTTCTTTACTCCCTTTATTTGACTCTCTATAAGACGGACACCTCTGTAAAACGGACACTTAGAGTTGGTCCCTGCCTTTCTTTACTCCCTTTATTTGACTCTCTATAAGACGGACACCTCTGTAAAACGGACACCTAGAGTTGGTCCCTGCCTTTCTTTACTCCCTTTATTTGACTCTCTATAAGACGGACACCTCTGTAAAACAGACACTTAGAGTTGGTCCCTGCCTTTCTTTACTCCCTTTATTTGACTCTCTATAAGACGGACACCTCTGTAAAACGGACACCTAGAGTTGGTCCCTGCCTTTCTTTACTCCCTTTATTTGACTCTCTATAAGACGGACACCTCTGTAAAACGGACACCTAGAGTTGGTCCCTGCCTTTCTTTACTCCCTTTATTTGACTCTCTATAAGACGGACACCTCTGTAAAACAGACACTTAGAGTTGGTCCCTGCCTTTCTTTACTCCCTTTATTTGACTCTCTATAAGACGGACACCTCTGTAAAACAGACACCTAGAGTTGGTCCCTGCCTTTCTTTACTCCCTTTATTTGACTCTCTATAAGACGGACACCTCTGTAAAACGGACACCTAGAGTTGGTCCCTGCCTTTCTTTACTCCCTTTATTTGACTCTCTATAAGACGGACACCTCTGTAAAACGGACACCTAGAGTTGGTCCCTGCCTTTCTTTACTCCCTTTATTTGACTCTCTATAAGACGGACACCTCTGTAAAACGGACACCTAGAGTTGGTCCCTGCCTTTCTTTACTCCCTTTATTTGACTCTCTATAAGACGGACACCTCTGTAAAACAGACACTTAGAGTTGGTCCCTGCCTTTCTTTACTCCCTTTATTTGACTCTCTATAAGACGGACACCTCTGTAAAACGGACACCTAGAGTTGGTCCCTGCCTTTCTTTACTCCCTTTATTTGACTCTCTATAAGACGGACACCTCTGTAAAACGGACACCTAGAGTTGGTCCCTGCCTTTCTTTACTCCCTTTATTTGACTCTCTATAAGACGGACACCTCTGTAAAACAGACACTTAGAGTTGGTCCCTGCCTTTCTTTACTCCCTTTATTTGACTCTCTATAAGACGGACACCTCTGTAAAACAGACACTTAGAGTTGGTCCCTGCCTTTCTTTACTCCCTTTATTTGACTCTCTATAAGACGGACACCTCTGTAAAACAGACACTTAGAGTTGGTCCCTGCCTTTCTTTACTCCCTTTATTTGACTCTCTATAAGACGGACACCTCTGTAAAACGGACACCTAGAGTTGGTCCCTGCCTTTCTTTACTCCCTTTATTTGACTCTCTATAAGACGGACACCTCTGTAAAACAGACACTTAGAGTTGGTCCCTGCCTTTCTTTACTCCCTTTATTTGACTCTCTATAAGACGGACACCTCTGTAAAACGGACACCTAGAGTTGGTCCCTGCCTTTCTTTACTCCCTTTATTTGACTCTCTATAAGACGGACACCTCTGTAAAACGGACACTTAGAGTTGGTCCCTGCCTTTCTTTACTCCCTTTATTTGACTCTCTATAAGACGGACACCTCTGTAAAACGGACACCTAGAGTTGGTCCCTGCCTTTCTTTACTCCCTTTATTTGACTCTCTATAAGACGGACACCTCTGTAAAACAGACACTTAGAGTTGGTCCCTGCCTTTCTTTACTCCCTTTATTTGACTCTCTATAAGACGGACACCTCTGTAAAACGGACACCTAGAGTTGGTCCCTGCCTTTCTTTACTCCCTTTATTTGACTCTCTATAAGACGGACACCTCTGTAAAACGGACACCTAGAGTTGGTCCCTGCCTTTCTTTACTCCCTTTATTTGACTCTCTATAAGACGGACACCTCTGTAAAACAGACACTTAGAGTTGGTCCCTGCCTTTCTTTACTCCCTTTATTTGACTCTCTATAAGACGGACACCTCTGTAAAACAGACACCTAGAGTTGGTCCCTGCCTTTCTTTACTCCCTTTATTTGACTCTCTATAAGACGGACACCTCTGTAAAACGGACACCTAGAGTTGGTCCCTGCCTTTCTTTACTCCCTTTATTTGACTCTCTATAAGACGGACACCTCTGTAAAACGGACACCTAGAGTTGGTCCCTGCCTTTCTTTACTCCCTTTATTTGACTCTCTATAAGACGGACACCTCTGTAAAACGGACACCTAGAGTTGGTCCCTGCCTTTCTTTACTCCCTTTATTTGACTCTCTATAAGACGGACACCTCTGTAAAACAGACACTTAGAGTTGGTCCCTGCCTTTCTTTACTCCCTTTATTTGACTCTCTATAAGACGGACACCTCTGTAAAACGGACACCTAGAGTTGGTCCCTGCCTTTCTTTACTCCCTTTATTTGACTCTCTATAAGACGGACACCTCTGTAAAACAGACACTTAGAGTTGGTCCCTGCCTTTCTTTACTCCCTTTATTTGACTCTCTCTTAACGGACACCTCTGTAAAACAGACACTTAGAGTGGGTCCCTGCCTTTCTTTACTCCCTTTATTTGACTCTCTATAAGATGGACACCTCTCTAAGACGGACACTTAGTGCCGGTCCCAAAGGTGTCCGTCTTAGACAGAGTTGACTGTACAGAACGCATGGCCTACACATCGGTCATAATTTTCACTTTGAGCAAGCGCAACCGTAGGTTGAACCAAATTCAGTGATCTTTTATTCACGAACAAATACAAAATACATTGGTTAAAAATGGGGCGGCGCATTGGTGAAAGCACCCACATCCCACAATTGCGACCCTTGTTCGCATGTTGAGGTTGCTGTTAGAGATTTTCACTAGTTCTCCGGTTACCCCACCCCCCCCCCCCCCCCCCTTTGCCTAAAATCCAATACTTACTGAATGCAAGAACACTCTTTTAGTGGGAGGGGGGAGGAGCTTTTAATGGAAGTGAAGACCGTGTACAAGCCTTTGAAAGTAAAACACGCTTTAATTTGACATAATTTTACTGGTTTACATCTTCTCAACTGAACAATAAACTCTTCAGTAGATGCAACGTAGAGCACAATGATTGATTTTAGGGTTTTAAGTTTTAAAATAAAATTTTGCTCAAGCCTTGAGAGCTCTAATAACACACTGATTTACTTATAATTGGAAATTTTTAAAACAAAATTTTGCTCAAGCCTTGAGAACTCTAATAACACACTGATTTACTTATAATTGGAAAGGAGTTAATCAGAAGATCACAAATGCAGGATTTGGATCAGCTAAATGAAACCGTCCTGCAGACTGAGCTCAAAATGCCGTGGACATGATTCACGACTCACACAAAACAAACAAACCAAAAATGAGTTGAATGGCGTTTTTGTTTCTTTTCTTAATGGCTAAGCATCTTTGGTGTCTGGGCATAATTCTTCATCTCTGAAAAGTAAAATAAATGAGAAAGCAAACCAAATATACAAAAAGAAGTTAGAATAATGTTTGTTTTCAAATTTCCGAGATTCTTATAGGGGCGTGATTTTGAACTGAGCGAAAGAAGATGTTTAATTCGATAACGACCAGAAGAATTCCTATTATTGTGAATTAGAATGTCCAAGGGTCTTGTCCCAAATTAAAAAGAAGAAGAAAGTGTTAAAACTGTGATATCAGTTTCACTCGTCGTAACACTTAGGTGTTCTTTTTGGTTACTCAGTCTTTTTTTTGTTACTTATAACGGACGCACTTTAAGTCGTCCTGCCGATTTTTCAGGGGCTCTTTCCCGGCCAGGAACTGGTATCTACGTTCTGCCTCGGTTCAAGGTTTAGCCTCGTTTGCACAAAAATCACGTGATTGGTGTAGTGAAATCACGGTCGGACGCACTATCCTAATTTTCAATTACTACTAGTCTTTAAAATAGTTAAATTTTAACGGAGTCTGTTGGCTACCTGGGTCATAAAATCTTGTTCAACGCATGACATCATTGTTTTTCAACTTGCACGACAAAAATACAAAGTTTCTCTAAACATTAGCAGCAATGAAGTCTATTAACACGACTTCATCTACTGTATAAACCCTCGCGGGTACTCCCTATGATGGCCAACATGAAGAGGCTCTGCCCGAAAAGGGAACCTTTGCAGTATGCAGGTAAAATAAAGGAGAAGGAATTTCTCGAGTTGAAGTTAATGACAGGTACTCAGGGAAAATCTATCATCTATAGGTATCTTAAGGGGATTTTAGCTAAATATTCCGTACTTAACATCTCTTTCAGTAATGCCCAATGTTCTTCGGTAATATTTTTTAACTTCATTAATAATGATAATAATAATAATAATAATAATAATAATAATAATAATAATAATAATAGCAATTTATTTATATAGCGCTTATTCCTTAAGAGTCCAAAAGCGCTTCACATTAATAGAAAATTGAAAATTGCCTTAAAAAATAAAATATAACTTAAGTAAAATCTCAAAATGTTGGGATCAATGTCTAACATACGTTCATAAAAAGTTTTGTCTTAGTTTTACTCAACCATAAGTCTTTGAAAAGACAAGTCTTCAGGGCTTTCTTAAAACTATCTACAGAATGGCACACTCTTAGGTCCAGTGGAAGGGCATTCCAAAGCTGAGGGGCACATATAGAAAATGCCCTGAAGCCAGCCTCCCCCTCAGGCGCTTCTTTTTTTGCACGGCAGAGGCCAGCGCGAAACGCGAGTGACTGGTGATGAACCGCAAGGAACCATGGGAAGTGTACAGACGGCAGGCGAAGCGACGTCTCGCCCGTTGTCTCCTTCCCGCCTTCCTTTGCGCGCACATTTTCATCAAAAGAGAGACGTCTGGGTACGAGGCAGCCCTGAACCCGTACGATTTTACATTAGAAGAGAAAGGAAAAGGGACACAGTGTTCTTATGAAGGCATGTGAAAACGGTACCATTTTCAATGGCAGGATTCCGAAAGGGATAACTTTTCTGTAAAAAAAAATGTGTATTAAAGGATAAGGGGTTAAACTGAGGGGCGAAGCCCAGTCCCCATAAAACGTTGTCAAGTGCCTTCCCCCACCCGTAAAAACGCAAGTACGCATAGAAGACCAATTTTTATTTTACGGTAACTTACTTCAGATATCTCACTGGTGGGAGAGTAATGTTCAGCACGGCCTTTTTAATGGAGCTCCTTCTGTCATGGAATAAACATAAAATCCATTGTCGATAGTCTCACTGTGACTGCACATATAGGATTGTTTTTAAATTTCATACAATTTCCAGGTTTATTAATAAAACGAACCCGTGAAATTGTTTGAAAAGAGTAGGGGATGTTAGTCTAAGGGAAGAGGGATGATCGCAGGTTAAGAGGGGTATAGCCTGCGTAGCAAGCGTTTCCAGTCGAGTTATTGCGCGAAAGTTATTTCTAGACGAACCTCGCGAGAGGAAACGCGTGCTACGCAGGCTAGAGGGGTATAGCCCCCAGTGTCATAGTCTATCTTATTTGTGCCGTCGTTAGTCTTGAGGTCTGGGGTGGGCGAAGTGTGATCAAACATAGATTAAGGCGGCTGCGAAGTGTACCTTTACGTGTCGATCTCACCTCTCTGATTCCTCCGCAGTTCAGCCACTGGCTACGAGGAAGGAAAACCAGGCACCATTTCTTACCATTTACTAAAGCGAATAGGGAAACTAATACAAAAATCGCCTCTTTCCGCTTTTAACGTTCAGGTTCCCTTTAAAATTGTTTTATGGTGTTTTTACTAAGGTGCGCGGATCCCACCTTCTCCAGTAGAAGAATCCAACCAACAGCAGAACGGCGAGCAAAACGATCACTACCACTGGCGCGACGATAGCCGAAACCTTGGCATCTGCAAAGTGTTTGCAAAACATTCGTCAGAAAAAAAAAATTATCCCCTGAAGTTTAATTATAATAATAATGATATTATAATAATAATGATAATTATTATTATTATTATTATTATTATTATTATTATTATTATAATCATAATCATAATCATATTTATATTCATAATCATGATAATCATAATCACAGTAGTCATAATAATGATTATCATTCGAAGCAATTTATTTTTTCCTTTTTATTGATCGAGAGCCCACCACGTGGCCTGTAAATAATTCCCCACAAATAATGGTCTGCTGTATTCCAACTGTGTTTGGCTGCAAATAATATTCTGCTCATGCGTAAATGAAAACACGCTTTTCGCCTTTTTGCGATCGCTCTTGGGTGAAAATGGCAGATACTCATTAAAAAAACAAACTCGGTGACCGAAAATATGTTTTTAAGTTAACACACGTTTTCATTGTTGATTAAATGTTTCATTCCCATGCTTTTTATCTTTACTGTCTACTTTTTGAAGAGAATCTGCAAGAAAAATAACATCCTGCTCGATCTTTATAATTCATTACATCCTTCTTAGCCTCACTAAACAATTGTTCATTATCACATATGTTGCAGGTAATTTTTTGTTTCAGTTAAGTTTTGTTTTTCTTTATTTCAGACTCATTACCATGGCAAAAAACAACGGAAAAACAAAAATTAACTAGAATAAAAAATTAACTGCAACACATACATTAATGTTACCTTTTCTTGGACGCGCCACAGATTTTCTAGGCGTCCCTACTGGCTTTTTGACCTCAGTAGAACTAACGTTTTCAGTCGATATTGTCTTTGCCGTTCGTTCCGTTGGTGTTACAGTTGGAGTCGAAGAAGGAACTATAAAAAACATAGCGAAACGATGCATTACCCTAGACTCTACAACTAGACTCTACCGTCTAGTTCATCCTGTTAATAGTGAGTTTACGCAACAGGACCACAGGAAGGAGAGACAGCAAAACACTTGCGCGCGACAAACGTGACAGGGCTGCTTTTTGCGAGTTTTGACCTGATCTTCACTTAACATTACTCTGTTTTTGTATTTTACAAAAAGATCCGTTTAAAGGAAGGTGAAGTTTGTCAGAAGGCTTTTTCAAACAAAATTATTGTCACGTTTGTCACTCAAGGTTTGCTGTCTTCTCTCCTGTACCGTCCTGTTGCGTAAGTTCACTATTAACGCATCCTTATTCGCTATGGAACTTGATAAATTACTTGTAAATGCTACCTAGCCTGCATTACAGAGGTAATCTAACTCCGGCTAGTAACGTCTGCGAAGCAGAGCCGATATTCTTGATCTGGTCCCCCAACGGACGCAATGAATTACCGGAAATGCGTTTCGAATTTCCTTTCAACCTGATTAGTAAATTGAAAATACATTCCTCGTTAACGTTACTTTCCTCAACGAATAAAGACGCGTTATTGGCAGCATTAGACCAATGAAGTAGACCGTCATGACACAGCTCATTTAATCCTTTAAGTTTCGATAGTAACATTCAAATTCTCCAAACTGACCTCAATACATTTCCTTTAAGAATTAGTTGAAAGAATTTAAAAAAAGATGAAGGTATTTTTTCCTTGGTGATCATTTGTTAATTCTCACAACCTTATCTCTTGACAAGCTATGGATATTGTAGGGAGAAAACTGATGTTAGTCAACATTAACACTTACTTCTCACTCAGGGCAAAATGTTGTCTTAGGGGAGGGGTAGGTGGGCAGTTTCCCAGAAACGTAGCGGTCACTTATGGGTTGTTAAAAGTTCTGGACATTGCAAAAGTGTTCTTACTTGGCTTAATCGTCGAAGTATAAGGAAGGGTAATTGGATGTTTAGGTACAGCTGTTGCGTCATAAGCTACAAAAAGAGAAACACATAATTAGAAACAAACAATGCACAGAGAGCATAACAGGGTTAAAAACCCCAACTAGCAGGAGGCGACCTGCTGTCTATTTACAAGCGTGGCCGAGGATTTGAACTCGGGACCACCGAGAAATGTTCTCTTGCCGAGAAAAAAACCAGCAAGTAGCAACGAGAACCCTTGACTAGCGGATTTCGAGTCAACTGGTCAATCGGTCACACTGCCTCCTCATTGGTAGTCACTGCTGTTCGAACGAGAAACTCATACATTAAGTGCGTCCTCTACTACATAAAAACCCTTTAAACTCACGCTGGTTGACGAAGAGTCCACGAAAGCCCTTTGATTTTCCACGAGAATCGGATCTAAACACCAGAAAAACTACAGGAGACTTGAATGCCACGCCCTTCGCTGGTGGAGGTCTATCCCCGCTGAACTCTGCAAGAAGAGGGGCTTTCTCATCCCATCCGCTGTAAATCTTTACAACATCTCCATCTCCGCCCTTTTGAAGGTTGAACTCCGGGAATTTGATTAAAACCTGCTCAGTTGGAGGATTGCTCTCTTGTACCAGGAACCGCCACGTGCAAAGCTGAGAACTGGGGTAACCACCGGTAGCGTAACTTGGAGACATAAACTCCTGGGATGTCGCGCTGACGGTGAAATGACAGGCTAAGGATTGAAACAATAATGATATAGATCATGCTCATGATAATCGGAGATTTTCCTCTGTGTAACTTAAGAAAACGTGAGATGCAATTTGGCTTGTTGCAAGATTTTTTGCCCTGGGCAACGTGCCGTTTCTAAAATTTGTTTTGTAATTCCCCATTTAACCCTTTCACTGCCAGAGTGTTTGATGGAGTTTTGTAAGGTGACTCTAACTTTTGAGTCTGTGGACGAAATCCTATGATGTGACCATTCAAATGAAAGCTCTCTGCCTGTACTTTCACATGATGCTATTTGTTTCCCACAATTTTGGAAAATGAAATTTGGAAATTTGGTCGAAACTTGCCTTTGGCCACACTTGGCAGTGAAAGGGTTAAGAAACAAGAAGCCATCAGCTGACCGGCGCGTCCCCAGTAGCGATCCCAGAGACAATTGCGGGACGCATTACGGCACCAGTCCCCATATCGTTTCTTAAGTGGCGAAACGGACACTGCATGACAAGATACAGAAACATTGCTCAGCGTTAAAGTGCCCTTTGTTACCATACTAGCCTGCGAGAAAGCTCTCCGGGGCGCCCTGGCGGCGAGGCAGGAAAGGAAAGGAGAGCTTGCACCAACGTCAATTCGAAATGCTGATCGGCGGAGATGACATTAGTAATGATCTCTCACGTGTTTTTCAATGTTTGCTTACATTCACTCTCGTTTCCGCTTTGCACTGATTGGTGGAAATCTGACAGTTCAGCCGACGGAGAGCCACGGGGGAATTGGAGGCGGACTTCAAATTCCAGAGCCGTAGTTACAAGCTCTCCGTCCTTTTCCCGCCCTGCCGCCAGAGCGCCCCAGAGAGCTTGCTTCCAGGCTATTACCATACTAACCTTCATAGTAACAATAGGAGATTATTAAGTTTCCGTACGCGTGCGGATACGTCCCACCCTTGGCGTCCTTGTTTCCTGTGTCCTCGTTGTCAAATCGTATAAACTCCTTTGTAGCAAGCGCTCCATTCACTTGCTGACATTCGGAATTGTTGTACGCCAAAAGGTAAAAGGGACTACTAATGGGTAGAGAGATAGGCTCTGCTTTGTCACCATCTGTTCTACAGCAGTAGAAAAGCTTGGTATCCTTGGTGTATTCTCCGTCCGGTAGTACCCCTCCCATTTCGTTTTGGTTTTTGAGATTTTCGTCATCAAAAAATATGTATCCCTCTGTGAGTCCTTTTGGACATGTGCCCCTTTTGTAGATGCAGTATTGACCTAAAATGAGATCAAAATAAATGCAATGAACATTAGCATTTACATGAGAATTGAAGCTAGCCATAACAGGAATAACGGAATTATTGGAAGAGATCCAAGATTGAGACAATTCATGTGGGGTGATATTTTAATGCTGTACACAGAGCTGTACATGAAGGCAGTAACTTTAAAATATAACCTTCAACTGAGTCCATGTTTTCCTTGCTTTATTCCACGGTTTTTTGGTGAGCAAATGAAAGACAAATAGTCCTACAGAAAACTGTCTTTAATGGAAATTAAATCAAAGATCATCCATGATTGATTCGTGAAAACCTAGGTTCGATTTCCGCCGCTCTCTCGAGCGCGGGCTCGTTTCCTGAACAGTGGCTGGTAATCGAGCCTAGTGAAAGCCTCGCTTCATAGTTGCGCGCCACATTCTTGCGATTTTTCACTGGAAAACTTGTTCGCAGACTAAAATTGACTGTCCAAAGGCTTACCCTTAGGCCAAGATTTTGTGCCACTGTTTTCTGTAGCTATGCAGAAGGTTCTGTTTACGTCGTTTTTCATGACTGATGAGTTCATGTGAAAATCCCGTGAATGATAGTTGTTGGGTTTTACATCCTCCGTGTCCTGAAATAGCCAGCCAGTAGACCACGTGACGTTCTTTGAGCGAGGACATCCGAGCCTGGGACGAGGGATCCCAAAAGTCCCGGAAGGCCACTCGACACTGGAAGGAGGCAACTCTAAAATGGCGTGAACACAAAGAAGCTTAAGATGGAACGGAATCTCTAAGACAATCGAGAAGTGAGCGTTTATGGACGCGTCTGGTAATAACAATATATTGGGGAGCTTAAGCAACAACGACAGCCACGGCCACGAAAACGTCACTTAAAAAGTGAATTCGCCCTGCTCAAAACTATATCGTGCTTATTTTATATCGTTCAATTCGTCAAATGATGGCAAATTTTTCTGTAGTTGAATTCTAAAAGACTGTATCAAAGTTCAGGAAAAGAAAAAGAAAGTCATTGTCTTGCGGTCAAGTACTCCAGAAAACGTGAAATTAAAACGTTTCACGTCGTAGTCGAGCAACGACGGCAAAGAAATGTTCAAGAAAGCGTATTGCATGTGCAAAGTTGTTCTCGTTGACGTCACTGTCGTCGTTGCTTAAACCTTCTGATATATTATTTTATACAGTGTGTGACTATGCAAAAAGGGGCATCTGACGTAGCCTACAATCAAGGTTTTTTAAAACTCTTGTTTGAGAAGAAAGGGAGAACAAAGAATTTTCCTCCTTCCCGATGCCGTCAGAAAGATAGATAGGCATGATCACAGGCTGTCATAAATAGTAAATATAACTGCTCTTTTATTTCATGCTGCGCGTGAAAAAAACTGATTAGTGAAACCTGAAGAATTAAACCCATATTATATTGTAGAAAACGGACTGTGAGTGACCTTTGCATAGTTGGGAATAATAGACCCAATGCAAAAATGGCTGCCGGATTGATATTCTTTTGTTTAAATTAAGATTGGCCTGACTAGCTTCGCTTGAGATAATGTATTCTTTTGCATTTTGTACTGGAGAACGAGGCTAGTCAGGCTAGTTTTAATTCAAGCAAAAGAATATTAATCTAGCAGCCATTTTTGCATTGGATCTATGATTATAGAGCGTATTCACACGACGTCACGGCGGCCATATTGGTGTTCCAAACAAATCCTGTGGGAGTTAGACTCTTTTCTTATGTAAAAAAATTTATCTTGTTTCCATAAATTTGCATAGATGCTGGCCACGTGAGTGAATACTTTCTGTAGATGATGGTTAAGCACAAGAGGCGATCTGATCACCGACAACAAACGACAAACCGGTGGGAGGCACCGGTTTGCCCAGACGTGCTGCGTAACCTCTCTGTTGAAGGAATACGTTGCTGACTATGACGCCAGAAAGATGAGTGCGTGTCGGGCGTGTCACAAAACATTTCTCATTTCCAGGCTCTTTTGCTTGTTCTCCTTCAACACAAGATGGCGAGACAAACAACGAACGAGCTCAAGCAATCTGAATCTTACCTCCACCACCTTTAATTTTAAAGACGCCACGAAAACCTTTGGATTTCTTCTTTGAAGAATCAGGTTTTCTAGACTGAAACTCCATAAAAAGAAATCTTGCACTTCCATAGCCTTCAACCTTAGGAGGAATAGATTTGGCAATAATCCATGCAGGTCCATCGCTTGTCCAGTTTCTGTAAAGCTTAATAAAGTCACCATTTTCGATGTCCATTTCAAGAAACTCTATGTGGACCTCCTTTTTCTCTGGGGCCGCAAATCGCCATGTGCATTTCTGAGAAAGGGGATACCCATCGTTGTAAAACTTGGGAGAAGTGAATTCTATCTGTTCATCTCGAATTCCGTTCAAGCTGTATGTGAACTGACAACCTGAGAAAACAAACTCAAGGGTCTAGACTAAGGCGCCCCAAAAAGCGTGTTACCGATGTCAAATAAAAAAAAAACAAATAACAAACAAACGAACAAACTTTGCTCGAAGGCCTCAAACAGAAACTGCAGTTGTTGTTGTTATTTTGTTTTTGTCCAATGTATTAAAACTTCTTTTCATCTAAATTTAAGAAGACTGCACAAATGTACAATCTTGGGTTTACCGTAAATGATACGCCCGGGGCGTTTATTTAATTTTAGGGATCCAAGAGGCGGCGTTTAATAGATAGGAGGCGTTTATTCTCGTAACTTATTCTAACGGACCCAACAAAACTGTATAAAGTATTCTTTCTGCCAAAATCGTTTTTGTGTTAACAGAATCTCGACTGCGGGCTAACGGCTCACCCTTACTTTGAGTTTGAAATTGAACATAATATAATACACAAACCGATGTTAATCAAGAAATGAAATCAATAAATTGATTGATTTTGCTCTCTTTCGCCAATTCTTAGTATTTTGGAGCAATTTTCACGGGGGGGGGGGGGGTGCGTTTATTGGATAGGGGCGTTTAATACAAACTTAACAGCGTAGGGGGGGGGGGGAGGGCGTTTATTAGATAAGAGGCGTTTATTTGAGAGTGGGCGTTTATTAGATCATTTACGATATCTTTGATAATTCGTAGGCACTGATAGAACTATGTTTACCGCGAATTTGAGGCTTTGATGTGACTTCAGTTTTAACTCGTTGAAAGTAGTTTAAGTATCTTAACTGAATTATACGAATTACTACAGATGATGACACTTAAATTAGGGGAAAAAAGCTTTGTTACCTACTTTCATAATAACAGTAGAGAAGTAGATGATTTGCAATTCCCGCGCCATAAGGATAGCTTCCGTTCTGCCGGTCTTTATTTCTGGTATCTTCAGTGTCAAATCGTATAAACTCCTCCGTAGCAATTGCGCCTTCAGCTCGCTGACACTCTGACGTATTGAACGCCTTAAGATAGAAAGGACTTATGACGGGAAGGGAGATGGGTGTATATTTGTCACCATCTGTTCTGCAGCAGTAGTAAACCAAAGTGTCTTGGTCGTATATGCCGTCAGGAAGTGTCCCTCCTTTCTTGTTGATGTTCTTGCTATTCTCATCGTCCCAAAAGACATACCCTTTCTTTAATCCTTTGGGGCAATTTCCTTTCTTAAAAATACAGTAGTGACCTAAAGAAAATAAAGTATATATAGAAAATTGACCGATTTTACCCGAACAGTTCGAGACTATGGACAAAGAGAGAAAGAGAAATAACATGACACATAAGTTTGGAATTTGGAAGTACCTTCAGATTGTATTTTCCCGATTTTGGATTGCTTTGCTTTGCGAGTGACGCCATCTTTTATAAGATCGCGCCATTTTTTCAACCAATGGCATATTAGAAAGCACAACGCATCTTAATTTTTTTGGTGCTGATTTTGGTGCTCTTACATGACAGACACAGAACCTCAATTCCTCATGCATCTGATAAAAGTCACATTAACTGATTAAAGTGGCTGCGTATAGCTCTGGTTGGCGCTAACGGTTTACCCTATGTAGGGAAATCCGGATTTTTGCTTGTGGAGTCCTGAATCTCACTAACGGTTGGAATCCAGAATCGAAGTTCCACTTACAAAGACTGGAATCCAGTACCAGGAATCCGGAATCCACGGAGTGGATCCAGAATCCAAGACTTCCTTGGATTCCCTTGCATGGGCGATAATGGTCTATTACCTCTATATCAACTAATCAACGGTGAATGAAAAAAAACATTCCTGACTTGCTGTAAGACGAATTTTTGCGTTATCGTTCTTGTACTTTTGTGGTTTTAAAGTCCGCTTTCCATTATTTTGTTAGCTTCTTAGGGAAACACCTTAAGCCGTCTTTCTCTTTTCAAGAGGAAAGAACATTGGAGTTTGTCTCCCTCTCCGCAGCCCTAAAAGATAAATTCTGACTTTGTAGGGTGGGTCAATCCCTTTCGTTCCCCAATTTTACCTCACTGGGCGCCGGTTACCTACCCTGGGTGCCGGAGGCTTTTCATGCGCGGTTTCCGGTTTCGGTCAAATCTTTAAAGTGACTTCGGCCGAGGACGTGTCAACCTGCGGCCGACGAAAGCTCCTCAGCTCTTCGTCGCACGCGAGAAAAAACCTGTGGTACCCAGGGTACCGGTTACCCGCACTTCTTCGTGCTCTGATTAGTTGGTCGCATTTTCTAAGGCAGTTGTATCTGGTTGAAGGGGTCTTTTTAATAATTTTTTAATCCGACGACACTCAAATGAAAACAGCCCTTCATAAGCAGTTCATTTTTCAGTGTAAATAAGCTTACCTTGGGGCCACTCAGTCGACGCGTTGTTCTTGACCTTTATACAGAACGTCCGGTTAACATCTACTCCCACTTTTGTATCCAAATGATAACTTTTTGATTTACTAGTTCCAGGTCTTGTATCTTCAAGATCTTCAAACCGCCAGCCTGTGGTCCAGTTGGTCTTTAGCGACACAGGACAACCATTCTTTGCTTTGGGTAACCCATAAGTCCCTGCAGGCCATGTGACTTCGGCTGGAAAGTGAAGGTGTCAAACCAAACGCACAAAATTAAGGATACCAAAGACGTACGACACACTAACTACTCAAACTTCAGCTACGGTCTTAGCCTAAAACAGCGCCAAGTAAACTTCTATCCAAGCCTTTGTAGATTGCCCAATATCACTGAGCCTTTTATCATCAGCGACTTTTAGCTACAAATTTTAGCTGCAATGTTCGAAATGACCGCTGGAGCACCAAGTAAGCTTTTCAGCTGCCTTTCAGCTAATATTAAGCTTGCGTAAAAAACGTTTTTAAACTTTTAATTACTTCGGCGCAGCGCCAAGTAAAGGATTCGCGACGTTCAGGAAATGTCCCAGTTTTTTTTTGGACAAGATTGGGCACGGAAAGTCTGTTGGTTTTCGGTTTTATCCGACTATTTAACGAAGTGAGAGCCGAATTAGTTCTAGTTATCTCGAGATCACTTCGATTTCTTTGATTTATTCTTTAACTTATTCGAGGAAGAAAGAATTATTATTTTGGCTTTCACGGGGTTTAAACCGACTCACCTGTGTGACCCGTCAGATAAGAGGACACTCCAAGGTACTGTTTACATGAGGGAGGAAGATCCTAGTGCCAGTAAGATCCTAGAGGGCGGATCATCCTAGCGCCATATGTTTTCTGTATTCAGTTTACATGCAAGGGTTGCACTTGTGCCTAGCACTAGGATCTTCCTAGTACGGGGTGGTTTCGGCTATTTCACGAAATGACACCGGAATTACTTCGAGATATCTTGAGATCACATCGAGTTTAGTCTTTAATTTACTCTAGGAATAAATACAAGATATTACATGGCCGCGCAGAGACATGAAATTTCTCTTCGAGGGTTGAAAAACATTTCACGAGTGAGCGCTCCTTTTGAACCGTTTTATGATGAATTTAAAGTTACAAAATGCCGCACAATGTTGAGTGTTCAGCATCAGTCAGATTTGCATCAGTCACTTAAATCATAAAATATGTTGAAAAGCTACTACTATTCCCCTGTTTTGTATTTTCTAGAACTATATGTGAAACGGTATACAAGTTCCAAGCGAGTTGTTTTGACGAACTAAGTTTTTTTCCCACGAGCTGGAGTGCTGTGTTTAGGCAATTGTGACCAAGGTCGATTTTCAAGTGCTGTGTTTCCACAGAAGTTCAAGTGAGAGTTTTTTATTAAAATCAAGTCACGTTCTGTGTTTACAAGTTGACGGAAGCCGTAAGATATCTGAAGTGCAAGTGAGAGTTTGTTATTATTGGCAGAGGTTGTTTAGTTTTACTTAAGTTCAAGTCAATTTTATGTTGGAGGATGTTGTGTTTTAAAGCTCTGTAAAGACTATGTTCCTTTGGTATTACTATCAACTTCTTTGTGTTAATCCTGGCCTGCGTGCTTATAGTCAGTGAATGATTGTCCTCAAAACATTCGAACTCGTAAAATTGAGTATTAGCCAATTCCATGCTCAACGTAATGGACTCCTTACCCATGCCTTACATACCTTTAATCATTACATGAGACTGTTTAGGCTGTTTTGAAGCATGATGTAAAAAAAAATAGAGAATTCCTTTTTCACTGTTTGTTTTATTGTTAAACTTGTTACTCACCACCAGTCATCAGAGCATAACTGGGCTAATATTTCAGAGACAATTTGCTCCGTAATGCTAGTAATGGCAAGTTGGCCTCTTGGATGTTGCTCTTTTCAGAATATCCTGACAAATCCCATAATTTCACAAACTGACACCTTACTTCCACCATATATCATTTCTTACTATTCCTCCGCATTTTACAATTATTTCCACAACCACGACGCCGAAATGTACGCTCCATGTTTTAACATGTCACTGCACGACTGCCTGTTCTACTGTCTACTCAAAATCTGTGTTGTTAGAATGAACTTACCTTCAGTTGATTGTGACAAGAGCCAGACAGTCACTAGACTACTCAGCAAGAATGAAGGAACTTGTGCCATGTTGTGATTTAGCATTTAAATATTTGCTGAAGAATAGGTCCAAATTATCCTCAAAAGATCAGAGTTCTCAGCAGACGACCTTCTCTACATACACTACTTCGGAAGAGCACATGCACATTTGGGACTTCCTGTTTGTTGGATAATCGAAAGGAGGGAAACCCCATGATGCTTCGCGGCTAATTTCTGTCTTCTCTCTGCGGTGGAAAGAGCGTTCGAGGATTTCGAGGGAGACCTTCAACGACCTGAATTTCAAGATGCAGCTCATCCAAGGTAAGTTTCAATGAGCCCTGTTAATCTTTGGTATCTGATTAATAATGTAAAATGTTTCCATGGTCATTTCACGCATTATTGTTCTCGTTTACGACCCTGTTAATCCATGCTGTTTTAACTCGCAAGTGAATATTTAAAACACTCTCTTTGACTTAACAAGAGATATATTTGGTATAGTAAAACGAAAATCGTAAATGGATCGACACAGCAAAGGTACAGAGAGTTTTAACGGAAAAACAAGTCGCTTTCGCTTTCCACCGTTGTTGAACTGATAGGATCACGTGCGTTCGGAAGCTTGATAATATAGTATGAAGCGATGCATCATGGGATATATGAAATTCCCCACAAGTTCCGAAGTTAGCCAGACTGCAGAGAATATTTCCGGCGAGCATTCAACTGACAATCTCATCCTTTGGAGTCAAGGACAGAGGCCAGAGTAGGTTATACGGTGGCCCACAACTGTCACGGCAAAAGCAAAAACCTCACGGCAAAACCGAAAACCTCACGGCAAAAACAAAATACCTCACGGCAAAACCGAAAACCTCACGGCAAAAACAAAATACCTCACAACAAAACCGAAAACCTCATGGCAAAAACAAAATACCTCACAACAAAACCAAAAACAGCTGCAAAAACCTCACGGCAAAACCAAATACTTCGCAGCAATACCTCATTTTACTTTATCTCTGTTTATGACGTAACCAATTCTCTGAAAAAGTCATTTGTGGTAGACAGTAGGATCTCTTTCTATCCTAGTTGGTGACTACCTCTTTAATCTTTTAAGCCACCGGTCTCGGATCCAAAAGTGCTTACGGGAATTTGACAATAGTGTACTATGTTGTTTTTACGCCGTTTTGGTGGATTCACTTTGGATTCCCTCGCAAAAAGTGGATTCCCTTCATTACATATGCAGGATTCCCTCGCAAAAAGTGCGTTCGTCCATACTAATGAGGGTGTTCCTCCATATCTAATGAGCGTCTCTTGCCTAGACTTGCCCGGTAACTAACTTTAGTATGTAAAATATGACCAAGTCCACAGCGACAAACCAATGAGTGGTGCCGGATCTTCCCAGTTGTAGATCTGGATCAGTATAATAACAAGGAACTTTAGCCCAGTTTGTCGGACCGTCTATTAAAGAAATAAGAATAAGAGGAGCGACTACCTAGCAACGCGAGAAACGCGTCTTCTATTTAGCGCTAAAAATCGGACATAACCAAAACACATACACAAAGTAAAGCTGAACACTCTTTATGTCAATTTTGACTAACTATTACAAAACTGTTTTCTCCGCTCTACAGCCAGACCAAAGGGACAGGCTTGACTTGTTATAAAAACACAAAACAATGAAAAAAACTTCAGAAGGGTTAATTGAAACACGCGACTAATAAATACTCGTAATCAAACCAGACACTTTTCTTTTAAAGACAAAATAAATTAACTTTATGACCCTTTAATAATGCAAAAAGATAAAATACTCAGTGATTTTAAAGAAATTCATTAAGTAGACAAACAAAGGCAATCCATCTTTTTTTTACCCTACGTTTCCTCATTTTTTTTTTTTATTATTCTCTTCTCAACAATTTTGTTATTTTCTCTGCTCAATTTTTTTATTCTTACAACCAGGGGTCTTACGACAAGGAGTCATACAACCAGGGGTCTTAAAAACCAGGTGTCTTACAACCAGGGGTCTTAAAAACCAAGTGTCTTACAACCAGGGGTCTTACGACCAAAAGTCTCACAACCAGGGGTTTTACTATTAGGAGTTTAACAACCACGGGTCTTAGTATTAGGAGTTTTACAACCAGGGTTCTTACGACCAGGAGTCTTACAACCAGGGGCCTTTTGTTACTATTATCATATTGCCTGATTGAAGCTGCTGATAACTATCCATTTGAACAACGTTTTGATTTAGAAACCCTTGGATATAAGAAGTCTAGAGCATAAGAACCCGGGAACGTACTAACTTTTGGAAGTAAAAAATCCTGGAGGTAATGACTCCTAAACGAGAGAAACGTTGAACGTTAGAACCCCTTGATTTCTGAGCGGAAGAACTCCTCATGTTACCAACCCTTGGACGTCAAAATCCTAAACGTAGGAGGCCTTGAATGTTACAACCCCTGAACGTAAGAACCCCTGGATGGAAAAGGTCCTGGTCGTAAGAAGCCATGTATATTTAGGCGTACTTACATCCAGGGTACCTTTACTAGTATTTTTGTTATAACGAAATCCTCATCCATAACAGTGGCGTATCCAGACCTTCAGATAAGGGGGGGCGGGACCCGGTCTCAAAAAAATTTTTCTCAGCCCTTCGAGCCTCAGTTTTGGTTAGAAATAAGGGGGGGCACCTCCCCCCCCCCACCCCGGGCCCCTTCATTGGATCTGCCAATAGATAAACTGTTTATATATATCCCCAGAAGAGCGAGCAATTTAAGAGAATGGGTCGCGGTAGTTCAGAGACTTCTAAGAAATCTTGCTTTCTTTCCTTAAAGAGTTAAACATAGTTTAAGGCAATATTAGACTGTCTGGCTTATTTTTAAAATTTCTTTGAAAGATTATTTTTTGCCTTTTTTTGCAAAAAGTAAACAGATATTCTTTAATACTGGTCAAAACCATAGCATTTTTAAGAGCTACACAACCGTTTTGTCAGAAAAATGTTTTAACATGTTTAAATTGCAAATGAAGGTTGCTTTTTTTAAATTTTTCGCCATGAAGTTGTTCACACAGATCGATAGATAACAACTATCCATCAAACATCACAAGTTCGTGCTAAAGGTCTAGGTCTTGGACCATTTTTTAACTTGTAGGAAAGATATTTTGCAGTTCTTCAGAAGAATCATAATCTTGTGAGTGGAGGTCGTGATACTGAGCTAAACTGTCATCGTTAACCAAGTTAGCTTCACTGTTACCTAGTCTTTTTCGTACTCGTCTTTCGAGTCTCTTCCGTCTTATGAAGCAAACAATGACCAGCGCAATTATGAGAATAAGCGTGATCAGAACTGGAATTATAACGTTCATAGGAGCGGCGGATGAACCAGTCTGTGTTTCTACTGAGCCTGAAACTAAAAGTTAAGTAAGAAGTTTGAGAATTCGAAACATTACCGACGCTAAAACAAAACGTTAGACAACTCGCGCAAAAGCCCATTAGCCCGGACGTTTTCCCAAAACCTCTAGACTTTTAGAGCCCATTATGAAAACACCTAGTATGTTACTTTCCACAAATATATTGTCAAACCAAGATACTTTATTCCGCCAAACACAAGAGAAAGAAACTTCAAAATGCTATACTACAACTACCTTAAGTTGTTTCGTGATTGTCACAAACTACAGCAACATTTACGAACTTAATTTCTTCTTAAGTTATTGTCAATTCTTTAACTAACTTTGCATGCTTCGGTATTGCTTATCTTAAACAGAAGCAATTAATTGGAACTTGAGTATTCAGCCGCAAGTGAAGAAGAGTAACAAAAGTAAGTTTCGTCTTAAAATTACAATTAAGCTTGAGGGCTAATCGTCTAAGATTGGGAGATACTAATCTGGACTTGGTAGGGCGTTGTCCGCACACCCAAAAAACAACTGCAAGCCATCTAGATTTTCCTTACCGGGTGTTGGTGTTGGTGTTGGTGTTGGTGTTGGAATCGTGGAAACATTCAGCGACTGATTTGCTGAAGAAGAAGAAAAGAGACAGTGTTTACGGTCATTAAGAAAACCTATTCTGTATAACAGCCCTTTCAACTTTAAGATATGTTTTTTATCTATGAAATTATATTGCTAAAGTTAGAACACAGAGGAATAAAAAGTAACACCGGAGAAAAAAGGGTAACAATGGCAACAAGACTGACAAAGGGTAACAAGGGTAACAAGGGTAACAAGGGGTAACAAAGGGTAACCGGGGATAACAGAGGGTAACAAGGGGTAACAAGGGTAACCAAGGGTAAAAAGGGGTAACAAGGGGTAACAAGGGTAACAAGGGGTAACAAGGGTAACAAGGGTAACAAGGGTAACAAGGGGTAACAAAGGGTAACAAGGGGTAACAAGGGTAACAAGAGGTAAAAGGGTAACAAAGGGTAACAAGGGGTAAAAGGGTAACAAAGGATAACAAGGGGTAAAAGGGTAACAAAGAGTAACAAGGGGTAACAAGAGTAACAAGGGTAACAACGGGTAACAAGGGTAAAAAGGGGTAAGAAGGGTAACAAAGGGTAACAAGGGTAACAAAGGGTAACAAGGGTAACAAAGGGTAACAAGGGTAACAAAGGGTAACAAGGGGTAACAAGGGGTAACAAGGGTAACGAGGGGTAAAAGGGTAACAAAGGGTAACAAGGGAAAAGGGTAACAAAGGGTAACAAGGGGTAACAACAGTAACAAGAGTAACAAGGGGTAACAAGGGTAACAAGGGGTAACAAGGGTAACAAAGGGTAACAAAGGTAACAAAGGGTAACAAAGGGTAACAAGGGGGAACAAGGGTAACAAGGGTAACAAGGGGTAACAAGGGTAACAAAGGGTAACAATGGGTAACAAGGGTATCCAGGGTATCGAGGGTAACAAGGGGTAACAAGGGTAACAAAGGGTAACAAGGGGTAAAAGGGTAACAAAGAGTAACAAGGGTAACAACGGGTAATAAGGGTAAAAAGGGGTAAGAAGGGTAACAAAGGGTAACAAGGGTAACAAAGGGTAACAAGGGTAACAAAGGGTAACAAGGGGTAACAAGGGTAACAAAGGGTAACAAGGGGTAAAAGGGTATCAAAGGGTAACAAGGGGTAAAAGGGTAACAAAGGGTAACAAGGGGTAACAAGGGGTAACAACAGTAACAAGAGTAACAAGGGGTAACAAGGGTAACAAGGGGTAACAAGGGGTAAAAGTGTAACAAAGGGTAACAAGGGGTAACAAGGGGTAACAAGGGTAACAAACGGTAACAAGGGGTAACAAGGGTAACAAGGGGTAAAAGGGTAACAAAGGGTAACAAGGGGTAAAAGGGTAACAAAGGGTAACAAGGGGTAACAAGGGTAACAAGGGGTAACAAGGGTAACAAGGGGTAACAAGGGTAACAAGGGGTAACAAAGGGTAACAAGGGGTAACAAGGGTAACAAGGGGTAACAAGGGTAACAAGGGGTAACAAGGGTAACAAGGGTAACAAGGGGTAACAAGGGTAACAAGGGGTAACAAGGGTAACAAGGGGTAATAAGGGGTAACAAGGGTAACAAGGGGTAACAAAGGGTAACAAGGGGTAACAAGGGTAACAAGGGGTAACAAGGGTAACAAGGGTAATAAGGGTAACAAGGGGTAACAAAGGGTAACAAGGGTAACAAGGGGTAACAAGGGTAACAAGGGTAACAAGGGGTAACAAAGGGTAACAAGGGTAACAAGGGGTAACAAGGGTAACAAGGGTAACATGGGGTAATAAGGGGCAACAAGGGTAACAAGGGGTAACAAAGGGTAACAAGGGGTAACAAGGGTAACAAGGGGTAACAAGGGTAACAAGGGGTAACAAGGGTAACAAGGGTAACAAGGGGTAAGAAGGGTAACAAGGGGTAAGAAGGGTAACAAGGGGTAATAAGGGGTAACAAGGGTAACAAGGGGTAACAAAGGGTAACAAGGGTAACAAGGGGGTAACAAGGGTAACAAGGGTAATAAGGGTAACAAGGGGTAACAAAGGGTAACAAGGGTAACAAGGGGTAACAAGGGTAACAAGGGTAATAAGGGGTAACAAAGGGTAACAAGGGTAACAAGGGGTAACAAGGGTAACAAGGGTAACAAGGCATAACAAGGGTAACAAGGGGTAACAAGGGTAACAAGGAGTAACAAAGGGTAACAAGGGGTAACAAAGGGTAGCGAGGGTAACGAGGGTAACAAGGGTAACAAGGGTAAGAAGGGGTAACAGGGGGTTACAAGGGTAACAAGGCATAACAAGGATAACAAGGGTAACAAGGGGTAAGAAAGGGTAACAAGGGTAACGAGGGTAACAAGGGGTAACAAGGGTAAGAAGGGTAACAAGGGGTAACAAGGGGTAACAAGGGTAACAAGGGTAACAAGGGGTAACAAGGGGTAACAAGGGTAACAAAGGGTAACATAGGGTAAGAAGGGTAACCAGGGTATCGAGGGTAACAAGGGGTAACAAGGGTAACAAGGGGATGGAAGATAGGATTACCTGATATATCCCGTAAGAAAAATTTGTCTCTCTTGTACCTCTTTTGTTATATAATTGTGCTTTATTTGACCAAGCTTGTTTTGTCATATTTTGTCGTCTTGGCTAATATTCTGCCATCTTCACTTCCTCCGGGGGGGATCATTATACGTTTCTGGGAAACTGCCCAGCTGCCGCCCTCCTAAGCCAACATTTTGCCTTAAGTGAGAAGTAACTGTTCATGTTGGCTTAGGAAAGGTGTATGTGGGCAGATTCCCAGAAGCGATCAGTTATGGGTTGTTAAAAGTTCCCAGCATTACAAAAGTGTTCTTACCTTGTTTAATCGTCGAAGTAAAAGGAAGGGTAATGGGATTTTTAGGTACAGCTTTTGCGTCATAAGCTAGAAAAAGAGACACATATAATTAAAAACAAATAATGCACATAGAACATAACAGGATTTAAAAACCCAAAACTGGTAGGAGGCGACTAGGTGTCTATTTACAAGCGTGGCCGAGGATTTGACTCGGGACTACCGAGAAATGTTCTCTTGCCGAGAAAAAACCCAGAGACTGGCGACGCGAACCCTAGAACGCCGGATTGCGAGTCCGCTGGTCACTCGTCCACACTGCGTCCTCATTGGTAGTAACTAGTTGCGGATCCAGACCCTTAAATAGGGCGATGGGGTAGGGGGGGAGCAGTCTCAAAAAGTTTGCATTAGTTTGGTTTAAAAATAAGGGGCGGGGGCAGCCAAGACTGTTTTCTGTAAAATATCTGTTCAGAGAAGCAAATATTGCCTAGAATTTTCTTTTACTTGAGGACGGCTAAAACTTTCCAGATGACCGTTCCATTCACGTATAAATTTCGAAGCTTATCTTATAAATTCCTTACGATATTCTTAAGTTTAAATTTTCACATTTCACATCCCAGGTTGGGCTTTTTTTTGTAGAAAAAGGCAAACCTAAACTTTTCGGATTCAAAAATGTGATGGAAAGATGAATCAGAAAAATTCTCACTTTCGTACAACGTTAAATTACATCTAGAATTTTCGGGAAAATAATACTGAAGCCCTTATAATTTCGAAAAGATCCAAGTTGCCCTAGGTTGACCGAACAGATACAAATTGTTTAGCGCCGCCTAGAATATTTTTCTAGAGATCTAAACGTACTCTGGATAGCCTAAGAAGACTTTTCAATGAATTTTGGAGGAAATCGCCGTTGGGTACCCCTGAAGGGGGACCCGGGCCTCCTCTGGATCCGCCACTGGTAACTACTGTTCGAACGAAAAACTCACGCAATAAGTGCGTCCTATACCACATAAAACAAACCCTTGTCACTCACGCTGGTTGACGAACAGTCCACGAAAGCCCTTTGATTTTCCACGAGAATCGGATCTAAACACCAGAAAAACTATAGGAGACTCAGATGCCACGCCCTTCGCTGGTGGAGGTCTATCCCCGCTGAACTCTGCAAGAAGAGGGGCTTTCTCATTCCATCCGCTGTAAATCTTCACAACATCTCCGTCTTTGCCCTTTTGAAGGTTGAACTCTGGGAATTTGATTAAAATCTGCTGCTTATTTGGCGGACTGTTCTCTTGTATCAGGAACCGCCAAGTGCAAAGCTGAGAATTGGGGTAGCCACCGGTAGCGTAACTTGGAGACATAAACTCCTGGGACGTCTCGCTGATGGTGAAATGACAAGCTAAGGATTGAAACGATAATGATAATGGTAATCGGAGATCTTCCTCTCTGTAATTTAACAAAAGGTGCGCAGCAAATTTACTTGTTGCTAGGTTTTTCGCCCTGTGTCGTTTCTAAAATTTGTCTTGTAATTTGCCACTTCAGGAAAAAGAAGTTATCATCTGATTTACGCGCTCCCAGTAGCGATCCCAGAAACAATTGGGGGCGCATTACGGTACCAGGGACCCGTTTATCGAAAGTCCCGATAATTAACGGGCCCGGTAAGCTGTCTCCGTTTACATTAAAGATCGAGGTTTCAGTAGTTTTGCATCCAACACGATAAAACTGTCAGTTAATGAAACAAAATGGAGTAGTTTGCTAGCCAGGACCCGCGCTCTTATTCTTTATATTTCGATTTGAATATTTGATTTCGGGCCCGTAAAGTTACCGAGACTTTCGAGAAACGGGCCCCAGGCCCCATATCGTTTCTTAAGTGGCGAAACGGATACTGCATGACAAGATACAGAAACACTGCTCAGCGTTAAGGTGCCCTTGGTTACCGTACTACCCTGTGAGCAAGCTCTCCGTGGCACCCTGACGGCAGGGTAGGAAAAGAAAGGAGTGCTTGCAACAAGGTCGATTCTAAATGCTTATTGGCAGAGATGACATTAGTAACGATCTTTTACGTGTTTTTCAATGTTTGTTTACATTCGCGCTCGTTTCCGCTTCGCGCTGATTGGCGAAAATCTGACAGCTTAGTCGACGGGGAGCCACAGGGGAATTGGAGGTGGAATTCAAATTCCAGAAACCTAGTTGCAAGTTCTCCTTCCTTTTCTCGCCCCGCCGCCAGCGCGCACCGGAGAGCTTACTCGCAGGCTATTACCAAACTAACCTTTATAGTAACAATAGGAGATATTTAAGCTTCCATACGCGTGCGGATACGTCCCACTCTTGGCGTCATTGTTTCCTGTGTCCTCGTTGTCAAATCGTATAAACTCCTTTGTAGCAAGCGCTCCATTTACTTGCTGACATTCGGAATTGTTGTACGCCAAGAGGTAAAAGGGACTACTAATGGGTAGAGAGATAGGCTCTAATTTGTCACCATCTGTTCTACAGCAGTAGAAAAGCTTGGTATCCTCGGTGTATTCTCCGTCCGGTAGTACCCCTCCCATTTTGTTTTGGTTTTTGCGATTTTCGTCATCAAAAAATATGGATCCCTCTGTGAGTCCTTTTGGACATGTGCCCCTTTTGTAGATGCAGTATTGACCTAAAATGAGATAAAAATAAATGCAATAAACATTAGCATTTACATGAGAATTGAAGCTAGCCATAACAGGAATAAAGGAATTATTGGAAGAAATCCTAGATTGAGACAATTCATGTGGGGTGATATTTTCATGCTGTACACAGAGCTGGACATGAAGGCAGTACCTTTAAAATACAGTGGCGGATCCAGGGGAGGGGTCCGGGGGGAGTGCCGGACCCCCCGTTATTTTTCGACCAAACTGAGACCAGAAGGGTCTGGATGACCGCCCTCCCCCCACCCACCCTTTACTTATCTCAAAGTCTGGATCCGGTACTGAAATATAGCCTTCAACTGAGTCCATGCTTTCCATGCTTTATTTCATGGTGTTTTGGTGAGCAAATGAAAGACAAGTAGTCTTACAGAAAACTGTCTTTACTGGAAATCAAATCAAAGATCATGCATGATTGATTCGTGAAAACCTAGGCTCGATTTACGCCGCCGCTCTCTTGAGCGCGGGCTCGCTTCCTGAACAATGGCTGGTAATCGAGCCTAGTGAAAGCCTCGCTTCATAGTTGCGCGCCGCAGTCTTGCGAATTTTCACTGGAAAACGTGTTCGCATACTTGAAATTGACTGTCCAAAGCCTTACCCTTAGGCCAAGATTTTGTGCCATTATTTTCTGTAGCTGTGCAGAAGGTTCTGTTTACGTCGTTTTTCATGACTGACGAGTTCATGTGAAAATTCGGTGAATGATAGTTGTTGGGTTTTACGTCTTCCGTGTCCTGAAATCGCCAGCCAGTAGACCACGTGACGTTTTTTGAGCGAGGACATCCGAGCCTGGGACGAGGGATCCCGAAAGTCCCGGAAGGCCACTCGACAGCCGAAGGAGGCAACTCTAAAATGGCACGAACACAAAGAAACTCAAGATGGATCGGAATCTCTAAGACAATCGAGAAGTGAGCGTTTATGGACGCGTCCGGTAATAACGATATATTGGGAAACTTAAGTAACAACGATGGCCAAGGCAACGAAAATGTCACTAAAAAAGTGAATTCGCGCTGCTTAAAACTTTATCGTGCTTATCCCATATAGTTCAATTCGTCAAATGTTGGCAAATTTTTTTGTAGCTGAATTCTAAAAGACCCTATCAAAGTTCAGGAAAAGAAAAAGAAAGTCATTGTTTTGCGGTCACGTATTCAACAAAACGTAAAATTAGGACGTTTTACGTCGTAGTCGAGCAACGTCGGCGAAGAAATGTTCAAGAAAGAGTGATACATGTGCAAAGTTGTTCTCGTTGACCTCGCCGTCGGCGTTGCTTAAGCTTCCTGATATATTATTTTATACAGTGTGTGACTATGCAAAAAGGGGCATCTGATGTAGCCTACAAATCAGGGTTTTTTAAAAATATCTTGTTTGAGAAGAAAGGGAGAACAAAGAATTTTCCTCCTTCCCGTCAGAAAGATAGATAAAGATATGATATAGCGAGGGCACGATCACAGGCTGTCATAAATAGGGAATATAATATTGCTCTTTTATTTCATGCTGCGCGTGAAAGAAACTGATTAGTGGAACCTGACAATTAAACCCAAGTTAGATTGCACAAAGGCGACTGTCGGTGACCTTTTTAGTAGGGATGAATGTATGGGGCGTATTCACATGACGTCACGGCGGCCATATTGGTGTTCCAAAACAATGAATTGGCGGCCATATTGGTTTTCCAAACAAATCCTGTCGGAGTTGGACTTTTTTCTTATGTAAAACATTTCTTATGTTCCCATAAATTTGCATAGATGCTAGCCACGCGAGGGAATACGCTCTATACATAATGGTTAAGGCGATCTGTATCGACAACAAACGACAAACCAGTGGGAGGCGGCGGTTTGCCTAGACGTGGTGTGTAACCTCTCCATGCTGACTATGGCGTCAGAAAGATGAGTGCGAGTCGTGCGTGTCACAAAACATTTCTCAATTCCAGGCTCTTTTGCTTGTTCTCCTTCGACACAAGATTGCGAAACAAACAACGAACGAGCTCAAGCAATCTGAATCTTACCTTCACCACCTTTAACTTTAAAGACGCCACGAAAACCTTTAGATTTCTTCCTTGAAGAATCAGGTTTTTTAGACAGAAACTCCATTAAAAGAAATCTTGCCTCTCCATAGCCTTCAGGCTTAAGAGGATGATCTTTATTGTTAATCGTCCATGCTGTTGCACCGCTTTTCCAGTTTTGGTGAATCTCAATATAGTCATCATCTTCGATGCCCAATTCAAGAAACTCTATGTGGACATCCATCTTCTCTGGAGCAGCAAATCGCCACGTGCATTTCTGAGAAAGGGGATATCCATCGTCGTAAAACTTGGGAGAGGTGAATTCTATCTGTTCATCTCGAATTCCGTTCAAGCTGTACGTGAACTGACAACCTGAGAAAACAAACTCAAGAGTCCAGACTAAGGCGCCCCAAACAGCGTGTTAGCGATATTTTAACATCGGTAAAAATGCAAAAACCAATAACAAACAAACAAACGAACAAACTTTGCTCGAAGGCCTTAAACAGGAACTGCTGTTGTTGTAGTTATTTTTTTTGTCCAATGTATTAACAATTCTCCCCTCAGTCATCTAAATTTAAGCGACTTCATTAACCCTTTAAGCCCCGATATCCACATACAAATTCTCCAAACTGATCTCTATACATTTCCTTTAAGAATTAGTTAAGAGAATTTGATAAAAGATCAAATTATTTTCTCTTAGGTGATCATTTTATTAATTCTCATAACCTCATCTCATGATAATGTATGGATATCGTTAGGAGAAAATTGCTATTGGTCACTATTGGGACTTAAAGGGTTAATGTACAATATTGGGTTTATCTTTGATAATTCTTAGGCACGGATTTTCAAGGTGTCACTATGTTTACTGCAAATTTAAGTGGCTTTGATGTGACTTCAGTTTTAATTCGTTGGAAAATAGCGTAAGTATCTTAACTGAATTAGACCAATTACTACAGATGGTGACACTTGAATTAGGAAAAAATAAGCTTTATCACCTACTTTCATAGTAACAGTACAAAAGTCGATGATTTGCAATTCCCGCGCCATAAGGATAGCTTCCGTTCTGCCGGTCTTTATTTCTGCTATCTTCAGTGTCAAATCGTATAAACTCCTTCGTAGCAATTGCGCCTTTAACTCGCTGACACTCTGACTTATTAAACGTCTTAAGATAGAAAGGACTTATGACGGGGAGGGAGATGGGTGTATATCTGTCACCATCTGTTCTGCAGCAGTAGTAAACCGAAGTGTCTTGGTCGTATATGCCGTCAGGAAGTATCCCTCCTTTCTTGTTGATGTTCTTGTCATTCTCATCGTCCCAAAAGACATGCCCTTCCTTAAATCCTTTGGGGCAATCTCCTTTCTTGAAAATACAGTATTTACCTAAAGAAAATAAAGCAGATATAAAAAAATGATCAATTTGACCCGAACAGTTCAAGACTGTGGACGAAGAGAGAAAGGGAAATAGCCTGACACATAAGTTTGGAATTTGGAAGTACCCTCGATTGTATTTTGCCAATTTTGGATTGGTACACTTTGCGAATCACGCCATCTTCTATAAGTTAGCGTCATTTTTTAACCCATCTTAAGTTTTTTTGCTCTTGCATGGCAGACGCCACAGCCTGACAACGCCCCATGTATCTCTGATTAGAAGTATTATTGACCGATTAAATTGCCAGCGTATGACTCTGGTTGGCGCCAACGGTCTATCACGTTCCTTGTCAACCAATCACTTGGCTCGAATACCAGCCGATGTTCGGAAAATGAGCCCGCGCTCTTAATTTCCCCGCGCGGGAATCGAACCTAACCAATCACCAGTAAAAGAAAAACCATTCCTACATTGCTATGAGAACGGGTTTTTGCGTGATCGTCCTTGTATTTTTGTGGTTTTGAAGTCTACTTTCTATTATTTTGTGCGCTTCCTAAGGGAACACCAACTTTCTTTTCAAGGGAAAAGAAAAAAAGAAAAAATTTGGTTTTTGGGTGGTACAATCCATTCGTTCGTCAATTTTTTGACACTGTGCACCGGTTACCCGCACTTTTTCGTGTTCTGATTGGTTGGTTGCACATCCTAAGACAGTTGCAACTGGCTGAAGGTCTTATTATCATCATCATCATCATCATCATCATCATCATCATCATCATCATTATAATAATTATTATTATTATTTGTTTCAGTTTGACGACACTCCAGTGAAAACAGCTCTTTATGAGCAGTTTTATTTTTAAGTGTAACCAAGCTTACCTTGTGGCCACTCAGTCGAAGCGTTATTCTTGTCCTTTATACAGAACGTCCGATTAACATCGATTCCCACTTTTGTATCTAAATGATAACTTTTTGATTTACTAGTTCCAGGTCTTGTATCTTCAAGATCTTCAAACCGCCAGCCTGTGGTCCAGTTGGTCTTTAGCGACACAGGACAACCATTCTTTGCTTTGGGTAACCCATAAGTCCCTGCAGGCCATGTGACTTCGGCTGAAAAGTAAAGCGGCAAACCAAACGCACAAAATGAAGGATACCAAAGACGTACGTCACACTCATGGGCGGATCCAGAAAATTCAGAAAGGGGTGGCCGGGACACTTGCCAGCTATATAGATACTTTTTATTTTTCTTAGAATTCTATAAAAATAACACAAAATTTCAAAGAAAAAGGGGTGGCCGAGGCCCCCTCGGCCCACCCCTAAATCCACCCTTGACAGTAACTGATTAAAGCTCAGCTACTGTCTTGGCTGAAACAGCGCCAAGTAAACTTCTATCCAAACCTTTGTAAATTGCCCGCTAATATGCAACAGGAACCCAAGGAGACTGGGACTAATCAAGCAAAACGAATCGCTTCGCAAATGAATTTTTTTACCTCACTTTGAAAAGACTTGCAAAAAACGGTAACCTTTCAAAAAAAGAGCCCTATATATCACAAATTTTGATTAATCGGTAACAGAACTTCGTGTCGTCCAATTCGGTCTGTAGTAATCATACTCGTGATTATTAAAACAAATCGGGCTCTCGCTACGATTTTGTTAATCACTCGCATGATTACAGACCGAATTGGTCTCTACTCAGTCCTGCTACCATTACTAATCTTCGCTTTTCGCGCCACAAACGTCCTACTCGATCCATACCGGGCGCAATCTTCGTGACGTTCGTGACCTCAAGAACGTTAATTGTGGAATAACTGACGCATGAACGTACTAAAGCATTAAACATTTCTTCAAGCTTTACAAAGCGTTTTAAAACCAAGTTCTTTGCAGTCTTTGTGCGATTTTGAGAATTGTCCTAGCATCTTTTTGATGTCTGACATTGTGTGTTAACGATGATGTTTTCATTAGTCGTTTAGACAAGCTGTCGGGCTAAATAATGATTATAATGATATTCTAAGTTATTTAAATTTCCAACTAAGTGCTAATATGCTAAACATACTCATTCCATAGTTATAAAATTCGCACAAATCAGCTCCTCGGAAACAAACGCCAAAATACAATTAAAACCAAGGAATGGAACTCTCAATAATAATGACCTTTTCAAGGAAGAGTTTTTAATTCGCTCAAATCGTCGTGTGCCTAAAATTACGATATGAGTAACTTAATGAGCTGTAATATCTTGTTCCATTGAAAACGTGCTACATTATTTTATAAACAAATTGTTGGAGGTCTGACGAGGCAATTCGCCGCTTTTGGATCGGTGTAGAAACATAAATAAATGGTAATTTAGTTAGCCTTTTACCATCAGACCATCAGACTGTAAATTTTAGCGGCAATGTTCAAGGTCACCGCAAGAGCACCAAGTAAGCTGTGTAGCTGTCTTTCAGCTGATATTAAAGCGCGCGTACAAAACGATTTTAATCTTTTAACTGTTTTATTAAGTCACTATACGACTGCCTTTTCTACTGTCTACAGCTTGTCTACTCAAAATCTGTGTTAAGACAACACTATATGTTAGAATGAACTTACCTTCAATTGATCGTGACGAGAGCCAGACAGTCACTAGACTACTCAGCAAGAATGAAAGAACTTGTGCCATGTCGTGAATTAAGCATTTAAATATTTGCTGAAGAGTAGGTCCAACTGATGCTCAAAAGATCAGAGTTCTCAGCAGACTACCTTCTCTACATACACAACTTCAGAAGAGCACATGCACATTTGGAAATCAGAAGCGTAAACTTCCTGTTTGTGGGATAATCGTAAAGTTCCGAAGTTAGCCGGACTGCACCGAACATTTTCGGCGAGCATTCAACAATCCTGATCCACTGGAGTCAAGACCAGAGGCCAGAATAGCTTTTGACCATCAGACAAAATAATCAAAGAAGAACGAGAAAACACCGATGAGGATGTCTAACAACTTTATTTTATCTCTGGTTATGACGTAACCAATTCTATGAAGAAAGGTCATTTGTGTAGACAGTAGGTTCATTACTACCCTTCGCACAGCGCGCAAATCGCGAATGAAAACACAACGACATATATGGAGTGTGACTCTTGCTGGGTGCCTAATGGACACAATGGACCAGCGCGTGCTTTATTGACAAGATATCTTAGCAATACAGTTCAACAATACAAATGCTCTTGAAGTAATATAAAAAATTACAGAAATAATGTAATTTCAACATAAACGAACATTTAAATAATATGGAACGTGACAAAAAGTAGAATCAAAGGAATGATACACTACCCGGTACGAAAACCCGGAATAAAAAACCCAGTGGGACAAAAAAAACCGGGAACGTACTCCTCGATCGAATGCAGTGTATCGAGCTCCGAGGATTAGAGCTTTAGACTAACTAAGGAACTAACAATAAGTTTGGTCACCGATAACGGCTGTCCAAAAGGCGAGATAGCCAAAAAAGTCTATACGTCGATATTTATACAAATATTCATAGTGTATAATAAAATGTAGTTACGTAACCTCTATTAAAAAACTGACTAATTAAGAAGAAAAGGTTGACACAAATGTGACAAAAATGCTACGAACCGTAATGAAACAGCTTTTCAACTACACGGTGTTACGTTGAAAAGCATTTAATCTCTTTCTATCATCGTCGGAAGAGCCATAATGGGATTCAGTTGCTCTTGGCCACTAGTCTCGGATCCAAAAAGAGTTTTTTTACCGCTTAAAGCACTGTTGTTGTGCTTACGGGAATTTGAACGTTAAAAATAAGACAGCTTTCACAAACATTGTCGATAAACACAAAAGTTATGTAAATACAACGTGTAGAGGTAACGCAACAGCAAAAATTCGTCCCATGGTAAGGGAATCCAGACTTAAGGAATCCGGCAAATTTTTGCTTCTGGTATTCGGAATCCGGGAAATTTTTTATCGTGGGATCCGGGATCCCACTAACAATTGGAATCGAGAATCCAAGTTCTACTGACAAAGACTGGAATTCAGTACCTGGAATCCGGAATCAGCGGCGTAGAATCCATGTAAGATTCCCTTACATGGAGCGCAAAAATGGGACGTAAGAACTGAACACGGTGGGCAGAATATCAAAGTGACGTTAAGTAAAGATTATAGAATGCCAAAAATATATATGACATTATCAAACTTACAACGTTTGCTGCATTTGTCAAACCGCCAAGTTTATACTTTCGAAAAAAGTTGAAGAGTTTTTTGCCTTGTTTGCAAAGTGTTAACATCCGGGATCTTGACCAAATCACGCTGACAGACTGACGCTGCAAAACACCTGCTGAAGGAAAGCGATAAGCAAACGTTAAAAAGAGAGTTAACAACTGTACCTGATCCTTCAAATACTAGGGGAAAAGACTTCTGACATGCAAAGTGGTGTATTTGAAAAGTGGCTAAGAGCAGTGACTTAGCTAAAGCCAAACAAACGCACCAAACTTCACTTTGATGGAGCCATGCATTTGTCTTTGAGCTTCTTTGCGTTAGTGAGAAAAGTTTTACAAAAGTTTCAACAAACTTTTAAAATGCCAGTTTTTGGATCAGATGATGAAACGTAGAGACTCTATAACCTCTTTGTTCTCTGGTCATGGATCAAGAAAGCCCCTAGAAGAAGACGAAGGGCTTTTAACAAACAGCGAAGATGTCTCACAGCCGAATGAGTCCGATCTTCGACATACAGTTCACCTTGACCGTAAAGAAGATTTTTCAAGCAGCTGGTACACTGTGGAAGACTCAGAGCCGGAAGAGAACAATTGTCCTGAATTAAGAGACCAAAAGGTTAACTTTGCCGACAAAAGGCAGTTGGGAAGCAGAGAGAGACTTAACCGATCTTTAAGCGACCTCTTTTCGCGAGTTAGTACGCCAAAGATTCATTCAAGCCGTAAACAGTGTTTTTTAAAACAACTACCCGAAAGCAAGAAAACAAGTTTACTTGAGACCTCATGGCAGGTAAATTTGAATTGAAAAGCTAATTTAAAACAGCGACATAAGCGTAACCAAGCTTGAGCGCAAAACGTACCTGAAATGTTTATCTTTTTGTTTACTTTGATAGGAAACCATCGAGGCTAAACATTTTTTTAGGCACAGCGAACGTGAAAACGTTTTCAATTTCGACGCACTTTTAGAAATGAAGTAAGCAAGTAAGCTTATAAAGATCTTAGTTGCGGAAATATTCACAATGAAAATATATCGTACCTACCGTTATGATATAGACAGGCTTATTTTTTTGTGCTTATTCTAAACTTAATATTTGTATAATTTTTAGGAAACTAACGTCAAATTTACTGTGAAAATGTTGTCAGCAAGAATGACCTTCTTCCGGATCTATCAGTGATCCGTTTAATATTCAGATTTAAAGAACTTATAACAACTTTAAAAATTTGAAGAAACTACCAAAAAAAGGATGACATCTCCATCTATTTTTCAAATTATTACCTATCTTTTCCCAGAATCACTCAATGCGGAGAAAATAAACCTTACTCATGTACAGTATTATTTAACATAAGTTATTCATTTAACAACTGGTCTATGTTTATTAAATATAAATATATTTATTTAGAAACGTCGTTTTTGTTCATACATACAGCCAATTTAAACAGAATGTCGGCTAATAAATGATAACTTTACTAAAGAAAATAAATACAAACAAAAGTCGACATGGCAAACAAGTGCTTGAAATGCATGGCGTTTCGCCAGGGACTTCAACTGGCCTTGGGGTGTTCGCTAATTAGTAGAAAATAATAATTTTTTTTTTACATATATACTCGAATACTGGGTAGCCTGAATTTCATCCGATTGCTTCGAGTCGTTTTCTCCTCGAGCAATAACCACTCGAAGAAATCGGATGAAATTCAGGCTAAATTATAAGTTTCAAAATTTTCCCTCGACCCAGACTCCACTGTCAATGCGGGCCGCGAAGGCTCCGAGTTCGCCGCTGTCGGCAAGGGCTTCCGCTCAGAGTCGCAGGCTGCCATGTTGATATCCATAATAGCGTTTTCCATACCTAATGACAAATCTAAGAATTGACAACTTGATTTTGGACTTCACATAGAAAATGGTGGTTTTTGAGGACCATTTCTGGGTGGGTTGAAGTTCTAAAAGCAGCACTTTTTGTCGTGTCGTCGAATACTCTGTTTGACATCCGGAATGTTGCCGTCCAACAAGCTTAGTCTGTAACTTTTCTTGTTTTATTCCAGGGAGAGAAAAATGCCGGATTTGACGTGCTGTATCATAACATGAAATATGGCAACAATGCCAGCTGCAAGCTTGTGGAGTTTGTACGCGAAAGGTGAGTAAAAATCTACATTTTATAAACATAAGAACTTCGCTTTTTGTAGTTCAGCTTGCCCGGTAAGCTGTACACTGTATCTATTTTCGTGATTATCTGCGATTTCTTCTCCATGTTTTAGATCCGCCGTGGAAGAAGTCTATGCTAAATCACTCCTTAAGTTAGCAAAATCTGCAACTTCTGTCACACAACTCGGGTAAGGATATGGAGGTTTTCGTTGCTAACATTTGATTCTAAGTATATAAAACTGCGGTTTTAAATTACGTTGTTCAAAGCTTGGAAGATTTAAATTCCTCGCGTTTATCTAGTTGATTTATTTCTAACTCTTGAATTCTCATCAAAAGGATATAATTTTCCGCCCTTTGAAGTCCGTGAAAGCTTGAAATCGATCATTTATTGTCTAGAATGTTTTATTTTAGGGGATGAATGAATTATTTGAAAATGTTTGTTAAAACAGCCTGAATGATACCCCTCTGACCTTGAAGAGATATAATTTGCGTTGACGATTAACGCGAATGTGGTTTCACCGTTTATTATCATTATCATGTTAACATTTTTTATCATCGAGTTCTATTCTTTTGTAATACTACAGTTTTATTATTATGTTAAAAGCGTGTAACTTTCGGTTAGCTTGCGGTTGCATTGGGACTTGCAGTTGTGGATTAACTATAACAATAATTTTGTTATTGTAGTTCCCAGTGGTTTAATTCTGCGATTGTTTTTGTCAAAATAAATTGTCTTGCCTTGCCTTTGTTTAAACGAGCCAGTTATATAATATTTCTTTGCTAGTCAAGAGGAAAAGTACCTTTGAGAATTGAATGTGTCACCCTTTTGTGCTAACTTTGTCAATCATTTGGACATTCTTTGTTTACCTCCAAAACTGCAAGATTCCGTGTAAAAAAAAAATTGAGAAAAATGTTTCCAAGATAACATTTACAAAAAGTAATGCTATTTATTCTTTGATTTTTTCCTGTACACGAGATCTGACCTTTACTGATTCAATGCTTATGCTAAAAAAGCCCAGCTATGGACTGATTTCTAAATCCTCTGTAAAGTAAAGTGGAATGATGATTTTTCCTCTCGCAAAGAAAAATATATCTATGTCTCAGTTATTGGTAGCTGGGGGAAAAAGTAATCATGGTTTAGTGGGGAAGGAAAGTCATCTTATGTGTAGTTCAAATTGGGACGATGTTTGAGATTGAGAAATTGAGATAAAACTTTATAATTCTTTCATTCAAATATCATGAAAACTCAGTAAGTGACTAACATAAAAGAAAATATGGAGCACACCTCATGTGGATAATTTCCAGGGCTCCAAAAAAGTTCCATTCAGTCATCCTCGAAAAGTAGACTTTCTTGCTGAGTAAGCACTTTGTTTAAGCTTAATTGTCTAATGGGCCAGGGTTGAGGCAGTTTGTCTTGTAACTAAATCATTTAAGGCCAAATGTCAGACTTTTCTTGAGACGAACTTAGGGAGTTAAGTTCATGAAAAGTCTGATGTCTGGCTAAGTTAGATTCATCTAAGTGAGTTTGGAGCATCCAACATGTTCGATCTGTCCGAGTCTAAATATCGACTGCAGAACAAATTTTGATCTTCACGTGGGACAAACTAAACTAATAAATTGAAAATTTGTATCAGAATGTATGTTTAGCAGCATTCAGGAGAAAATTTATTACAATATTGATTTTTGGCCAGATTCAGTTGATTGATTATTTTTTATTCACATATTTTCCTTGTGAGAATAGTGTAGTCAGGGGTTGCAATAAGCACTGCGACTGATGGAACGCATTGGCTACTTTCCAAGGGTAGTCGGCTACTTTTTCCCTGAAAAAGAAGCAATTAGTTTTAAAAATGTCGGAAACAACAAATAAATCATTAAATCTTAATCAAAACGTAAGGGAATTATGATGTGCTTTCACGGTCTACTGATATGTTATGCTTTAGTTACACCAGAAGTGCTTCTGGTTACACAAATGCTGAATTTCAGTCAATTTTTCCCACGTTTCTCTGTAGGTTTACCCAGAATTTGTTTATGTGCAAATGCACTTAATTTTGAATATTGACATTTGTTCATAGCTTGTAAGAATTGATTGTGCGGCTATGAAACCTAAATGAGAGCTATATTTTCTTGAATGGAAAACACACTCTTCTGTTCTCAATTTGTTCCCTGGAACACTGGAAATGGCAGTTTAAGACTTTGAAACTCCAAAATGCTTTGGGGGAGCCCCCCCCACCCCAGGGCCCCCACCTCTACCCCCACACCCCAGAAAAAGGGGACTAATGGCCCCTTGTTGATACAGTCGGTTACTCTATTCAAAACTGCTGGCTACTTTAGTTATTATTGAAAGCCCTGTATAGTTCAAGATGAGTTTTAACCCTTTAAGCCCCAAAATCCACAAACAAATTCTCTACACTGATCTCTATATATTTCCTAAAAGAATGAGTTGAGAGAATTTGATAAAAGATCAAGCAATTTTCTCTTAGGTGATCATTTTATTAATTCTCATAACCTAGTCTCTTGACAATGTATGGATATCATTGGGAGAAAATTGATGTTGGTCACTATTGGGACTTAAAGGGTTAAAAGAGTATGTTGTCTTGTGATGTGTCATGCAATTGGCTCATAGTCTTAATATTTATTTTACAATATAATCCAGTTTTCTTGGTTCATTTTCCATTAAAACACTCTTAGCCTGTTTGTATGATAAATACCAGTAATCATTGTATTCTGTTGTTTTCAGGACATTTGAGCCACTATGGGGTGTCTTACGTGTTGCTACAGAAAAGCTTGCAAACGCACACATGCAAGTTGTACAGGGATTCCAAGATCTCATTAAAGAACTTAAGGAATATGGTGACAAACAAAAAGAAAGACATAAACAGGTAAAGTGTCCTCTTCGTGAAACTTTCTGGCTTGACAGCTACTGTTTATCTTGGACAGTCATCCCTTGCCTTGCCAACACCTTGATGTTAAGGGCACTTTGTTAATGCAGAGAGCAGTTGAATACATGGCAAAAACTTACGGATGTTAGGGCAAAAAGTAAATGTTTTCTGGGAAAGTCATTTTTGCACTCCTCTAACAGACCCTGGCTCTTAAGGATACTTATTTGTCCGGAGTACATGTACAATGTACCTAACCCCTTTAACACCCAATTTCCACATACAAATTTTCCATACTGATCTCCACACATTTTCTTGAAGAATTAGTGGAGAGAGTTTGATAAAAGATCAAAGCATTTTCCCTTTGATGATTATTTTATTGTCATAACCTGTTTCCATAATGATGTATTGATTTGGCCCTGAAAAACTGATGTTTGTTACTCTTTAAAAAAGGCAAATCCATTTCCACTGTATTTTATTTTCTGCAGGCAAAAAGTGAGTTTAGCAGCACAGAGGAGATAGTGCAGACCATCCAGACTATGACAGCTAACCTTGCCAAGGTAAGTAATCTATACCCAATAATACAGGCACCATCTACTCAGCTGAAACAGGTGGTGTTCATTTAAAAAATTATCCTTTTTCGGACCTTCAGTAGTTGTGGTACAACCACACTTCTAGTTGTAGTCATTAATTCATTGACTCTCTTAATTAACTTACACTGTAAATTCTCTGGATGAATAGAACTTCATGCAGAATGTTTGTGTGATTAAAACTTGGCTATTAACTCCTCTCACTTTTTCCACAAAACTATTATAATGATTACTGCAGGAACAAAACTGGAGCTGCTGATCTTAAAATAGTACACTTTGTTAAGTCTGTTGAAGTTGGGTCATCAGTGAAAGCAGCTGTAAAAATTAACAGCTGCAGCATGTGTTCTTACAGCCTCTGTTGTTGTTTCCAAATAAATGTCTATATTTTATTAAGACGTCTTTTATCTTTATTCGTATATCTTTATCATGACTAATTGATGTGGATGGTGTGTTACTAATGTTGCTCAGTGATTAGCCCAACTCTGTGTACTGTACGGCATCCTCAAAAACTGCCATTGTGACTATTATCAGCAGGGGATTAAAACTGTCTGGCAGCTGCTGAAATTGTATAGTGTTTAGCTCTTATAGCTGCATCCTGCACTACACTAAAGCACACTAAAGCACGCATCTGTGTGATTATCTTCTGATGACCATAAATATGTTTTTCTTTTGCTCAAAGTCAAAGGAAATGTACTATGTTCGGTGTCATGAGCTTGATAAATTCAGAAAGGATGGCTCTAGTGCTAAAGAAGTTGAAAAGGTTTGTGGGTTTTGAATACTTAAAGTATGTCTTAGTATAATATCAGGTCCTGTTTTGTCATTAATCATTACAAGTTTTGTCTACCAGGGTTCGCAAATACGCCAAATTTGGCGTATTTTACGCCAAAATTGTTCAGATGACTCCACGGAGGTTACGGAGGGAGTCACTTCGACTCCAGAAATTTGCGGTAACAAGCACAGTTTTGTCCTTACATTTTTCACATCAAATACAATTCACGTTAATTGTAAACGTTGTAAACCTTAATTAAATCATCGAAATTAAAGAATTATACTGCACGACAAAACAGGAAGAGGGTAAGTTACGATCAAAGTTTACTCGAAGACCGCCATCATGGATTTGAGCTTTCCAGGTCAGCGGACCGCCACAGCTACTTCGTGTATCCGTCACGATAGTGTATACATGCCAGGACCGCGTGCTGGAAAGTCTGAAAATGGCTTTTTTCGTTGTGGTACTTGACTCCAAATATTCCAGAATGACTCCAAAATTTGTGAAGCAGAAGTCACACTGACTCCACTCATCAATAAAATTTGCAAACCCTGTCTACGCTGCCTGTTAGTTCTCTGTATATCGATTGTGGAAATACCTACCTTAAATCACCTGTTAAATGTTAATGGCCATGGATAGCATGTTAAATGTCTTGAGCCTTTTTGAGTCACACAATCTATTGTGTCAAAAAAGATTATTGAATGCCAATGGAAGGAACATGGACTTGTGGATTGTTTTTTGAGAAAAGAGAGACCCCATCAATATCTAATTTTTTTGACCCAGCAATAATCTTCTCTTGACTCTAAGAGGCTCTTTGCTGGCTAAAGTGTGTTGCTGTCGTACGGACATTGTTTTTGGGTACAGCTAGCCGTAGGATTTGGCTTGTAGTGCCAGGCGAATTGAGGCATTTACTGAGTAAATTAACTGTCACACAGTGGGAGTTGCTTTTCATGCTGATTGCAGAGTTGCATATATTGCATGTAGTAATTCCAAATAGACCTTTCCTGCGTTCTTCTCCAGTGAGCAAACACAAAGAAACGAGGCTGAGGTGCGGGTGGACAATTTCATACAAATCACTGTATGTTGTCCACCCAAGCCTCCAGTTGGTGCCTTTGTTTACAGGAATGCAGAAAGGTCTATTGCCAAATGCTTACTCAAGTTTATGCTATGTTTTGTTGCTGTTTATGTAACTAAAAAACTCTGACATTAGAAATGGTCTCACATCTGCAGGCTGCAGTTTAATCCCGTGAGAGAGTTGTTATGTGATGAAAAAAGAGTTAGGTATATGTTATTGAACTTATGGCTTGCCTTTTTTTCATCTCATAGGCTGAAACAAAAGTAAAGAAAGCAGGTAAAGTCATTCTCTTGTTTTATTTTGTATATCTCAACCTGTGCTGTAACGCTTGTTTCTCAATTTGTTGTATTTAATTTGTTTACGTAGCTGAAGAGTACAAGAGTCTGGTGGAAAAACGAGAAATTATTAGAAATGAATTCCATGACAAAATGGTTGAAGCATCCCAGGTAGGGTCATTAAACAAACTCCTGAGATATCTTCTTACACTTTTCACGTGGCATTTCTAGTTTACTCCATTCTCCCTGAGTGTTAGTGGTTAATTTTTTTTTCCTGAGATGCCCAAGAGAAAAGGTAAAAAAAAATTCATTTTTCTCATGACAAACTTTCTTGTGGTCAAGGATAAAAGTCTATTTATAGTGCTCTTTCAAAAAACACATCTCCCTTAAACGGACATTCATATACTGTAGAGTTGGTCCCTGCTGTCCTGTCAGTCATTTTCTTCTCTCTAAACTTGGCAGAAGTCCTGCTAAGATGGATTTATACTTAGAAAGTTATGATGGTCGCAGTGGTGTCCATCTTAGAAATAATTTACCAAACTGTAACATTCAAAATGGCCAAAATGTTAGTTTTATTTTTATTTTTTATTATCACAAATTGAGTCAAAAGAAGTAACATTTGTAGTCTGGCATTATGCCAAAAAAAAATCTAAGATGCAATTTCTTCCTTGAGTGAATGAGTGAATGAAAGTGAATGAAATATTGTGGATGAAAAGACAACAGATGGCCTCTTTACATTATGTGTGCCTTGTATAATTTATGTCAAACGTTTCTCCTGTTACTGCAGAAATTTCAGAAGATTGATGAAGAACATCTTAAAGTAATAATTGGTTACCTGGAGAAGTATATTGAGTCTCAGAAAAAGGGACAGGTTCTTGTAGAAGGGGTAATTATTTTTGTTTTATATTCCACTTCTGTGTGTTGGTGTTAAGATTATCTATAATACCTCAGTGTACAAGGTCCACTGTTTGATCTCAGGTGACATTATATCCTTGCTTCAACTTCTCTCCCTTCTGTTTAGCTTTATCTAGTTTAAAATACCCTTTAAATGGAGCATTGGAGAGAGGAGGGGGGGGGGGTGAAATTTCAGAGCGCACAATCGACCTTAAGTTTATTAGTTGAATTACTGTCACGAATGATCAACATAATATATAGATTTAGCCAGGGCTAAAAGCGAGGCTCCCATTAATAAATTTATAATTTAAATCAAACAATAAACTTGTATTCCACAATTCAGTTAACTTTAGAGCACATTCGTGTGACTTTTCATGGAAAGGCTAAGTGATTTTACAAAAAATAATTTGCAAGCAGCCCAAGAGTGAACTAAATCTCACATCCGGTTGATAACCTCATAAGTACACCCAAACACTGGCAATCATCTTCGATCACATTTATTAAGAGCCATAATGGCTCATGATCGCCTTAGATTAATTAGGCGTGGAAAAAAAATTCCGGCCGAATTTTTTGCGTTCGACAAGTTTACTTTACAAAATCTTGCCAACAAATCTGGGTGCGACTGTAAACCAACCTTTTATATCATTTATACATCACATCTGAGGTGAAACAGTATTATGAGGCACTGTTTTTATCATACAGACCTCGCACAACAGAATGCAGTATTTCACAATATTGCGATACAAATTGCTATCATTCAATATTTAGGACGATCGCAGCACGCGTGGGCTTTAGCTAAACCGTTAAAAAAAATTTTCAAAATCATCTATACGGCCAGCCGGTTCTGACTTTTGCAGTGCTAGCAGTGGCGAGCGTTTGAATGAACATTAACAGAGTTACGCTCCAACATAATAAAGAATTTATTATGTTTATTTTTTCAGGGTTGTCATTAAGAGCCGGGGGCCGGGGATTTTCCCCGGCTACTAAGAGAGTGGCCCCCGGCTACTTTTATTGGAAAATAGAAGAAAAATAAAACCAAAAGAAATCCCCAGCCGTTTGATTCCCCGCCTACTTGTTGTATTTACCCGGCAACTTGAAATCTTAGTGACAACCCTGATTTTTTATTTTAAAACGGTTTAACGCGCGGCATTTTGAGTACTCCAGGAAGCGTTGTTCACTGAACGACTGAAAACAATCGACACAGCGATTAAAATTACAAGAGACAGTACTAACAATTAATAAAAGAAATATAATTCGGAGAAACATATACAGAGACGACAATTTTCATTCAGGAAGACAAGTATTAAAGTGTCTCTAAAAATCCTGAGTCTTCGAGCTTAAAGCTGAATTTTGTGTTTTAAGCCGGCTTCCCGGTGTTTGCTTTTTTCAAAGACGAACTCGAGGCAAGGAAATCGCTCAAACCTTTCTTTTACAGTCAGAGTTATAACTAAATATTCCTTGGAACGTTTTCTTTCTATTTGCGGTGAGAAAATGTCTAAAGGCTTTTTAAAGATCTGTAAGCTTATAACAAACCTGATACGCGGTCAGATCATTGTCTCAAATCTTACAAACGTGCGTAAACAAAATAGCCGCATAAACTACGCTCGACTTCATTAAATTAGGAATAAAAAACAAACATCAAATACAATAATTACTTAGGCTTACCACTCGAGATACAGCTCCTGAAAGGTATCAAGGAAGGCCAGTATCGCTTCAGACTTTGCAACCCTCTTACGCATTAAGCAAGGTGAAAACGAAAACGATGCCATCCGAAATCGGATTTCCGACTTTGACTCAACCAAAAACCCAATAAACAAACTAGCCATGAATAACAGAAGACTCCTGATAGAATCTGAATTTCATTTTGTACATCCAGTGGAAAAAGAAAGTTAAAAACATCACAAGTTGACACAAAACTCTGTCAGCTTCAGCTGTCAAAGTAAACAAGATTCAAGATGCTGCATAAATTTTGCGCATGAACTCACCTGTCAAATTTTTACCAATCAGAGCATAAAAATTGGACGTAGAGCATGACCAACGCGTGAACATGGCGAGAAAAGTCAAAAGCAACTGTCTTCCCTGCCTGTAGCAGCTGGCTGAATTTTCGCGTCCGAGGTCAGTTTGAAATCAAAATTTTAATTGTGCGGCACATAAACACAACATATTTCATATGAATTAAAAAAAAAATTAAACTTGAGCCTGCAATCATTTGAAAACAAGTACCTTGTCAGCGGATAACTTCAAAAAAATACTCGACCTCGATGGGTCGACACCTGAGCCCGCGATTCGCTCAAGTGATACTGGTCAGCGGATACCTTGTTTTGACAGCTGTCAATTGATCACATTTCCTGTGCTCCGATTCCAAACTAGCTAAATATTAATAATAATATCCATGCTAAAAAGTATGAGATTGAATATTGTTTGCGATCTAGTAAAACGATTAACTGGTCAGCGGACAGCTTCCAAATAAATTACGTCACCTCGATGAGTTGACAAATGAGCCCGCGTTATGGTCATGGGATACTGGTCAGTGGCTATCCTGTTTTGACAGCTGTCAATTGACTATATTGTGAATGTCATATAAAAAAGATGAGGACTTGCCAACACACGCCTGAGACACCCCTCCCTTCCTTTTGATAGTCTCCCCTACCCTACCCGTACAATCTGTAGACGCGTACGTACGTACGTACGTACGCTTGGTCAGTCACGTGACAACCAAGCGAAAAGAGGTTGACCATATTCCATGAGTATGGGGCTCTGTCCCACGCGCGCTTTGCGCGCGTGGGAGCCCCGCTAAAATATGGTTGCTATACCTTCTTTCCTTTTACCTTTGTAGGTCTACAAGGAATTTTTAGGCCAAGTAAAGGCATTAACAATTCACCATCTGCTTGACCAGTTTGTTAGAAGCAAGGGCACTGGGAAGGCTATTCCAGGTAAAAATTAAAAAAAAAATTGATTGATGGCACAGTACATTTTGGAAATATTCGCTTGTACATACTCTTGAGTGTTTTTTTGTTTTTGTTTTCTTGAAGTTGTTAGAAAGGTTTGTTATTGTATAGCTCTTAAAGTTACAATTGGTGAAAAAATTAGTTGAGACACTTTGCCCTACAGGGCACAAAGAGGCCTCTGTGGAGGGGAGAGGGGATTTTCTGACTTTTTACTGCTTTCACAAGGAGGACATAAAGCCTTCCTTGCCCACCCCCTCCATGCTGCTGTGCTACTGTTCGAGCTACCCATAGAAAACAACAAACACCCCAACTTTGAATAGAAGGGAGGGGGAGGGGCGTGGGTTGTTTTAATGTCTCAACAATATTTTGTCGCGGATTATAGCAAGTGGCTTCAACAATAAGTTTCAATAAAGTTGAATTAGGGAAAACACTCAGATGGGCTGGGAAAGGCAATGTATTTAACAAGCATCCTTTATAATTGGATAATTGGAGTTTCCCACCTATTTTTGTTATTAGATGGTACGGGAAGAAATGGTGCTTTCTTAGTGTTACTTTCACAAAATAATGTGATATGAAAGATTGAAAAGTTTAAGAACAGTACCCTTGAATAATCCAACATCAGGAAATACCTAGTAAAGTGATTCATTCATCATCTGTTTCATAAATGTTGATCATTTTGTTTTGTTCCACAGATGTGATTACCTTTGAAGAGTACACAGGTCAAGTTGAGACTACTGTCACTAATAATCACTCACCCAGCTTAAATGCTGTCAAGCATCATCCATCAGGTACTGATTATGCAAGGGTATATTTTCCTTTTCGTGTGACGTACATGTGATTGGTACCGGTGATGGAACTTGTCATGTTACAATGGACAGAATGTCAGTTTTGATACTCTTACTGTAGAATGCAAACTCATGTGCTTAAAATTTGTTGTTGCCATCATGAAATGAAGATTACGAATATCGGAGTACTGATTTTAATGGCCTTTTTTGCAGGTTTTCCAATTACACTTAAGAGAGTAGAAAAGAAGAAAAAGCAGAAAAAGAAAAAGAAAGAAAAAGCTCAAAATGGACCTGTGTAAGTCCTAGTTTGTAGATCTTCTCCTGTTCTAAAAAAAATAATTGAAATAAGAACGTAATATTGTGATAAGTCGCCTGAGTGAGTCATCATTTGAAATTATGATCAGTCATTTATTCTTTTTTATTAGAATAAAACCATTCAATTGTTTGTGTGTGTGTGTTTGTTTATATGTTTTCTTTTTGCCCTGTTGGTATGTTTTATTCATTTGATACTTCATCTAAAGAGTAGGTTACACTTAAAATGCAAGTCAGCACCTTCTTTTAAGAGCTAATTTTTGTACAAATCATGGAAGGAAGTTTGCTTGTTACAAAAAAGCTATTTCAATGTCTTCATGTAGGAGTGATCTCAGACCCAAGGAAGAGAATGGGGCTCGCAATCATTAAACTGTTTTAGGTCTGGTCACATGTATACAGTAGATGTAACATAACTAAGACATTCCTGTGTTACACTGTATAATCAATATTTATTACTACTTTGTTTTGCCAGTGACTCACCATCAAATGGAGGAGGAGATGCGGTATGTATTCAGGGCTTTCCTCCTTTAAAAACTGTATTTTGCTGTGTATAATTTTGATAGATTATAAATGGTTTTTGTTTTTGTTTTTTTTTTTTGCAGTCATTTGAGGTAGATGAAGAAGGCTACACTATACGGCCACCTGATGCAGAGAGTATCCTTATGTACTTTTACCAGTTATGCTAGCCACATAGGTATTTAAGTCCAGTTCCAGCTTTTTTTCCATGTAGAAACCAAAAACATAGGTTTTTGCTTAAGTGACATTCATCTGTGTTAAAATTGGCTAAAAGATTGATTTTTGCAGCCCCAGAGGGTTAGTAACATTAGTTGCAGTTTTGAAAGTATATTGCTACGAACATATTGATTACCACACATACATGCTACCAGCTCTAACAACGTCTGTTCAAACTCCTCAGGCATCCCAATGCATCCATGACAAGATCTTGTGTCAGATAGTGTTTTTAGACAAATCTCACAGGCTTGTGTGTAGAACAGCTTGCCTTAATTTGTATGCATGATAAAAATGTCAATGCAAAGATCTTGTGTTAGCCAACATTTGTAGACGAATCTCCCAGGCTTGTATATGGTACAGCTTGCCTTAATTTGTTGTATGCTACAAATGTCATGTTGTTGTAATCATGCTTAACAATACCAAGGTACAAAGTCAGGTGGAAACAGTTCATCATCAGATTCAGATTCAGATGATGGTAAGTAATTCAAAAATAGATAATTAACTACACTACATTGCAGTGCCGTCACTGTGCCTTATTCTTAAAATTATTGTGCAGTTTCCAAAAAACTGCAAAGTATCGTACTTGCGGTTATACACCACAAAATAATGTTTTATTTTCATTATAGTTCATAGGTGTTGTTATGACTAATTTCTTCAGTAATCCCATCTCTATCCCTACGGAAAACTAAGGTTTATAAATTAGCATTATTATGTTAATGACAGTATTAAAATTGTCACAATGGAAAGTAGAGTACAGTAGAGGCGAGTCGAGTTGGAACTCACTTGGGTGACCCTTGACAATAATAAAAAACTTGTAGACGAAAACCCCCCAGACAATATTATTTATCAATAACAGTGGAGAGGGGGCACAAGTGATTTTTTTTATGCACCTCGGCTAGCTGAGGTAATGTATTTTGAGAAAAGTGAAATTTAATACGACATTTTAACAAGTGCATCTTGTTTTCCTTTCAAGATGAGCCTCGGAAGTTGCAAGTTGTTATTAATCCTGTGGAAGCTGATAGAGTTCCACAGACTGCTTCTGTGGATGAAATAAAGAAAATTACTGGAACCCTTAGTCTTTCTTCACCATCAGCTATGGTATATACCCTCTATACTTTAGATCTCAGTTTATGAAAGATTAATTTGCAGTAATAACATTATAATAAGTCCTTGTGCAATTATTAATTAGTTTGAAGTGAATTTCAATCTTTAAAGATCATGGTTACAGTATTCCTTGTAGATGTGAATTGGAGTCTAATTTTTTTTTCTGTTTTTTTTGTTGTTGTTGTTTTCACCAGAGAAAACATTTAAGTTCTTCATCTAGTAAGTATAGAAAGTTAATTTTAAGTTTTGTGTTGTGTGTTGTGTAATTCTTTCTGAGAACACTTCTAATAACTGGAGATTTTATTCTCAACTTGAAACTGTCTTTTTTCAGGTGATGGATTGAGAAACCGATCAAAATCTACAGGCACTTCAACCATAAAACTGTAAGAATTCCGTCTTAGAATGTTGAACATGAAAAGTGAAAAAAAAAGTTAAAAAATTAATTTGAGGAGTTGGGTGCACATCACACTCACGGTTAATAAATCAATAATATGGCAAGCAGATGAGTTTAGTCCTTGGTTCAAGTTTGTTCTTTTTTAAATTAAAAGATGGTTTGAACAGCCTTGGCCCTTGCACAGTTATTTTTCCTTTCTGTCTGCAAACCAAAGGAAATCCTATAGTGTGACCATTAAAATGAAAACAGCCTACTTTAGTGTGGCCTACAAGGTGCTTCTAACTTTTGAGGCAATGGATGAAACTCTCAAGTGTGGCCATTCAAATGAAAGTTACTGAGCAGTACTTCCCTGTGGTACTGTTTATTATGCTGTGGAAAGTGGTTCTAACTTTTGGATGAGGATGGAACTGTAAGCATTCAAATGAAAGCTACTGGGTTTCACTTTCCTAAATGGTACTGTTTTTTATTATGCTCTACAAGATGGTTCTAACTTTTGAGTTTGTTGATGAAATACTAAACTGTTACCTTTCAAAATTAATGAAAGCTACTGAGTTTTACTTTCCTGTGTCAGTGTTTATCATGCTGTACAAGGTGATTCTATCAAAAATAATAACAGCATTACCAATATTAAGTTCCACAGACGGAACAGTTAATTTTATAGCATAAAATTTTGTGACATTTTTGGTTTATTGGACTGTTAAAGGTTTAATTTTACTGTTTTTCTACTTTCTCTTTTACTGTTTTCCTCAGGTCACGTTCAAGTGATGACCTGCTTGATATCGATTTTAGCCAAACCAGCTTTCCCTCTCAGAGCAGTGATGCTGGGTCACAACGAAATTCTCTTCATCTGTCACCAAGTGACATGACAACCAAGGCTGAAACGGAGCAGCTAAAGTCTCAAAGTGCTGTAGATCTGCGATCCTCTGCTGTGACATCACCCTCCTCTTCAAGTATAGGTGTGTAAAATGAGTGATATAATAGGTTTAAATACTGTAAGCAAATTTATGCGAATCAATCTAGAAACCAATCAAGACAGAGAGCTGAAATTTTTAGCTGATAAATTTAAGATCCTGAAAGTCAGACTTTCCTGAAGAAGTGTACTGTAGTAAAAAAAATTTTTGGTTAAAACTTCACTTGACTGTAGGGATGAACCCCCTGTTACTGACACATCTATGACAGAGATGCTAACCTCTGAAGATCATAATTCTGGTGACTCTCCTTTTTACACCACTCCTCCCCCCACCCCAAATGTCAATGCACCCTGCCCCTCCAACCCCCCAAGGAATTCTTTGCTAACATGTTTCCACTATGACTTTTGTTTTAAGATTTTAATGAGAGCAGAGAACCGGAGTATGCCGATATTCCACCTGTACTTCCAGCTAAAAGAGGAAGCTTAGTCCAAGAAGAATCAGCCGACAATCCGCCTCCTTTACCAGCTAAAAAAGGAGCAACAAGTACCTCAAGTGTAGGGGAACTATCTCTAGCAGAAGGTGATTTGCTTTGTTTTCTTTCTGTCTCTTTTACTATTGTTGTGAAAAATGAAATAATCAAATGCAAATTTCATGTGCTTTGTTTGTTGCCAGAGTGCAGCTGGGCTAGCTTAGTCCATAGAGTGCTTGATTGCAGAGTAGGAGGCAGTTGAAATGACACCTTATCTTACATACATCCAGGCCCATTACTCAGAATGTTAAAATAACTGAGAAATGAGGGTACCTCCTTTGCCCAGCAAACCGCTAGACCTTTGCTTTTCTTGGGTGATCACATAAAATGTTAGTTCAATCTTCAGAAGAAGCTGTAAAAGTAGTGTCCTCAATAAGTAATATCATGCTAAATACTTTACACTTAAGGTGGCTGAACACAGTTTTGCGGGCGGTCAGCGGTAGCTCGCGTGATGCTGAGTGTTTTAAATTAGACAAACAAACATGGCGGCAAAAAAAGCAATGGTACCCAGAAGACTATTTCTCAAAATCTACTCATCAAAATTTTGTGATATCTGGCAGAATTTTTACTTTTATCATATTTTAATGAGAACTTTAAAATGGAAGGTGAATAGACGAATTTTGAAGTGCATTTAATTTAATGCATTTACAATATTTTTGTTATTATTGATTATCTAAAAACCCTTCTGTGAAAATTTGGTCAAATAAGTTTCAAATGGTGTTGATTAATTATAGTGAGCTGTGTGCAAGTTTGTAGGAAAATCTAATGAGCGAATTTTATGTAAACTGAGCAAAATTGAAATTGTTCATGTTGCCATGGAAACTTTGAAAACGTCATATTTTACCTGTCAATCAAAATCTTTCATCAGTATATATTTCACTTCCCAAGTTTCAGCTTGAGAGCTGCAATCTTGACAAATGACATATACTCACTAACTTCCAAAACTGTGATCAGCCACCTTAAATAAAGTGCATTTTATTTACATGAACAATCATTGTCTGTGAAATTTTATTCACAGTGACAGAGGTAGCTACCAATGACACTGGAATCACTTTCTCCGCCACACCAACAGGGATAAATGACAGTAGTAATTCCCTACTCCTGCTCAAGCCTCCTCCAGGTTCAGAGATTCCTCGTTCTACATCTGTTAGCAGTGCTTTACCAAGACCACGACCCCAGGTAAAATTTTCTCCCATGCTTGTTGCATCATAACACTACCTTCTCTTTGTTTCATTAGCATTAAGCAACTAAGAATTTTTCCCTCCCCCCCCCCCCTCTCTTACCACTCCCTGATGCGATGCTAGTCCATAACATAGTTACAGGGGTCAGTTGCATAAATCATGTTGTTTTTATTTAGAATGTTTTGCTGTTTCTGATTGGCTCCACCCCCTTGGCTAATTTTTCATTTCCAACTGACGTTAATCAGAAAATGTTATTCTTTTCATGACACTATCCACTGGATGGAGAATTATTGAGTGGATAGCATTATCCACCCATGGTATTATATAACAACAAAATCTGTTTATTCGCTTGTTCCTTAGCCACGCCCATCAGGACCATTACTATTTCCTCCTGGTCAGAGCGCCAAACCTTCTTCAACCGGAACAACATCGTATTCAGCTGAACTGTTTAGCTGTCTAGCTGACTTTACACCAGCGAATACTGCCGCAGAAACATCAGAGTCAGTAAACAGTTCACAATCAAATGAAAACTCTACTGCAACTGTTACCTCTGATAAACCAACTGTTTTAAGCCAAATGAACAACACAACAAGCACTGTAGGACAGACACTTAATAGGGCAACAACAACGTCATCCATAGGAGGTACACAGGAGAATGTACCTGCCTTGGTGAGGTCAAAGACCATAGGTGGACTCCCCACCATGTCGAGCGTGGTGTTTGCCAAAGGGGCAGCTGGTACTGTCCTTGGCAGAAAGGATGATAGTCTTCCTATTGCAGTGGCTTTTATTGAATCTGTCAATGCATTTTTTCGGGGTAGTGATCACAGCAAGTAAGAACACTTTTTCTCTGTTAGTAAATTTTTAATCTTTAATATCATATCCAAGCCAGCTCTAGCCTGCATAGCAGGCCTAAGAAAGAACAGGTGCACGAGAGGGAGACTCCCTTTCGTGCACCTCCCTCCCTCTTCTCCCTCTTGTACTTTTCTGTTTTCGTGCAAAGTTTTGGAAATGATACTTTTGTCATGATGACAATGTGGATGTTAGTAATGGATGTATTCTATAATCAAAAACCTGTGGAGAAGTTTACATTTGCATCAGAGTGATTATCACTTCCACACAGATTCTGGTTCTGGTGTTATATTGCAAATTGTGGTAAGAGTGTTTTTTTTTCTCTGTTTCAGGTGTATGGTGAAGGTGACTGGTGACATAACAGTATCTTTTCCTGCCAGTGTTCTGCCGCTGCTTTATGACACAGAGAATGCTCCTCTGCTTAGTTTTCTTGTGCGAGGAACATCCTGTCTTGAGCAAATATTACCAAACAAGGCTCTTATTAACAGGTATTGAAAACTGAGCATTTTAACTCTCAGATATGTACAAGGTGCTTTTAACTTTTAAGTGACTGGACAAATCGTTAAGATTTCTATTCAAATGAAGCTACCGAGCAATACTTTCCTGTGGTACTATACTGTTTATTATACTGTCCAAGGTGGTTCTAACTTTCTAGTCTGTGGATGAAATCCTATTGTGTGACCATTCAAATGAAAGCTACTGAGTAGTACTTTCCTATGGTACTGAGTAGTACGTTGCGCTCAACCGGTGAACCTGTCCCTTTAATCTAAAAGTTGCTGCATACAATTTAGATGCTTTTGAATGGAGGTCAGCATTGGGAAAAAGTGAAAAGAGTAACCGCCTGCAGTACATTTCAGTAGCACTGAATTTATATCATTTTATTTCTCTCTTTCAGCAAAGGGCAACTTAGCGGTGGCGATGGTGTTAGTTATGACTTCAATATGGCATCATTGGCTGATCATCTTAAAAAACAGTCCGAGCAGGGATCAAGTACCTACTACAATATTGATATTATCAAATATGAGGTGAGAGTGAGTGACAAGAGGTTAAATTTTTTCAGAGTAAATGTTCATCCTTTTGTTTTATTATAATAACTCTTATTTGACAGACCCACCATGTGAACCTTTTGGTTTCTTTTCTTTGTGTGTGTTTCTCAATTTTTGAGTAATGTGCTTCTGGAAAGAGATGTTTTATAATCAAACCTCTGTTAAACAGCTACACCCTCTAGCTATTTAGCATCTTGATATCAAGGTCTCCTTATGAACAAAACTGTTAGTAACTCATTGCGTTACCCGTAAGCCACAAACCTTTGCAAACGGGCCATTTGGCCTCCTTTCCCAAGGGTAGTAGCTTAATTAAATAGAGATTTGACTGTAGTTTGTGTGACACTATGCTCATGCTCCACCTCTCTCTATTTTTAAGGTAAAAACAAATGGTTTTTCTACAACCCCACTTCAGTTATGTAGTTACTGGAAATGTGAAGAGGAATCAACGGACCTCAGAGTTGATTATCGTTATAATCCTGCTTGTATGTCAGCTCCTTGCTCCATCAGCAACTTGTCTGTCTTAGTTCCAGTGAGTGGTGGAGTCACCATTATGCAGTCCAAGCCATCGGCTACTTGGTAAGTCACTGGCAGGGCTGTCAATAAGGGCTGGTAGCCAGCCAAAACTGCCGGCTAGTTAGCCATCCTTAGCTGGCTACTTTCACCTCCTTTTGCCATAACTGCTAACAAAAATTAAGCTGAATAAATTGTAAAGCATCTGTTTCCCAGTTTTGAACGCCATTTAATGCATATTTAAACAGGTTTAGATCTGTGAAATGTTTTAACCGTGTGATGTCGTGGAAGGCCTGAGGCATTTTGATGGCATTGTCTCCTTTCCTAGTTTTGCGTGTATTCTAATGAAACAACATGGCTTTTGCAGTGGAAAATACCTCTTGAAAACCCCTGGAAACTCCATTTCCGAGACTCTAAATTTCAAAATGTTCCTAGATGCCTTGGCCCTCAAGAACTTGTGCCTTTGGTGCTAGTTCCAAGACCCTACTATTTATTATCAGCCTGCTCTTTGAAAGGTTTTCAATTACCTTGCACTGGAAAATGCATTTGGTTTCCCTAACAGTTTTCCCTTAGAGAGTGATGGGGTGGATAGCCCTAGCTAGCCAGTGTTTTAATAACCAGGGCCTGATATTGTCTACATGATGAAAGGTTTTATGGTTGTGCAGCAGGTTTTGGGTGAAATTCAAAAACATACAGAGCACAATCACGAAATTAAACCCTGTTGATATGTGATTGCCACTGGGCCATAAAGTCCTGGTCATTTTTACAGGATAGTGAAGCTAGTGTGGTCTTTGTTTGCGACAAAATAACATGGTCATTTTGAACTGGATGGTCGTGTTATGACTAGTATTATGAAGATTGTGGTAGACTTATTTAACACTTTGATTTTGCAAGAGGCACGTACAAAATCTCAACACTATCGTCAGTGAAAATAAAAATGCAGGAAGCTTTAATAGTGGACATCATTATTCATGGATATGTTACAGGTCAAAATTATATTCAGGTGAATTAATTTTTTAACCTACAATCGGCGACAAAATTGTTGAGACATTGTACTCAAATAGGGTAATTTCAGAGAACATAAGAATCCACACCCCTCCGCTGTCCCCTCCATTCAAAGTTGGGGTGTTTGTTGTTTCCTAATGGTAGCTCGAACAGTGGCACAACATTGCATAGAGAGGATGAGGGAGGAAAAGCTATATTTTCCCCTTTTGAAGTCAGGAAAATGTCAAAAAGTCCATTAGGGTGAAGTGTCTGAACTCATTTTGTCGCCAATTGTAGGTTGATTCTCTGTTAATTCCTTTTTCTCCCAGCCCTAATTATTCATGAATTAGGGCTAGGAGACAAAGGAATTTGAGAATCAACCCAGATTAAATCAAAATTAACCTGAAATCAAATTTGACCTGTAGCAGAGGCATGTACACATTTCCGTCTAATAAAAAAGAGAGTTTATTCAAAGAAGCATCCAGTTACTGTTAATCTCTCTGAAAAATTCTTCCATAGTCAGTACAGGTCTTAACACTAATGGCATGTTAATTTTTAGGTCTGCTGAAAACCAAAGAGCTTTGTGGAAACTCCAGGAAGTCTCTAGTACAACTGAAACACAAGGTATGTCCATGTTTTACGCAGGCTACAGCACTCAACTTGCTTTTGGACAGGGAACAATGAATTGTGTAACTTTTCCTGGCAGCTGTGTGGCTCCTGAGAACAATGTTTTTGGGAAAAATTTCCAGGGGTTATGGGCTTATTAGATTCAACAGTATTTTTTGAATACTCTTGTTTTGTCATAGCACTTGAATAATCATTGATACAAAGCAAATAGAGGGGAGAAGTGTGACGTAAGTTACAGTAACGAGAATGACAAAAAAAAACTCATAGGTTAAGATCAGCAAAACAACAACTTTGCACGTGCATCATGCTTTCTTTGTACATTTCTTAACTGTCGTTGCATGACTGCGACATGAACCTTTCTAATTTAATGCACCCGCTTTACGGAGAAGGTGAACGCAAACACCAAAACTTTCTTTTTCTTTTTTAAAACTCAGATACAGTCCTTTCGGATTAAATCCAGAAAATTTCGCCAACATTTATCAAATTAAATGAAATTGAATAAGATTGACAAAGTTTGAAACATTGCAAATATACTTTTTGAATGAATTTTTAGTTTGTTGTCAGCCAAAAATTTTGCTGCCATGGCAACATGATGCAAGGACATCTCCTCTCTATTAAGGCATATAATGACTGTTATTCTCCTTTTCTTTTGGTTGATATTGCCGTTTTAGGTACTTTAAGAGCAAGATTTGATCTATCACAGGGGCCAAGCACCCCATCGCGGATTGCTGTACAATTCACTGGCAATGGTGCCACCATTTCTAAACTTAATTTTGAACTCAGAAGTCAAGAATACAAACTTTCTCTTGTTAAAAAGAGATTTACTACTGGTAAGGCATGATAAATTGTTTTATTTGTGATGTTTTATGATCAAAGGCCAGGGTAAAAAAGTTGCCTAAGATTTTTTTTCTTCTCACTTCCAGGGTCATTTATCAATAATGTCTTTTTTGTTGCCAAATAGCATTTTTTAATAAAATATATAACGATTCTTTTTAAAAATTTGTTACTTAACACTTTGCAAGCTCTCATAATAGCTATAATATTATTATTCACTCAAAATATTTCCCCAATTCTTATTGGCTAAAAGCACACGCATAATTCACCATAACCAGTTATTGGTGACCAAATTTGGAAGAATTTTGTGTTTAACGAAGAAATGATGTAAAAAATGCAGCCCGCTACAGTTTAAGGCACCTTTACCGAGAAGACCTGGGGAAGAGGTTGAGTTGTTTTGGTTGTGAAAAAAAAAGGCGGACATTTCACTTATTTCAAGAGTAAGAACTACAGCCGGAACTAGGTGAAATAATAGCTAAAAACATGGCAAAAACAGCAAGAAGACAACTTGGAGGGTGACATCTGCTATTTGGAGAATCTTTGCGGAGCTGGACAAACCTAAATGTACACTATCGAAGATGAACTTAACATCGATGCAGGTGAGCATGTTTTAGCTATGTTTTTATACTAGGAATTACTTTGAACAAATAATTAAGCAATTAATGAATTCGGCTTTCGTAGGATATGAAGAATGAAGCAGATCTCGGAGGGTGTTATCCACTTCGGCGATAACACCCTCCTTGATCTGCTTAATTCTTCATATCCTACGAAAGCCAAATTCGTTGATTGCTAATCATTAAGCTTGCAAAATATTTAATATTTTGTTATTTCTCACAGCTGATTATTATTTTTTTGCAGGTAAATACATTGCAGAGAGCTAATGCCTGCTAGTATTGAGAAAAAATATTTTAATGATTTAAAGCAACAAAAAAATTTAAGGTCAAGCAGAGGATGAAAAGAAATAGACTTTAATGTAAAATGTAAATGAATGCCAAGAAAGTAAGAAAGAAATGATATGAAAAGGGATATAGTAGATGACCATTGAATTAGAAAGTGATTGAAATTTTACATTTGTAATGAATATTCCAATCTTGTCTTCCGCATTTACTTTATACATTTTAGAATATGATTTGTACTTACTTTTGGAAGTACAAGAAGAAGTAGTATTTTCAAGATGTGGAGATGATCATCCTATAGGGGATCTTGAAAAAGTGTTTTAAAATTGCATTCACAATTATTCCAGTTTTTCACTATATCATTTGCTATTTTTGTGTTTTTTTTTTTTAAACCAAGAAGTACTTGTTCTTAAGTGGTGGATGAAGACAATAGTGATGTGAAAAGGGACTTGCTCATTCGTCATCAAACAGAGGCCGAGGCCTGCTCTAGTTGGAACTTTGACAACGCATAGCACTCTTACACATGATCACATTCATAGACAAAGAAATTTCAAATAATGGCATTCAATGTCCCTTGAACAGCAAGGAACAAACCTTTTTTGTTGAAAAATTCTTCTTGATGAATTTTTCTCTGAATTTTTAGACATAAAAGACCTTCCTCGCTGTTCATAGTAAGACCCTACCAATGTTGGTTTGTGAAATAACACAGCCTGGTAATAGTGGCTGAGTTATGGTATACACCACTTGTACCAAAACGAATGGCATGTGTTACTAATGTCACATTTTCATCTGTTGTGGTAGTTGACATTGTATGGCAAAAATTGAAAAACAAAAATTATGATAAAACATCCAATTTACTATAAAAATATTAATTTTGTTGCATGTTAAAGTGCCACTGACCTCTTACACCTCTTCCTTTTCTTAATTTGAAGATAATTTTTTAAATGTAATTCATCTTACCCGTCCAATCATTGTATTGCTTGCAGTAATAATTGAAGATATGCCTGTGTAATGAGTATCACAGATACGAGATGCTCAATATTAGAGTCTGATTTTGATCCCCTTCCTTTGAGCATTTTGAACTTATCACAGTAATGCTACCTAGGTTGTTTTACATGAATGGACGATGAAAATCCACCATGCCAGCAGCCATCTATTATAAAAATGATCTATTGGGTTTCACGGGCTTGTGTTTTGTGCAAGCTGGGCTTTGCAATCACATCATGTTGTTCAGTGGAATGTTTTCATTACCTAGCAGTCAAAAAATAAATCACACTGGGGTTGCGTCAAATGGCAATAATTATTATTGCTTGACATATGTCAGTAAGAACTTCAAGTGTTGGCTTTTGAATAGTCATTTATTGACGTGGTCTTTCCCTGGAAGAAACCAAGATAAGGGGTCTTAATCAGTTGGATTTGTTACAACAAAACCAAGCAGAAATGTAACATGCCTCACATTTTCGCCGGAAAGATCGAGCTTGCTGTCAGTGCTTACAAGGTGCACATTTTTCTATCCATTTCATCCATGCATGGATCGTAAATGCTACAATCCACATTAGATATGATTTAATGTGAGTCCACTCAGAGTGATAGGTAAAGAAAGAATAATCTTTTGGGGGGATTCAAGAATCTAGATTTGGATCATTTTCCCAGGGAAATGCACTCTGATGAGGACAATACAAAAATTTTTGTGTGGTGTCCACCCAGTTTGAGTTTAAATAGAGCCATTTTAATTTACCTAACAGTGCCTTAGTATTTGTATGTGGAAACCCCATTGGATTTGTTTTTGTTTTCTTTTTATGTTGCAAATCATGAATGAAGAAGCTCTGGGAAGTGAAACGGAATGGGTAAAGATTACATCTTAAAAATGTTTTATTATTGCTTTTTTATTTTAGTAATTTTGTTACAAATTATTAGAATGATGCAATTTATTGTAACGGAGTACAATGCATTAAGTTGCCTGAATCAAGGGTACATTTTTTTGCATTTAAAATTAAACAAAACTGAATTATTTTAATGTGTGTTATTTTGCTTGATGAGGAAGTGTTTACAAGCAGCACATTTGGTTGGTTAACTAGGATATTATTGACCATTGTTCTTCACACTCTCATACAAGAATCCCCGGGGTGGGGGGGGGGAGACCCAATGGAGTTACGTGCTGCTTACAGGGTTTGGTTTTCAGGGTCTTAAGCCTTTAAACAATGGTATATAATTTCATTTGTTATTGTTACAGCTATTTTTGTTGCGTTGGTAAGAACTTTTAATGGTTTGTTAATTTGCTCCCTGTCCCAAATTAGCATCCATTTGAAAAAAAGTTCCCTCCATCAGATAACAAATTTTAAGAAATTGTGTACAAGGAGCACTAAATTGATTAACAATATTATCTAGCTCATTAGAGCCTTTGTCTGTCAAGCAGGAGCTTGGAAAGTTAAAGCCTTACTGTGCCTTATACTGGGGTCTCAAGAACAACTGGTACTAAAACTGTTTTTTTTTTTTTTGTAAACTGTATCTCAATCTAGATTGGTAGGGTGGTAAAAGGCACATCCACTGGTCTTAATAAGTCACATAGCTGTGCACGAAGGTCAGCGGGAAAGGTCATGCACCTGTTGTTGGGGTATTTTGTACATGTTGTGTGGCTGATGAGAATGGGATTGATGTGGGCCTCTATTGATTGGAATAATCCTGTTATACAAACCAGTGCTGTCAACCTAACCAAACCAAAAAACTTCAGTGAAACATTTGCTGATATATTTTCTTTCCACTATGAAATTTTCAAAATACAGTTTTTTAGCCTTATAACCGATGCCCTAGAAGGAGGATTTTATATATGGTAATTTTGACGCAGAAGCTGCAAAATGAAATCCATTCTGAGTGAGGGGAATGATCAATCAAAGCTTCTAGTTGAATCAAATGAAATTCTTCTTGAAATATCATGGAGGATGAGAAATACAAGTCAAACTTTATAGAATTGTAAGAAATTATTTATTCAAAGATTGTAAAATTCAACTCTTAGCTAATATACATTGAATCTTCTGAATTTTTACGAAAAAAAAAATATCACAAAATTTCAACATTTATGTAAAAATGTATAAAACGAAAAGTAATGTGATTACTCCGAGTTTCCAATTAATTAAAACACTCCTGTTGTTTTTACCATAATATGCTACAAAACGTATGTGAATACTACATCTATATAAATATTTTTTACGACTTTACATTTTTTACAATATAATCTTGAATGTTTATAATATACTCCACTCTACACAATAGGGTCATTTATACGAGGAAAAATAAGACGCGTCTTACATAAGACGCGTCTTAAATAAGACGCGAACTTTCCGTATAAACGGCACATTTCGTCTAAAATAAGACGCGGCTTAGCTAAGACGCGTCTTATTAGATAAGACATGCTCGTGTAAATGGTACAGTTCGCGTCTTATTTAAGACGCGTCTTATTTTTCCTCGTATAAATGGCCCTAACATTCCTTTCTACAACTTCCCTTTCTTTCGGGAAAGAGTTATTTGGGCAATCTACTGTGTCAATCCATTTTGCATAACAATAACAAGGAAAATGCCAGTGACTTTTTTTCAAGACGGACGTTGAAAATCGAAACAAACCGGAGTTTTTCTCGTAAAAATACTTTCAAAATACATGAAGAAACTAAATGAGGGCTGCTAAAACTTGTAGTTATCAAAAAATGGTGATATTTAAAAAAAAAAACCAACCAAATTCACACTGCGAGAAAACCAATTACAAAAATACTGCAGACATTTAAATTTTGCCCGCCAAAAGTTGTTTTGAAAGCTAAAGACAACAATGCGATCGAAGATTCAGTTACAGTTCAGCTGAGAATCGGCGAGTTCAACGAGAGCCATAGCTCCGTACCATCGCTCTCTTGCGTCTGCCATCCTCTTTCTTGCCTCGATTCTTGATTTCTTTCGCTCCACGATTTGTTGTCGCGCAATCTCTTTCTCTAATTTTCGCTTGAGTACTCTTTCTTCCAGCTTTGTAGGATTTCGTTCATCCTTCTCCAACTCGTAGTTCGCTAGCCATTTCAACACGGCAGCCTTGTACTCGTTTGGCTCGGAATTTTCGTTCTTTAGGATTTCTTTCAGTGGTATTTCGGTGAAAGTCCGCTTTAAGCCAGCGTATGGATGAAGGCTGCAATGGCGATTGGCGTGAGTGAACCTCGTTGTACAACCTTCGGCGGTGCAAGCAAATGGCTTTTCGCCGGTATGGAGACGCTGGTGAGTCTTCAACTGGCCACTCTGAACAAAGGCTTTTCCACAGTTTGGAAAATCACAGACATAAGGCCTTTCACCGCTGTGGGTTCTTTTGTGAGCTTGAAGAGACTTCTCGCGCGGGAAAACGCGGTTGCAAACATCACAGCGAATTGAGGAGTACGAGTTCTGTCCTTCTTCCATCAAAATGTTCAGCACATCAGCTCTCGGTCTCCCCCTTGGCGGTACCACATTCGGTGATTTCGGGGAGAACTCGTTTACAGGCGTTCCTTTCGGTGTAGTCGGGGTTTGAGGTGGAGATGGTGGCATGAAATTGTGTGTTGGTGTTGTCGGAGGCGACCAAACGATGACCGAAGTTCTCTCGTTCTGTTGCGAGTTGAGCTGCTCGGAGATATCTCCTAACTTTGGAACAGGCCGTAGCATCTTATTGTTCGTTGAAAACAGGCTAGGACCAGGCTGTGGAAAATAAATACCGCTTTTTTGAAAGGAAATCGTCAGGAAGTCGGCCATTTTTAAACTGCACAGTTCAAGTATCACGGCGGTTTAAACGGGTTAAATGAAATTTCCCGCCTTTGGTAATGTATTTTACACGTCACGAACTAAGTGAATAAATTGTAAATGCGCGCCAAAATCTTTTGGAGGTTTCTTGGACTTTTCTCTTGCCTATTCTTACAAAAAATCAAACTAACAAACCCTCTGATTTCTAATACAAGTGGTGAAGTAATTCTTTAAAGAAAATGCTGAATTTTCACCCTCATGTTAGCTCGAAAACGAGAATTTTCAGGTACGTGACGTCACTGTACAAACATTATGTGCAATGGACCATGTTCATTTTCGATTATGGTATTTGCATCTCTATTGGCAGTTTCTTTTTAAAGCACATGTCAACACGTGGCATAAGAAATATTATTTTACTTTCCAAAGAAAGATTCAAAGTCCTCGAGCCAATATATGTTCATTCAAGTTCCCTGCTTAACTTTTCTTCGCTTATCTGCTTGTTAAAACGATCACAGGGAAAAGGATACTGGATTTCTTGGAATTAAAATTCCGGGTTACATTATGCCATGTGCTTGAATTCCTTGATGCGTGGCTTTTGAGTGATTTAAGTCAAGTGGTTTATAAAACAAGTATTGATCATTCAGATATAGTTCTGCATAAAAATAATGCACATTATCTTAAGGGCTTGTTTTGGCGCCACGAAAGTGAATTCAGCCGTTTACCTCCCTGAGTTTCTTTCTCGGTTGAGTTCACCTTCTTTCAGTGGAAGATTGAGAGATTGCGCTTTGTGACACAGTGCAATTTTATCGTGTGGGCACAAGTTTAGAGTCAAGAGTTCAGATTATTTTTTAGTCTTTAGGACTTATGGAGGTTTATTTTAAACCTACCAGTGGACTGGTCTATCCTCGCTCCTTCTCAGTGAAGGGACGAGAAACGAAAAGAAAAGCCTGAATTTGCAGTATATCAGAGTATACATCGCATCAGTTTTGAGTTCTTTATCCATACTTTTTTAAAATTCTTACCATAAGTAAAACTATATTGAAAAAAATCCAATCGAACCAAACGACAGCTGAAAAACCGGATGCAGACCATCGATATATCGCAATAGAAGAGTACAGCGGAGCGATAAAGATCTGATTGTTAACCATTATTGCAATTATTGGGGGGAGCTTCTTTATGTACATTGTAAATCTATAGGCAGCTGATGAATTTAGGCCATTCGTCATCGATCATTGAGACTGAAAACTAAAAGTATGCGCCCTTATACGTCACGGTGATTGTGGTATCCCCGTGTTTTCCTGTTTAGGTATCCCCGTTTCCAACTCGCTAGTATTACAAATACAGAAAATATGGACATTGGCCGGATATATACCCCTGACACTCAGAACAGTGAAAACATTAATCCTGCTTCTGAAAACGCGACGGGTGATAAAGAAGAAATTCAAGAGGTAAAACGATTTAACCTGTTCATCAGTACATTTAAGTGCTTTGCAAACGTTTATGTTGCTTTGCCAATTCATGAGATTGTTATTGAATTTAGACGAAGGAGGCTGGGTCTGGGTAGCCTCGCTTGGCTCATGAAGCGCTGTTATGCAGGCTAGGGCTCAGGCTCTTTGGTGGGGAATGAGGGACTAAGGCTAGGGAGGGGGAACAGGCGGTGGATTACATTCCCCATGCCCCACTCCCTTCCCCTATTCATGGACTGATCACGAACGCCTTTTTGCTGATTTGCGAATGATGAAGTTGACCATCATCTCACGCAAGTAAAAGAAAACGATTACGACGTTTCGCGGTATGAAATGATAACAGAACTACAACTCAATCACCGTCTTGTGAAAGCCGGCAAGAATTCTTCCCAAAACGCTATGCGAGATGCATAAGACCAACGCCAACGAGGGACGTCCCCTGGGGACTGGATTTGCCCCAACAGGTAGTGGGTACTGAGTGAGAGATTCTCTACTCGGCGCCAACACTCTTCGCCACTGCAACAACCTGATTTGTTGCACGCTTAACATCGCTATTCAACTCGTTTTGCAGCAATGTTGCAAAAACGGGGGGTGACAACTCTAACAAAGGCTGTTTGGGCAGTCCTATGAAAAACTTTATGTCCTCCCGGAAATTTCGTCGACCCTCCCGAATTTTTCGGTGGCATTCCCCACAAATGTTTAACTTCCCAAAATTGTTTAAACAATTAAAATTAAAATTTTGATTAGAGATTTTTTGCAGCTTCTTAATAATTAATTTGTAACTTGTTAATTATCTAACCTTAGTTATTTTTTCATTTAGAGGGTATCATGTTAACACAGAAAGACTGTGAAACTTTTTAAGTATATAAAATCATGTTTTTTTTGTTTTTTAATCACCAATGAATCAGGCGTGCAGTGAAGGGCCAACCACTAGGGGGGTCTGGGGGCATGCTCCCCCAGAAAATTTTGAAATCTTGGTGCTCTGAAACGCCATTTCTAGTGTTCTATGAGGACAAATTCTGTCCAAAATTTTCTCTAAATCAATTGTCCTTTTTATGCTTATTTTTATTGGCATGACTTCGCGTAGAAGTAGTCAATTTTATTTTATACAAGTTGTGCGGTTTTTGAAATTGCTCTTGATATCACTTTCAGCTAAGTATACTCTGTGTGGTGTCATTGTATGAGTATCATAAGAATTCATTTGAAAATTTCAGAACAACTGTATGCTAAAATCTGAAATTGATCGGGATTCGGGATTTTCGAGCAAAATCGGAAGGACCCCGACGAGATCAGGATGATTAAAGAGTCTTCACAGACATACTACTTTTTATGGCCTCATTTGTGTTTAACAAGGTTAAACGAGTTTCGTTTTTTTCTTACATACTTCTTACGTACTTCTTTCAAGTTTTCCAGTATGCAATCAGTTGAATGTGCTCTTAAAACTCGTTAACGTGCAGCGTAAAAATACTCCTGAACTAATGAATGATGGGATCTGGTGTGAACTGATAGTATGTGCCTTGCACCGGTACGGTTCTGGTGTCAATCCGCTGGGGATTTGACGTTGTCAATCGCACTCGAACTTCATGCTATTTCAGTTGGAAGCGTTGCTGATTGGTCATGGGGAGTTCAGCCGTTTTCAAGTGTCAAAATACATAGAATACAGCGCATACACTGGGTGCATATCACTGTACATATATTGTTTGATAACATGTAATATCAAATCTTTGCTCAATGTCCCGAAAATATCTCATATTTCCCGAAAAATTTCCCAGGTTTCCCGATTCCCGGCAAAATCTCCAGATTCCCGGAATAAATTTGTTTTTCGCCCGAAACAGCCCTTGTTAGAGCTGTCACCCCCCGTGCAAAACAAGTTTCTCGTTTTTGCTGCACGTTTTACCGTGCCTCCAACCGACGCGACAGTTGTCTTTTCGATCAACACGTGGAAAGCCGCGCCTTGCCGGTATATAGTGTAAGGCGTACAATCGCGGGTGAAATTGAACGCTCCCCCGCTTTTTTTCAAGGTCAAAAGATACTACCAGTGAATTGAATAAGAAAGGTTCCATCCTGCTGAGTTTCATTAAACATGATTCACTATTTGTGATGTGCTGATTCTACCAGGGGCGTAGCCAGCTTTTCGACTAGTTTTAAGCCTGGCTGACTTTCATTTCCACATATCTTGAAATTGCCCGCATGACTAGTACGCACTGACCTCACCAACACTTTGAGCTCTTAAGCTAATTTTAGCTCACGCAAACAACGCATAATTTGTTACAAGCGGTAGAGTGATCACTGAACCAAAAATTTGTAGGCCCGGACCTACTGGTCTATAGACTGGCTACGCCCTGTCGGCAACTAATTCGTTGGTGGAGACGGTGAAGCAAACTCTATATTTTCTGGATGTTGTCATAAATCCGACCATGCTCTTGTTCACTGGAATTTTCTTTCTCTTTCCAAGAAAACTGTGGCTGCCTTCCGGTTAATTCAAATGCGCGTCATCCTTTCCAAAAGCCTTCGAGAAAGCGCCTGACATCTCGTTAATTTTAACCCCAGGAAAAAAAAGCTAGCATGAAGATTGCGTAGTAAGGATAGATCCAGAAGTTTTCTTAGGAGGGGGTGTGCCACTAAGGAATGGCGTAACTGACTGGTGGCGTAAACAATTTTTATACAGGATACTAGTTGTATTAGAAAGCTGCAGGTCATCCCTCCCCCTAGATCCGCCCCAGTGGAAATAAGTTGAACAGATAAAATCAATATACTGAATATTCAAAAGTGTTTTTTCCCATTGACTGCGAAGTCTCGAAAAAAAAAACGCACCTCAGTGTGTGATCTACGTAGAGTGCATCAAAAGAAGCTGAACATGGTGCTTGTAGTCGTTCTGGCGACAATTTTTGCTGCTAGTTTTATCTCGGGTGCTGAAAGCCGCGAGGCAAAGGTGTTACTTAAGGTGACTGACAACAAAACCTACGAGCTCGTCGAAGACGTTTTGGAAGAATTATCAAAGATTGAGCGCCCAATTCGAGTCTTCGCAGCCGTTGGAAACGCAAGAGTTGGAAAATCTACTATGCTAAACCTTGTTACACACGTCTGGGATGGATGGAATAAACATCAAGAAGATTTCGTTGACGAGATTTTTAAAACCGGTGATTCATTCAAACCGGTTACGCGAAACGTCTGGGCACACACGATTCATCCACGAAGCGAAAGCGGATCCATTGTTCTACTGGACGTAGAAGGCTTTGATTTAGGTGACGATACGGTAACAAAGCATCTTAGTATGTTCACAGCAATGATATCGTCTTGTTTAAACCTTTTTGTCGACAACTACCTAGGAAACAACGACAAAAACTTTCTTTATGAAATATCCCGCTTGAGTGCCTTGGTGTTACCAAACAAATCTGACCTTCGAAACTTCCCAAAGCTTCATCTCGTAATACGGAGCATTCTGAAATCTCCTGATGAGATAGGAAGTTACGTTCGTGATACACTTTTTAAGCCAGATCAAAAACATCAAGTTACCCAAGGGATGGTAGATATCATTGAAAGATACTTTCCAAGGGACAGCATTGTAGTTAGCCAAATTCCAATCGTAAACGAACCGAAGATGTTGCGAGATCTTGCAAAATTAAGGGAAAGTTCACACTGGGACAGTTTCGACGAGCTTATCAATAAAGTAGTTACGAAGTGTCCTCAAAAGAAATTTACCACTGGAGGAAGCCCAATTGACGGTCAAGCCCTTGTAAACCTCGCGGAAGAAGTAGTGAGATCTATGAACAATGAAAACTCGTGGAAAGACTTTGGGGATGTCTTCTTAAACCTTGAAAAGGAAATATGTAAAAGAAGTTACGACAAATACATAAAGCCAGTACTACAGCTTGATTCGAGAAGTATTAGATTCATGATGATTAGAGCAAGAGACAAATTCAAAAAGGAATGCTTGCTTACAAGTGAGATAGAGAGTACCGACAGGGAATTAGAGAAGACATTCGAAGAAAAAAGTAAAAAAGAAGAAGAGAAAAGGAGAGAGGAGGAGGAACGGAGAAAAAAGGAGGAGGAGGAGAAAAAGTGGCTTACTTATGAGAATTTAAAAGTAGTGGGTGGTTTTGCAGTCGGATTGCTTAGTAAGTACCTTTGGACCTTAAGCGATGAAAATCTTAAAAGTAACGTAACAGTTCTGCCTTCCTCCCCGTACAACGACATTGGACTGACTGGAGTCTGCTGGAAATGGAATGACATCGCACAACAGAAGTACGGACTTACAGGGGAGGCCTGCGGAGTGATTGCACAAGAAGTCCAAAAGCTGTATCCCAAGGCTCTTTTAGTGGGAGAAGGTGGCTTCTTGCAAGTGCGATATGGAATACTTCATGAGATTATCAGTAACCACGTTAGAAACCAGAGCTGTTAGATCATACAAGCTCAAAAGAAACTTAGTACAGCACAGATGCTTTTTATACTACAAAGCGACAAAAAGGAACTCAGTCAAACGTTCAATACTGTTGACTTTGCACGCGAAACGATTAGTCCTGCTGAATTTCAGCTCATTGAAGTTGAGTCTGGTTTTGAGTTAGGAGGTTAGGACTGTAAACATAATGTTTTCGGCGGATTACCGGTGGGTGTATGATTTGGAGTTTCCTTTTTTCTACTAAACAGTGCTGAAGTACCAGCACATTTATGTGCCAAAAAAGCCATGTGTTGTCAATAAATGTATTCTATCAAAATAATGCCTCATCATTGGTTTAACCAAAATTGCCGGATATCTTAATTTTTTTACAAAATTATTGTCTTTCACTAAAAGAGAAAAGAACGACATTAACTTCATTTTCCCTGATTCTCTAAAGACAATCGGATTTATTTATTTATTTATTACACCAAAAAAGCACAAAACAATACAAATAAATGTCAAATTTACAGAAATTATTATTATTTACTATCACTGCATATTTTATTTAAAAAAAGAAGAAAGAAGAAAAAATAGTACTGAAAATTTAGCGATAATAATACTAAAACAATAAAACAAAAACTACAGCAACAACAAGAAAACTTTTTCACACGTGGCAAATGCATACTAAAGGAAATGTTGAAAGGTGAAGTGTCGTACTATTATCGTTTCCAAAAGCTATTTCTTTCTGAATGCTCAACTTTTAACGAAGAAGTATGAGACAACTGTCAAAAGAGATCTCAGTTTTCCTCGTGTAGGCATCTTCAGTATATTGAGAATTTTGCAATTGATTAGAAGTGCGTAATTTAGTGAATATCTCTGTGTTGTGTATTATTGAAAACCCCATACAGAATCATACTGTCTGATAATGTCAAGGTTTGCCCAGTTTTGTTGGTCTACCAAATTTAAAAATGTTCTCCGAAAGGCAACTACAGCGCAGCTGAGCGCAATAACATGTGATCTAAAGAGTGTGTAGACAATAGTAATTGTGCTAGAACAATCGTGAGAACTTCCTCTCCGTAAATTGGGAAAATCTTTATCATTAAGTTAATCAACGACGAATGAATCAAAACGTTCACTCCTCCTATCCTCTCTTGATCTTGCTTAATGTCAATTTTAAAGTAAGGATAGGTTAACGATGACAAAGAACTAAACTGCAAAAAACCGTGGAAGAAGATCCCAAGGGTTGTCTAAGTTAGATCTTACGAAAAGATCTAATCATGATAAAACTTCTAACATTTTATTACTAGTCCAAAGTGGACTACTGCAAAGCTGATAACAATGCGTATTTTAAACTTCTAGGGGTCATTGTTGAAAAGCATAGCGTTTTTTTATAGGTGAATCACAAAATATTACCAGTGAACAAGAAAGGTTCCGGCGGGCTGGGTCAGTCAACATTATTCAATTTATATATATGATATGTGATGTGATGAGTCTATCACTAATTCACTAAGTGTGAAACAAATTCCATGTTTTCCAGATACCGTCGAAGACGTCGAACCTCACGTAAGCGACCACCCAAAATGCAAAGATTTAATGCTGGTCTCTTACGAGAACAAGGGGTATTTTTCGAGTAGAGGTCCTGGTATTACAATATAATTTTTGCAAGATAATTTAGTACATGCAATTTCTAAGTTACGATATATGTTGTTCCTTTTGTCACTCAAAGTCCGTCGTATCCTTTGACGGGTAAGCGAACTACATAGATTAGTCGAGAGCAGACCGTGAGTTAAGGGTCGCTTACAAAAGCTTGAAAACAACGGAAAATTATAAAAATGTATCCCCCAAAAGTGGTCGCGGTCACTTACAAGAGGTGCTCGTTTACGAGAGGTTTCATCTGTAAGGCTTTGACTGAAAAGTTTTTGGTTTTTTGGATTTATGGTCTCTCGAGGACATGGATTCGACTGTAGGCCATGGGCGCGATCCATTCAACCAACATTCAGACCGGTCCGACCGGGAAAAGAGGACCACCTCAAAAGGTGGACCTGTTTTGTCGAAACTTTTCCGGTTGGACCGAACCGATCCATTGAGTTTTGGACCGAAATTTCCGGAAATTTTGGTTGACGAATGGATCGCGCCCCATATTTCCCATGATTCACTGAATATTTCCTCTTTTTCTGCGAAAACTGCCGTTGTCTTCCGGTTTTCCCAAAGTATAGGAAGTACAATTTCCCCGCCATCCAAGGTCGCATTCTCATGCAGCTTGTAAATTACATACAGTACATCAAAAGAAGATGAACATGCTTCTTCTAGTCGTTCTGGGGACAATTTTTGCAGCAACTTTTACCTCAGCTGTTCACGATGCGAAGGTGTTTCTCAAGGTGACAGACAACAAAACCTACGAGCTCGTCGAAGATGTTTTGAAAGAAATGTCAAATCTCAAGCGCCCGATTCGAGTCTTAGCCGCCGTTGGTAATGCAAGGGTTGGAAAATCTACCACGTTAAACCTCATTAGTCACGTCTTAGGTGGAAGGAAGAAAGATGGAAATTCTGTTGAAGAGATTTTTAAAACAGGTGATTCAGCCGAACAAGTAACGCGAAATGTATGGGCACACACGATTCATCCACGGGGCAAAAACGTTGGAGGCATTGTTCTTCTGGACGTAGAGGGTTTTGATTTAGGCGACGATGAAGTTACAAAGCATCTTAGTATGTTTACAGCAATGATGTCGTCTTGTTTGACCCTGTTTGCCAATGATTATTTGGGAAACAACGACAGAAACTTTCTTTATTACATATCCCGCTTAAGTGACTTGGTATTCCGAAACCGCAAAGCTGACCTGGGAAATTTTCCGGAGCTTCATATTGTCATACGAGGCAATCTGAAATATCCCGAGGATATCGAAAGTTATATTCGCAATAAATTCTTTCAGCCAAACCATGACAAGAATATCCAAGGTATGGTAGATACTATTGAAAGATACTTTAAAAGGGATAGCATTACAGTTAGCCAAATTCCAGATATCAACGAACCTGAGCTGTTGCAAGACACTGCCAAATTACGCAACATTTCCGCTTTTTGGAACAGTTTCGAAAAATTAATGGCAAAATTGGAGAAGTGTCCTGAGAAGAAATTTGCCATTGGAGGAAGCCCGATGGACGGTCAAGCTGTAGTGCAACTTGCTAAAGACGTCGTGAAAGCTATGAACGAAAATTCGTGGGCAGAATTCGGAGATGTTTATTTAAATAATGAAATGGGCATCTGTAAAAGAAGCTACGAAAAACACTTGAGACCAGTTTTACAGTTTGATTCGAAAGGAATTGTAGACTATATGATGGAAGCAATAGAAAAATTCAAAACTGATTGCAATCTTGAAAGTGAGATACAGAGTGCCAAGGAAGAATTAAAGAAGACCCTCAATGAAAAAAGAAAACGAGAAGAAGAGAGAAGGAAACAGGAGGAAGTAGAAGAAAGAAGAAGAAAAGAAGAGGAAGAGAGAAGAAAAGAAAAGGAAGAGCGAAGAAAAAAGGAAAGTTGGGACTCTTATGGCTGGTATGTAGCCGGCTTGTTAGGCGGGTACTTGGCCTTCTTTAGCGATGAAAATCTAAAAAGTAACGTGACGGTTCTTCCTTACTCCATTTACAACGACATTGGACTGACTGGAGTCTGCTGGAAATGGAATGACAACGCACAACAGAAGTTCGGTCTCACAGGGGAGGGCTGTGGAGTGATTGCACAAGAAGTCCAAAAGCTGTATCCCAAGGCTGTTTTAGTGGGAGAAGATGGCTTCCTGCAAGTGCGATATGGAATACTTCATAAGATGATTAACCACGTTAGAGACAAGCGCTGTTAGATTTTATAAGTCCAAGGGAAACTCAGTAGAGCACAGTTGTTTCACTACAAAGTGATGAAAAGGAACTTTCAAACATAACTTGTCGACTTTGCATGCGAAAGGATTAGTTGTAATTTCAGCTCGTTAAAGTTGACTCTGGGTTAGAAACATAAACATAATTTTTTGGCGGATGTATTACCGGTGGGATATTAATAACTTGTTGTGTCATTTTTATAGTTAAAAACTGTTGAAAGAAGGCGTGAAGTAGTTGAAGTATGTAGTAAATTGAAAATCTAGTACACCTTGCAGCCTTTGTCAATAAATGTTTTTTCCATCAAATTAATAACTTATGAATATCTCAATTCTTTCATCGAAAACAATTATGAACATATGGAGACGTAATCATTTTGTTAAAGTATTGCCTTGCACTCAAAGGGAGAAGAACCATACCGTTGCCCGTTCCCAGATAAATGAGGCAAAACAATCTTGCCGAGAACTTCCTTTCCAAATTTTGGAAAACAGTAAAGATTCAATGATTGGTGTCATTGGTGAATAAACAGGGATGCATCAAAATTACATCCCCACCTCTCTCATGCACACTGCATGCTTTGTAACGGAGGTAAAGTTATGTACCGCTTCTAAGAGAGCTACAACATTGTCTAAAGCATGTATTTAAGTTTTGAATTTTCCAAATCTTGCTGGTACAATCTTAAATTTTTCAAATGTTGCCGGCAAGATGTGAAAATTCCAAAACTTGCAGGCAAGATCTTGAATTTTCTAAATCTTGGCAGCAAGATCTTGACTTTTCCAAATCTCAGTTGGCGGCAAGATCTGGAATTCTGCAAATCTTACAGGCATTATTTTTTTTTGGAACTTCCTCCAACTGTAAGCTGGAGTTTATGCTGACAGACAAGCTCCACTATAATTCTGTAAAAACCTTGAGGAAATTTGCCCACAGAAAAAGTTTTGATTACAATTTCCATTATCATTTTCACCATTTAAGGGCCTGTTTACATGGAGGTGGGGGACCCCAGAGAGGAGAGGTAACATGTGGCAGGTCACCCCACCTGTCAGGAAAATCAAATTAAAATGAGAGATTATATGGACAGGCGGATTACCTCACCTACCTGGGGTCCCCCACCTCCATGTAAACAGACCCTTAGTTTAATACTTTACCAATATAGTCGAACCGCCCATAAAAGACCACCCTAAATACCATGAATAAATGGTCACTTAAGAAAATCAAACAAAAGGAATCTCTTCCATGACAACTACTATTCTCCCCCAAAAATTTACGCTTGCGGGTCACTTAGAGGTGACCTTTTAGAAATAAAGAGGTTCTGGTTATGGGGCTTTGACTGCGAAACTTTTGACAGCTGCTAAAAAGGATGGAGGTGGGACTTTTAGTATGTTGCATCGGATTGCTAACATTTTGGAATTAAATGAAAACTGAAATGGTCTCTACCTATAACAGCAGCAATTTTGTCTAGTTGTAGTGGCAATAATTTATTATACAGGATATACTTTTCCATTTGAAAAAAAAAGAAAGAAAGAAAAGAAATAATATTTACAAGAGCAAAGTTAATTTTATACACCCTTGTTCTACTTGCCAACTTTGTTCAAAATAGTAGGAAAAGCAATCTAAGTTGATTCATCATGTGGGTCACATAGCCATCTGAGAAGCTTGTTGTTTATTACCTGTGGGGGCGTTACAGAGGGGGTACCGAGCAGTACCGAGCTTGAGTCAAAATTGAATGCAACAGCTGTAAATAGTAAACACTGATCTCATAGAAACAACTGTAGATAAATTATGTGGAGAACTAAGGCACAATTTGTTGCTAGAGTATTCAGGTTGGGGTCACTTTCAAAATGTGTAAAATTTATGGGGGGTAATTTCCAAAAAGCTAGAAGGATGAATTGGGGGGTCGGTTTGAAAATCTTCTAAGCTTTCTCAAAATGGACGCCCCTCCTCACACGTAATAAACGACTAGCTCCTGAATTATACTGTTGAGTGCTAGTGAAATGACTTTGCTGCGATGTGACTTGACATGCCTAAGAATTTTTTTAAACATTTTAAAAAACTGCACATTGGCCTGGAAAATCTAAAACATTGCAATCTGGACTCTAAGACTAATGTATGTAGCATAAAAGGCAAATATTTATCTCATGGATTAAAATAATTTTGAGCTTGATTCATCCTAAGCCAGGCATCAAATAAGCGAGATTATCCAGAACCTCTGCCTGTTGAAAAAAATAAGAAATTCAAGTCACTTGAATTGGTTGTTTACCCATCTCAGACCATGCAATGTTATTAAAGACAACAGCTGTTTGTTTGAAATGTCATAACATTCGTATATATCAACACCTAACTGACAATTAAAGTAAGGCCATCACATACAATGTAACCTGCAGTGGGGCGACAAACAACGGTTGCACCTCTCTTTAAAAGACTAATAGTGACCTTAAATGACCTTTAAGTGACGACCAATACAGGTTCCGTGGTGATCAAGTCCTTCACTCTTATGATCACCATGTTTGTTTAAGCAGAGTCACCATCAGGAGAAACTAGATGCTGATCAAAATAAAAAAATCCAAGTACCTGAGTTTTTGGAGAACAGCCATTCATTTCTGGTACTTGAGATGTAAGAAATAGTAGTGGTGAAATAGCACACAGTGCACTGTCTAACAACACTGACAAGCTGCCATGAACTTCTCCCGGGTCCTGAAATAGAACATCGACTTGTCAAGACAATACAAAGAAACAAAAATGGTTACTTTTAGAGAAAGAAAAAAGAACACAAAGAGGGTCAGATGGCCCACACAGGCCATAAATTTTAAGTAGGCCATTCTACCAGGGCCTCCTGTTTGTTTGGGCAGCTGTCTGAGTTCTGTCTGTCTGTCCCAGAAAGTCTTTCTGTAAGGAAGGTAGAGCTCACTTTCCCAGTGCTTTTTTTGTGCATCTAGTGCCCTTCCTGAGGCACATTTAAAGATTGTACTGTGTGTTTTTGGGATGTAGGGGATGTAATCCAGCAGTATAGAGGAGATAAAGTCAACAGGCAGACAAGATCTTGTTTGGTGTTCAGAGGACAAACCCACATGTCTCACCCAACAGACCAGCATTCTGCCATGAAGTATTTCAAAGTCTCATCCCATCCCCACTCCACCCTGTCATGCTAGTATAACTTCTACACACCTGTACCCTGAGGCAGGCTCCAATTGTCCCAAGGGACTCCCCCAGAAGTTGCAAGTGTGCTGCTAAGTCAATAGGCTCAGCTTTGTCATCCTTTACTTTTGGTGCAGGTGTGGAGACAGCTTTGGGGGTTGCTTGAAGTCCAAGTGATTTCCTGAGCTCTTCTGCTTTCTTTCGCCAATGCTGCAAAAACAAAAGAGATGTTTAACTGTTTTACCCCCAGATTTTATTATGACAAGAATATTTGTCACATTAATTTTTAAAGCTGTGGATGAAATCCTATGGTGTTACCATTCTTTGGCAAAACTTTTGCACTGTGCTATAGGATTGATTTTCCTGTGGCTTCTTTCACTGTTTTGGCTCTGGTTTGTGGCTTGTGAAAAGTTATGGGTTTTTCATGTACTAAAGCAACTGTTTTGTTTTACTTTGCCAACAAGCTGTTCTCACTATTTGTTAAAATAACAGCAACATTTAGATTACCATTGAATTTATATACCTGCTTATCTTCTTCACTGAGGTTGTTCCATGCAATGCCCACCTTTTTGCTGATTTCAGTAAACTCTACAAAAACAAAACAAGAAAATCATTCTGGAAATTACTTGGAAAAGAGAGGGTAGCCTGTAAATTTACAGCCTCCTTTTATGGCTCACCACCACACAATGATGTTTTGTGAGAGGGATGCTATGGTCAGGTTTAATGGGATGAAGTTTATCACACCACCAAGAATTTGGCTTATGCGACATGTACAGTGTACACATTATTATTGCACGCTAAGGTATCACCCTTTATTACATGTATGCACTACAACGTGGATTTAGCACTAATGCAGTCCAATCGTGCAAATATGTATATTCAGGATTGAGCAGTAATGCTTGTTGCAACATGTTATGTCCTGTACCATTATAGTTAGAGTTGTATGCTTGGAAACGTTGATGCTAAATAAAATTTAATGACTGTACTTACAGTAAAAAGTGCTAGAAAAAGGCTTACCTAATCCTGGATTTTCCTCAGCAATTTTCTTGCGATGTTGCTTGCAGAATAGCAAATAGGATGTCACAACCTTGGGCTTCTAAAGATAAAAATATCAGTTCTATAAGAAACAAAATATTGTTTTCCCTTTATTTCCTATGTCAAACTTGGCTAAAGTTAAAAATCTTTAACTATATTGCTTCAACTCAAAGTTCTAGAGAACAGAGTATTTTCCCATCATTACACACTGCTAAACTTTCCACTCCTACACAAAATAAATGGCAATATGATTTGTTATACTAAATCAAGTGAGGTTAATTTGTATGTGAACTAAACAATTATTGTTTTCATATGATAGGGTGAACAATATGTAATTTTTGTGATCCCAACTGAGTCACTTTTTACTTTATGAATTGACCCATTTTTTACATCGAATGAAGAACACTTTACTTTTCATCTGAGGTACAAACATTCTGGTACGTTTGCTAACCGTAAATATGAAGAACTGTCTGACCCCCAAAAATCCAAAAATGTGCAACCCCATTCTAGTAACTGTATTGAAAATGTGACCCCATTAGAGTCAATCCAGTCTAAAAATGTGACCCCATCCAGCGGCACATCCCCATTAGCCTCTTGTAAGGGAGTACCCTCCGCCCCCCACCCCTGGTGGGAGCAGAGTCTCCTTTTGTCTTCTTGAGAGAGGAGTATAAAAAGAGGCTTCTCCTGAATTACGTCAAGCCTTTGAGGTTGCTGAAGCCCACACCTCTGGACTGGTCAATGTTGTTCTCTGTCATCAAACTGGTTATCCAAGTGCGAGCATTTGTTTATTGATAAACAGATGGTCATAACTCAGCGATTTTGTTGCAAATAGTTATGGTGAGTCCTGAGACTCATCTTGTGAACAAATCATGAGTACCAGTCCAGAACCAGTGAGTCCCAGTTAAAAAAAACAGTAATTCCTAAATTGAAAATGCTTGGGCCTTTATGTGACCAGACAGATAAAAGATTTTCATTTGTAAGGCACAATGAAGACTAAAAGAAATATGTGTCGTTAAAAAACAGCCACAAGAACAGCCACAGAAATCACACGAACAGCCTGTGGATATTCTACAAAAACATCTTCAGATCGATCTATCAATCAATCTTTGCATCCTTGGGAATTTTTATGTGTCACGGATGCAGGATGCAGCGTAACAAAATCACTGTAACTGAGCCCACTGAACCAAGCACAGGGCTATTAGGCCACGCTTCAAGACTGTATCCCAGCAACAAGTTGCATACGCTATCTAGCTCAATTGATGCAGTCTTTCTTGAGTATGCCAAAATCAAGCAAGTGGAAGAAAGGCTCTGCTACCAGGTTACCTTCCTTCCCAACAATATCATTGATTACAAGTTCAACATACCTCTGGAGTCTTGCTGCCTTTTTTTGGAGTTGCACCTGCCTTTCCTTTTGTACTTCCTGTTGAGGGAGCTGCCTTCTTTTTCTGATTACCTGATTTAGCTTGCGAAGTTGTCGGCTGGCCACTTGTCTTCTTTTCTGCAGCTTTGGAGCCTGATGGAAGCTTGTCTTTCTTAATCACTAATTTTACGTGTTCACTGTCAGATTGAGGCGATGACAAATCTGCCTTATTTGTTTTCTTTTTCTTTTTGTCTTTTTCCTTTGTGGGTTTTGTAGACTTGACTTCACTGTTCTCCGCTTCACTAAGTCCTGCACTCTGCATTAGTCCAGGGCCATCTGCATTTGTTTTCTTTTTCTTTTTGTCTTTTTCCTTAGCGGGTTTTGTGGTCTTAACTTCACTGTTCTCCACTTCACTAAGTCCTGCACTCTGCATTAGTCCAGGGCCATCTGCATTTGTTTTCTTTTTCTTTTTGTCTTTTTCCTTAGCGGGTTTTGTGGTCTTAACTTCACTGTTCTCCACTTCACTAAGTCCTGCACTCTGCATTAGTCCAGGGCCATCTGCATTTGTTTTCTTTTTCTTTTTGTCTTTTTCCTTAGCAGGTTTTGTGGTCTTGACTTCGCTGTTATCTGCTTCACTAAGTCCTGCACTCTGCATTAGTCCAGGGCTATCAGCAGCCATCTCAAGATCAATCTTCTCGGAAGACAGACCCTTAAATTTGATGGATATTTTCTTCTTTTTTTCTGCCTTTCTACTTTCGTCAGCCTCTGTATTATTTTCAGATGATTTTGCTACAGATTTCTTGTGATGTGATTTTTTGGGAGAGCCATCATCATGGCTTCCTGAAGAATGTTTGTGTTTGTGATGGTGGTGGTGGTGGTGGTGATGATGATGATGGTGATGTTTTTTGTGCTTCGTTGAATCTTCAGTTTGAGGAAGATGTAACTTTAAAACAATTGGCTCTTTTTCAGCAGATTCACTTCCAGAATTACTCAGATCTTTTTCTGATTTCTTCTCCTTCCTCTTAACTTTCTCATCTTTTCCTCTTTTGTTTTTGCCAGCCAATCTTTTTCTCTTATCCTTCAAACCACTAGTGCTTGCACCAGCAGAAGTTCCTGTACCATCAGCAATTTGCTTGGCAATGTCACTCAATGAAAATGCATCTCTTTTTGAGTCCATATGCTCCTGTTTTATTGTCGCATCTTTACTCGCTGATGGACTTTGCTTTGCAGACATATCACTTTCTTGATTCTTTTTCTTTGATGTCTTTGCTTTGGCACCCTTGGGTGTTTCCACAGGTTCACTATAAGAGACTGGCTCTAATTTTACTGGAACTTTAACAGTGCATGCACTTTGCTTTGAAGCAGGGGTTTGTTCTGTGGAAGTAACCTTCCTCTTCACAGGTTTACTTTTATATCTACCAGGATTCCCTTGATCATTTTCTTCTTTCACAGAACTTGAGCTTTTCCTTTTGTGAGTCAACTTGGATGAACTTTGACCCTTTATTTCTGTCTTATCAACTTCTAACCCTTCAAATACTTTGTCTTCTGATATTTCACCTCCACAAACAGAGGCCCGTTTTACGCCCTCTTGAGAAGATTTTTGCTTATGACTGATTGGTTGCCCATTACTACTCTTCCGTTCCTTGGGCTCTCTTGTGACACCATCTCTTTGATCCTCAGCTGAGTTCCTCGAAACACTTCTGTAACCTGCATGTACTTTTTCTGGAAGACCAACATCTCCTGTAGTTTCATCTGTACCTTCATCACCTTCTAGAAGTGAGAAAGTTCTCTTTGGCATGTGGCCACGCGAAGAAACTCTAACTTTTGGTGAGGGCTCACTGGCATTTGCTGATGCATTATTTGCCAGATCCTGAAGATTCTGCTGACTTCTTTCCTCTGCTGCTGATAATCTCCTCTTAGTACCAAGTTTTGGAGTCCTTGTTTTAGAAGGTGTTTGCTCTGGTGCAGTTTGTTTGAATTCTTTTGCATCAACATTGTCTTTCTCAAGTAAAGGAAAATTCTTCTTTGGCACATGACCCCTTGATGATGACCTTACGTTGGTCAAACTTGAATCTACAGTTTCGCTTTCAGCAACAGAGGAGCCTGATATTCTTGATTTTACCTCAACATTCTCCTCCTCTTCCAGTAAGGAGAAGACCCTTTTTGGTACAGGGGTCCTTGATGAAGACCTCACCTTAGGTGAGGCCTCATCTGGGGTTTCTTTCTTGACCCTTGTGTTTGAGGGACCTTTATCATTTGGAGTCATCATGACCCCAGGGTTCTTGGGGGTTACATTTCCGTCGGATTTTCTCTTTGAAGCAATATTTTTTGTCATCTTTCCAACGCTGCTTTGCCCAGCTCGACCTGTGTCTTGAATCTGCTCCTTTGTTTGTTTACCTGAAACAGCTGATTCTGTTTCGAGTTCTTTCAGGAAATCTTGATAACTGCGCCTCGTTTCTCTTTTATGGCCGTCATCATACGTAACCATCTTTCTTTGTTTCCTATAAATCGAAGCGTCGCTTGTCGACGTTGTTTGTTGAAGGTTTGTTGATGAAGAGGAATAAAATGAACAAGATTCCCCTTTATGAATCAAGCTAGAATCGCCTGAATTTGAAGACACCTCCGGAGTTCTACTGATTACTGAAGTTTCTTCATCATCAAACACTTTAGGTTTTGGAGTTCTTGATGACCTTCTGACGCCTGCATCACCGTCACCGAGAGAAAGACTTCTTTGAGGACTGTCGACATTGTTGTCAAATCCAGTTTGTGATTTTGATCGTTTCTTTTGTGGGACAACTGACGGAGAGAAATCATCATCTTCCCCAGTCTGTCTTCTACGTTTAATTGCCTTTCGATTCGACATTTGATCACTTGTTTACAGTAAATTTTTCTCCAGAAAATTGGAACTACATAAAACAAAGAAAAACCGCCATGTTGGTGAAAGTGGCTGGCTGAGTAGGACTAGGTACCAATTCATACAATCACTTCCAGTCTCTCTCGTATTTCTGGTCATCATGGCGGCGTTTTCAGTTTGGACAGTTTGTTGTTCTTTTTTCTTGTTTTAATACGCTTTGACGTAAAGTTGGGATTGTCACTGACGCACCAAAATGAGCACTACAGATATAAAAAGTGCGAAACTGCTTCCTCTATTGAAATGTGCCGCGAGTGCATTTCTCTTTACTTTGCCTTTAGCACAGCTGAAACTTTCGTCTTGTGTCTGTAGATTTGATAGGAAGACTCACAAACCAGAATACGGAAAGTCAAAGAACCGGATGCAAGAAATGTGGCTATAGTAAGTTTATTACTTATTTGCCGTTATTTAGGAAGATACCTGACCGTGTGTTAATTTTTATAGCTTAAGCAGAAACTTACCCATGCCATTCTTTTTGTAGTTGCTTTCCTCTCGCGATTAAGCTTAAGCTTATTTTAGTGTGAATAATATACACACACTAATGTAAGCACTGCGACGGCATCAAGCCTTCAATTGAAAAAAAAAAACCTTTGGCTTTCTCCCTCCTGTGTTCTATTCTAAATTTAAAATATTCATCTAAGGCATTTACAGCACTGGTAATGTTAGCCTGAGAAAACATTAACAGCCAATATTTCATGATGCCGCCACTGGATTCCTTGTGAACTGATGTCTGAGGTCATGCTGCTAGAGAAATTTGCTTTAACTAATCAGAAGCACCACCTACATCTGGGTAGTGATGCATCATCAGTATGGAATTTCTTCAGTCATTCTTCAAACATCATTTTGCAGAAAAACCAGTGATGGTGTCATGAAAAGTCGGCTGTTTTCTTGTGCCATAGAAAAGTAAAAGAATACAATATTGAGGAGACTGAAAATTTGTAGGAATAAAAATAAAAGAAAAAGAAATTCTTAATTATCCTCTCTCTTTGGGGGTTTTCAGGGATAATGAATTACAAATAAATTAAAATGGAAAATAACAAGGCTAAGAATCCCAGCTGCTAGGTTGAGGCAAACCAGTTGGCTATTTACTAGCACAGCCGAAGATTTAAACTCAGGAGTACTGAGAGCAAATCCAGCTAATGGTCAGGGTGGGCCTTGAACTTGGGGCGTGTGGATAACAAGTTCAGCGCCTTCAAAGCTTGGCCACGGTGCCTCCTTAGTATCAGTGATTTTGTTACCTCTGTGTCCAACGTCCCTGACACACAAAAATCCCCACAGACGCAGAACACAAAAGTCAATGGCATGCGTCCTGTGGGATGCAAAGTTTGATTGATCGATCAATATGAAGATGTTTTTGTAAAAATAATGTCCTGTTCGTGTGATTTCTGTGGCTGTTCTTGTGGCTGTTGTTTAAGGATGCATATTTCTTTCAGTCTTCGTTGTGCTTTACAAAAGATTATCTTTTATCTGTCTGGTGACATAAAGGCCCAAGCATTTTCAATTTAGGCATTATTGTTTGTTGAACTGGGACTCAATGGCTCTTGACATGGAGTGGGACTCATCATTTCCATACCAGAAACTATTTGTAACAAAATCACTGTAGTATCCTTCATCATGGTTTTCCCACTAGATATGGTTTAAATCAGTAAATGTTTCCACCTCACCAGGTGGTCACCTGACCTTTCAATGTCGCAACTTTGTTCGTGTTGATCCGAAGAAAGATGTAGTTGTTGACGTCAGTAGTACTTCTAGTGAGGATGAAAGTGAGAAAGAAGTAAGCGTAAGCTCCACATCAACACCCTCCTCATCCGATTCAGATACAAAAAGAAGGGAAACAAAAACCAAGAAAAGAAAAACAGCAAAAGAAAGAGATGAAAGGGTCTCAAGGTATATACAATTGTATTTTTGCAATTTATTGGTAGCCAGGAGAAAGATTTCAGAACCATTATTGTTATTGTCATCATTTTTTTACTATCACGTCCATGAATCTTCCCTCATCATGGCTACTGTCACTGTATTATTTTTACCTTAATCTGCTGTCATGACTGCAGTTGTCGTCATCATCATCATCATCATCATCATCATCATTATCATCATCATCATCATCATCGTCACTGATCAGCCACCACAATCAACTTGAGTTACATTCTAATTCACCATGTTCAACGTAATTTAGTAATATTTTCGTTTTTTATCTTTTTTATATTGATTATTCAACCCACAAAAACTGTGCTTTCAGGAGATCTGAATCGCTAGAGAGGACTTTGAAACAGCGAGATGTTCCACGGCAAAGAGCCACCTCATACTCCCCCCCTGCCAAAAAGTAAGGTTTTTCCACAGTCTCTTTCCTTGTTTCTATGCAAATTTGAAATTGTTCAAGATAATAAAAATGCCTCTTAGCCATAAATGAGTAAATTGCGGCATAGACATAATCTAACACTGATTAGTAACTTCTGAGAAGCAGTGATGATATCCTTGTTCTGGGGTCCAACAGAATCAATGAATTACCAGAAAGTCATTTTGAATTTCCCTTCAACAGAATGGGCAAATGACAATGGTCCTTTTCAACGGGCCAGTTGTGGCACATACTCAAATCCTGGTACACAGTTGGTGGCTCAGAACAAGGACCTCATCACTGTTTCCAGATGGACTTAACTAGAAGTTTAGTTCCATCTGTGGTGCAGACTAAAAATAATGAAAAGTGCATACTGGTACATCTGAATTTGCTTATCAGTTCATAGAAAGACTTAGTGTTACAAACTGTATGATGGCTTTTCTGCTCTGTGTTATTGTCCATTAACATTAGTGTTCTTATATTCCAGCCCCAAGAGACGCCACTCAACAACCACAGATAGTGATCAGGGTAAGATTTAATAATATTTCACTGTTATCACTTCTTTTGTTTTCTATCGGTAAAATGGTGTCAATCTGTCAGATAAATCAAAATGAAGGATCATTGTCAATTTTAATTTCAACATAGCTTTATCAACTTTTTCGAAGCATGGAACAGTTTAAACTAAAGAGCCTTTTGTATGTATGTATGTATTATACATGTAGGTGAAGATGACTCTGATGATAGCAGAAGGAAAAAGAAAAAAACAAGGAGACACAAGTTAGTATCAATTGTGGTGTTGTTTCGTTTAGAGTTTTTTTTAGCTTGATTGAAACTGCCACCTGGTTAGCTCATGTGGAGAAAAAATTTTTTGTCTAAGGAAACACAAAGCTTGAACCTGAACCTACAGTTCTAAAGGTGCAGAGCTGTCACTAAGGGCTGAGACTAGGGATTTCCCCCAGCTTCTATGAGCGTGACCCTTGACTACTATAAAAAGAAAAACAAAAGGAAGTTAGAACCAAAAGAATTTCCAATCTGCTCAATCTCCAGTATACTAATTGCACATACCAAGCACCTTTAAATCCGAGCAACAGCCTTGAGGGTGTTAACTAGCATGTCATCAGGCTTCTACGCGGTCTCCCGCTCAGCACACTGGCGCTTTCCCAACTGAGATAACTGGGCAGTTAAGGGGAGTTAGACTTAATTTCATGATAAGTACTATTTCCAACATTATTTTTGTTTATTACAAACAGAAAAGAGCGTACAAGGGATAAACACCACAGCAAGAAACATAAACGCAAAGAAAAGAGGAAAAGAAAGAAGAAGAAAAGCAGAAAACAAGACTCCTCTTCAGAATCAGACTGAAATTATACTGCATTTTGCTATTGATGGGATCACCATGTAATCCCTACTCTAGTCTTCAGCAAGACAGATATTCTATGACTTCTCATCGCTCACAAATGACAAAAATAGGAAGCACAGTGTGATTTGTTCCTTGGTGCTACTACAGAAGAACCCCGGTAACTTGAACTCTGAAGGGAAACAAAAAACAGTTGGAGAAAGCGAGGGGTTGAGTTATCAGGGTCAATTGAATCTTCAGTTTTTCAAGTTAATATTGATCAATACGTTTTCTGATATATTTTCAGCACTTCAGTATACAACAGAGTGTAAATTAAACTCATCTCATCAGAAATTGTGACATGATTATGCATTTTTATGATAATACAGGGAAATGACTGTCAAATGTGTACACTGTTTACAAATTGCTGTAGTGTTAGTTCTATGGATTTTACTGATTTGCATGGCAAGAAAAGCTGATGCGATGACATTCGTGGTGAGTTGCAAGAACCAGAATCCAAGTTATCAAGGTAAATTTTGATCAAGGTCAACAAAATTTAGTTTGAGTTAGCAGGGAATTCGAGTTATCCGGTGAGTAAAAGTGAATGAAAAGTAGGGTCAAATCCAAGAGAAATGGCACTTAGTACTAGTTTGAGTTAGCGGGAAGTTCGAGTTATCCGAGGTTATCTGAGGTGTAAGAAAGAGAGTACTTATTTGACGGAGGGCCTTATTAATCTAGTACATTAAATGGCAAACTTGAAGTTTCTTAAGAATTAATTTCAGTGTATGGTACACAAATTTTGTTTCCAGTAAATTTTACTGGTCCACCTCATTTCTGGTGTTACTCTTCTCAAACACTGTGGTATCAGGTACCATATTTTTATCCTATAATATTCATTCTTTCTTGAGGAGAGGGTTGTGCTTGTTACAAGGAGATACTGTTTTGAGGTATTTTATTTGGATGACACTTCAGATGTATTTCAAGCATTTAAAGTACTCACTTCTACACAACAACTGGCTCTGCTATAATTCATTCAAACATATTTATAACTTTGTAGACATGGTCTACCGACAAAAATAAATATACACCAATGAAGAAAAAATATAACCTTCCTTTAGATTTGAACTAGTTTCTTCTAGTTTCTTGGCGAACTTGTTTTTCATTGGAAAATATAGATTCATATTTAGAGTGGAAAATTACAAAAACTAAATGGCTACATATGGGTTAGTTATTCCTTAGAATTTTACGAAAAGAAATTTGGAATTTTCTGTGAATTTTCACTTCGGCTACTGTTAAAGTAGACTGTGCCACTGATGAAACTAAACTTCAGGTTAAGTCGATCTGCAAAACAGCACCAAATTCCTTGTTCTAGGCCCCAACCTGTGTTCGCTGTTTTGAGTACATGCCCTGATTAGCCTGTTCAAAAAGCCATCATTCAGTTGGGTAATTAGGTTGAAGAGAAATTTGAAGCACACTTCTGGTAATTCATTGAGTCCACTGGGAGATCTTGGTGCTGCTTTGCAGACATTACTACAACAACAGAAGGTGTTTGGAGAATTATTTTATCCTTATGATGCTTTTTGCCTGGACAAAATACAACTGTAAGTTCGTTGAATGCCATCAAAAGCTTTCAGGAAGATGTCCAATAAGCAAGGCTGTACCTAGGCTTGATTACCAGCTGTTTGGTGAGTCCACATTTTTTTCTCACAAAACATAAGGACGATACAAACTAGACTCCCTAAAATGACAGGAAATCCAGCCTAGACTGTGCTTTGCGAAAATTATACCTGCACCAAGGGTTATGTTTTGTGCAAAAACTAAGATTTCCTTGACACCCAAAAGTGCTTCACCTTGCCAAAGAATACTACCTAAAGCTAGTGTAAATAATTAACTTGGTGTTTTAAGATAAAGAGACAAAAATGAAACAAAGTTTTTTCTTTTTTGTTTCTACTTAAATAACAATCTATTATTAAAGAGTTTTTGTAAATTCATTTTATAGAGATTCCATTAAAGGTTCAATAATATCATTGAAGCTTCTGAAATGGGAAATTTTAAGAAGTATTTATTTTGTAAGAAAGAATTTTAACATTTTCCTTTCTACAAAAATCTTCCGCCTCTACAACCTTGAATTTCTCAACAAAATTGAGCGTTCTTTCCTCCATTTAACATAAACTAGACCCCGAAGTATTTTTCTTATTCAACACACAAAGTGTTGTTTGATAGCCAGGGCTAATGGAGCCATCCCTTGGGCTAGCATGTTTCAATATTACCGGTATTGTGAGTTGTCCTATGGGCAAGGAACCTTTGCCAAGATAAGAAACTGTCTGTGACAAAGAGGGTTGGTATGACCGCGGAATTTATTGTACGATGGGCAAGCAATTCATCAAATGTTCACCTCACCCTGCATGCATTTAATTGCATGACGCATAAAATGCTCAGTCATGGAACAACCATAACAAGGAGAAATTTATACTGATAATAAAATTATAAGACTGCCAGGCTTTTAATTAGTTATGACATGGAGTGTTATCTCAAATCGACCATCATTGAAGCAGGATTTTCAAGATATGACTTCCACAAATTAGAGAATCTTGCCATGGTAGCTCCTTCTATGACTCTGTGATCAGCTGACCAGCTCACATTGACTATGTACGCCTTGTATACGTTGTCTTTATCGTCAAACCTGGGTAGTTCCTGTGAAAATGAAACATAAGTTTGACAATGTGAAAGGCTCGAACACAGGAGTCTTTTCATAAGTAGGTTGAGTATGATTTTCAGGGTGGAAAACAGCTGACATAGGTTTGCAGATGTTTATACATGTTTTTGGTGATGAGAGCTCTCTCCAGTGGAACAGCTGATAACATGGGTGCCTGCTCATGGATGCTGGGCTGGAGAACCTTAGAGATCTTAAAAGTTGTACAAGAGATCAAACCTTATGGGGTCAGTTTTCTTCCTGTTGTCTTTTAGGCATCAAATGGAAGTACATGTAAGTATGTAATCTATGCTTTTATAATAGCTAGAATCCTGGGATAGTTCAAATTTAAAATTTACATTCAAAGCATCGCATTGATTGGTTTCTTCCTTCTGGTTATTCCTTGCCCCAGGACAAAACCCAAAGTTTAAAAAACTTCCTCCCACAATAAAGTAAAAGAACAAAGATTTAAAAAAGCACCAAAAAATGAGATATTTATTAACAGGAACGTGACGAAAAAGATTACAAATGATATGTAAAAGGACTAAAATTGATATATATGTACACGGGATCTTCGCGAAAAGAAAAAAACAAAGATTTACAAAAGCACCAAAAAATGACGTGACGAAAAAGTATTTCAAGTATTCAAATCCCGTACTCTTCCCTTTCGATCAGTGTCGTTGAGTTGCTTCAGGTCTCTTGATATCAGAAGTCCAGGCGTTTTTACAGAAACCTTCCTCGATCATTATCATCTTGATATTTGTATATCGAACACTAAGACGCATAAAAACCATCTCGATTAATCGGTTTGGTATTACATGCTGTTACTTTTCTTCAAGGAACATCCCAGCCATAGCGCTCTAAGCTGCGACATTTCTGTCGAACTTAGTCCTTTCGCGGTCAAATCAATGTTTTGGTTGCGGTCTGGAGCAATCACATTGCAGGAAATTACATATCCAGATCTGCTTGTAGCCCGGACTGTCACAAATATCTAATGTCCTTCTGCATGGGAAATGACTTTGATATACTTCCATCGTATCCTGTCTTTCTCAAAATTATGGAGGAGGTTTCTTGTCTTGGCTCCGCAAGGTCTCCATGATAAGTGTGCCTCTTGGTTTTCTTTTTTTTTTCTTTTTTTTTTTTGCACATGTTTTGTTTGTTTATTATTTTTTGTAATGTCTCAAACCACTTTTTTTTCCCTTTAATTCTTCAAATCTGTCTTTCCCGTTTTGTTTGTTACTTTTTATGACTGAAATGACACGCTGGTGACTTAAAGTGGCAGCTGAACTCTTTTTTAAAGGTATAACATACAAAGTAAAGTCAGAAAGGTAATCAACGAAATAGCATTGATTTAGTTAGTAGAAAGAGAGAAAGACAGAAAAAAAAAATTAAATAAATAAATTAGAGAATCACATTAATCCAAAAGTCATAGAGGGATAAAGAAAAAAAGTGAAAAATACCGTATTTATCGATTATTGAAGCCGCAGCGGCGTTAATTTAATTCAGTAAATACGGTAACGTGGGATGAAGAAGACGCTGGTATCAATTCCGAAACAGACCCTGGTGTCAATTCCTAAACGGAATTGATACCAGCGACTTCTTCCACCTACTGGAATCGCTCCAAAAAGGGTTGTAGGAGCCATTCCACCAGGTTTAGCTCCTCTACCGCATGTTTCCATCCCCGAAGGGCATGGTCATGTGCGCCAGAGGTAGCCCCCAGCTCCTCTGCCGCACGTTGCCATCCCCGAAGGGCATGATCATGCGCGCCAGAGGTAGCCTCCAGCTGCCACTTTAAGACGCTAATGCGCCTTAACAAAAACGAAATTGCTGAAACCGACTCAAAAAACACAAAAATAAACAAACAAAAAAGGCCAATAAAAAGATCCATTGCTAAATGCGAAAAAATAAAACAGATACAAGAAATGTAAGAATTCGGCAGTACCGTAAATCCTCTATTAAGCCCTCCCTCTCTAATAGGCCCCCCTTTTCAGAGGAGGAAAGTTAATAGGCCCCCCTCTCTATTTAGCCCCCTCCTCCCCCTCCCCCAATCCTTGTTCTCATATTTCACAAAAAAATAATCGATTAACGTGGACTGATCAGTTATGGTTTAATTCAGGCTGGAAGTTCATATTGTTTTTGGTCTTCGGCCGCATGACCTCCAACTTCATATGCTTAACTTTCTTAACTTTGTGCTCTAGTTCTCTGTGGAGAATTGTCACCATTTAAAAATGTAAAATTTTCAACTACCTTGATCAATGTATAGTCCCAGAATTTCCCACATCTAACATTTTACAGAAAAGTTCTGTACCATTTAGTTCTTGTTTTGAAATATCTGAATTTAAACAATGAATACATGGGCTGCATCTTATCTAGCCAGCTGGTAAATAATGAACACATCTAAATGCAATTGAAAGAGACATATTGAGCAGCCTCTCATAAACACAAAAGTCTAAATCAAGCCAATGTTACACTGTGTACTAACCTGTAGTCTCCCAATTGCACCAATGGCTACCTCTGGTGGCATGATCACTGGTTTAGCATATGTTCCTCCAATCTATAGTTGATAAAGACCCAGGAAAATGCACCAAGTTAGTCTGTACCAATCTACATGCACGACATGAGATTGGTTCCACTACTTTCTGTAATCAGAGCTCTAAAGCGTCAACTCTCAGCAGGGAGCTTGGTCTTAAGGGTCTTTGCTTTCAAGAGATCCCCTAGGAATCCTAAGCCTATACCAGACCTAGCTTGTGTACAGATCCCCCTCCCCTCAGTAAAAATCAGTTCTACTGAGGGAAGGGGGGTTTTTGTACACAGGCTATACCAGACCTAGTTCAGGTGAATTTTGCAACCCTATACTAGAATATACCCCCCCCAACAGCTCCTCTTGTCCTAGAGTCAAAATTCTCCAGAAACTACAGCAGTTCTACGTTTCTTTGCTATTAATGTAAATTAAGGTGCGGGTAAATTTAAATTGGCCAGTTTCATATTTTTTAGTGTTTATTCCCAGTTTCCTAGTCTAGACTAAAATCTTCAACCAGCTGATCAGTTTCCTGAAAAAAGATACCCTTTCCTGGGAATTATCTGAATTTTATACCCTATCCCAGACTAAACTTGGATTTTACCATGCCCTTCACAGCGGCACATACCTTTATAGCCCATATAATATGGCAGTAACCTCCTCCCGCACCCCACTCAGGGGTCAACTCTTATTATTGCATACAGTGTATTTTGAGATAAGCACTCACTGTTCCAATGTTTGATAGAGTGAAAGTCCCTCCTGACAAATCATCTGGGGATAACTTTCCGCTGAGTCCCAGCTGATGAAGTCTGTTAAGTTCAACAGCAATATCAAATACTGATTTGTTCTGGACATTTTTAATATTCGGCACTAATAAGCCTTGCTGAGTATCCATGGCAACACCAATATTGTGGGAACCCTGAAAAATATATACAAACAAATGTTCAGTTCAGAGCTCTGAAAATGGCCAAAGTATTTGTCTGCAGGAGAGCTGGTTTCCGTTGTATGATTTGAAAATGTACAATCTCTCAACGTCCTCCAAAATGTTTTTTTAGAGTCCTTAACAGCATTTTGACCAAACAACTGACCTTGAAAGTAAGATTCTCGCATTCTGCATCCACTGAACTATTGAGTACTGGAAAGTGTAACAAGGCCATGGATGTTGCTTTGATAAATAATGGCATAAATGATAGCTTTACTCCTCTGGCCTGAAACGATTCTTTACTCTGGTTTCTTAACCTGGAAGACAGAAAAATAGTGTGTGGCCATAAAATAATCATTGTACCATATGATTACTAAACAACTTATTAACCTTGTTACTCTGAAAAGGTGCCCAAGAAAAAAGAAAAAACAATAAAAAAGCAGTTGCTTAGAACCATTTTTGGAAAAGTGTGCTGTAGAAGAGGTCTCATTAAACAAGCCCAGTGTCTCCAGGAAGGGCTAACGAGACAGCTTATCTTCATGGCCATATATGGGTTGAGTTTGTTGTTGGTTCTTTTTCGATCTAGGAGGTTTTTTCTGGGTACTCCAGTTTTCTCCTAAAAAACCAACGGAGGGAGAGGGGAGGGGGAGGGGGGGGGGGTCCTGGCCTGTATTTCAAGTACGGCTGTTTCGCATTTTGAGGAGTAGGCTATGTCCCCGTTGGTATTTAACCCATCTTTATGTTGTTTGTCACCATTTTATGTAGTCTTATGTCGCTGTTTCAAGGCCATGTCACTTGTCGGAATTTTACCTTAACAGCTAATACTGGTGTTTAAAACAATGAAACAGCGCAGACAGAAAAATCCTGTGGAAAATGAACTTTCATCTCATGTAAAAATGTTGTTTAACTTGAAGAAATTTGCATAGCTGCTGATCACGTGAGTAAAAACAATCTATAGAAGGTACTTACTTGCCTGTGTACAAATGTGCCCCTCCCCTCAGACAAAATTGGGGAGAGAGACTCTCTCCCCCATTTTTTTTGAGGGGAGGGGAATGTCTGTACACAGGCTAGATACTTACCGGACCAGCTCATTTAGAACTATTTCATCCTTGTAGCCAAAATGAGGGATTGCATTAGATGCAGTCATTACTTTGGCCATAGCTTTTCTAATTCCTCTGATTGGTTCTGTTCTATCCTCCAGCATCGTTTCAGGTCTTCTGACTGGAGTGGGTGGGGCAGTGGGGACTGCTTCTTGTACATCAACTGCAGGGGTCGAAGGAGCTGTAAAGACACAGTTTGTAACAAAAGGTTGGTGAGTCATGGATATTTCTTTCAAGTCACTTCAATTATCTATACTAAAGACACAGATCCTATGTTTGATGTTGATGTTCCCAGAAGATAATCGAAGATCATCACTAGTCAAAGGTTGAAGACTGAATCTAATTAATCTGACTTTTCAATTTCTTCAGTATAAGTTTAGCCTCTAGAATCAAAGTCTGTTATAAAAAATAATTTTCCATTTGCTGCTCAGGTGCTCAAACTTGATTGTTGACTGGGTTATAAGTTATTCCAGAAAAAATCCACATTCCCTTCACAGACGGTAGAGATATGTAATTTTGCAAATTTTGCAGTTTATTGAATTCTAGATTTTCGCTTTTCCGAACATTGAAATTCTGAAATTTGGCTTTTCCAAACATTGGAATTCTAGATTTTGGCTTTTCCAAACATTGGAATTCTAGATTTTGGCTTTTCCAAACATCAGAATTCTGAATAATAAATTGCTTATCTAGGCATTAAAATTCTGGATTTTATTCATAAAGAATTGACAGCTATATATAAAAGATCATCTAAATGCCACTAAGAGTGCGAGTTCAACATTGATAATGAATGGAAGTATTATTATGGAATGCTGTATGGGAGGGGATCCAATCCACATTAAGTTCAAACCTGATGACATTGTGGTGGCATACTTACCTGCAGTTGGTGCTGATTTCATTTTTTCAATGTAATTCATAATATCTTCTTTCAAGATTCTACCATCTTTGCCTGTTCCTGAAACATCCCCAAGTGTTATCTGGAAAAGCAGCACATGAACCCGAAATTCAAATTGGAGCTTTGTAGTGGTAAAGAGATCAAGGTAGCCAGTGAGTTGGTTTTGTGTCAGAAATACTGAAAGAATGGATGGTCAGCTTTATAACTGGGCAAAGGATTCCACTTACATTGTGCTCCATTGCAATCTTGCGCACTGCGGGCGTGGCAAGTACTTTTCCACTACCACTCTTCATCTGTTCTGCAGCTTGTGGCGGAGGGGGTGAGGGAGCCATAGATTGTGATGCTGTTGACTGTGGGGATGGGGGTGGTGGAGGAAGAGGTTCTTCTATAGCATGTGTTGGTTTGGGCTTCTGCTGGGCAGCCATGACATCTTCAGCTGGGCTCGGCACTTTGTCAGCATCTAAAAAACGAGAACAATGATATGAGACGTACAGTCTGAACATACTGAACAAAGTTACATCAGTGGAATTCATGTACAATGGATGGTATGTCCCGATAACTGAAATGGGAATTGAAGCTTTTAAAAGCAAGTCTCAATGTTTTTTAATTATCACACTTTCAGTTTGAAGCTTTTTACCTCTTAAGTCAAAAATGGCAAATATGTAGTTCTACGTTTGATTCTATGGATGTAAGCCTTGAGTGCGATTGAGAGTGACCTTTCAAATAAAAGCTTCTGAGCAGTACTTTCCTGTAGCACTGCATATCATGCCGTATAAGGTGAGTCTGTGCAAGAAATCCTTATAACCTAATAATAACCTCTTCAGAAGTACTTTCACATGGGGCTAGATTTAGCACTTACTATTGCACACACTCTGCTTGAGGACACTAGGTTTGCCACTGTTGGAGAACTGAGAACAAGAATGCTGGAGAAATGTGACTGGCAAGAGATGGCACTCAACAGGCAAGGGATGGCACTTAACCAAACTAACTAAGCTAATGCACCAAATTACAGTGAGGCTTTTCAGCAAAATTTAATTACAGACACTCCTTGCAATAGAGGCAGGGTATAAACTTACTAGTCTCGGTGGAGGAGGTAATCTCTATATCCACCAGGGGCTGTCCAACTTTAGCAGTATCATCTACTTCATAATAAAGTTTGGTGATGATTCCATCAAAACGACTGGTGATTGTAACAGATGCCTATTATATCAACAAACAGAATGAAGTTTGTTTTTCTGTAATCTTAGGGTCCACAATTATTGTAACTAAATGTTAGGTGAACATTACGCGCTTTCTTTAAGCACTTTTATTGCCAGTTTCAATAGCTTGAGGCTAATAATTCACTGGCTGTTTTCTCAGCTCTTACGCAAACTGATCTGTAGAGTAATAAAAACTCTCTACTTTTTTCTATGTATGCAAATATATGCTTGAACTTTCTTCTTTGAAATGCTACTAAGTCAAACTAACTCTCTCAAACTGTTTCAGAAAACCAACTACTCATGGTCAACGTTCTAAAAATTCTAACAAAATACTACAGCCAGAGAAAAAAAACAATAAATTATATCAATACAGCAGAATCCTGATTTCTTGAACCCTTGCTTTTTGGAATGGATGATAATTTGAACCAAATCTTACTTCCCTTCACCACATAATCACTGTAATTTTACCAGAACCAAGGTGGTTCACTGACAATAAAATGCATTTGCTGTGGGTTGCCTGTGCCTCACATGCACAGCTCTACCAACCTTATCACTCTGTACTTCACAAATGCTGTCAAACTGACTGACATGATCACCTGGCTTCACAAACCTAAAGAGAAAACACAAATAGGTCTCTTCTCTGATCTAAATTAACTGAATCTTCAATAATTTTGGTTTTTAAACTTGATTCCAATACAGTATGATACTAAGCATTTCAGCAGAAGTACACTGAAAATTAACCCTTTCACAGACAAACAAATAGCGAAAAAAAAAACAAACATAGGATTTTGTCCTCAGACTCCAAAGTAAGAGTTACTTAGAAATTTGATCATTCACTCGGGCATAAAAGGGTTAAACCACATCCAGACTGGAAAATTTTGATGTGGACTAAATCTTGCAGTCTCAAAAAAAACCACTCATGTCTTTACACATATTTTTAAACTTGCATTTATCTATCCAGAGTTTAAGAATAATTTCTTTTGCCAGATTAAATTATATATCAGTTTTATTACTATTTAATTCACAGATACAGGTTGCAAAAAAAGTATAAGGGAACATCTCATACCATTCTTTGATTGTTACTTCAGCAATTCCTTCTCCTATGTCAGATAATTTGAATGGCAGAATTTCTCCATTCATACCTTAAAACAAACAAACAAGCAGATTATCAGTACATAACAATCACACCCATACACACTAATAAATGATTTACTCTGTGATTGGAAATGATTGAAAAAAAAAATTGATGGTTGCAGGAGTAACTAGCAAGACAAGATGAGAATGCTCTTTTGCCAGTCCAGCATTTCTAATCAAATTAGTTGTAGTATATTATCAATGAGAAAAAAGTTATTGCCTGATATATTAAAAAGTACCGAAGAGTTCTCTCCAATAACTAGTTTTCCCGTCAGGTACCTTATTATTCTTTAAATTTTTTTATATTTTTTAATTTGTAACCAATTGTACCGTGCAAACTGTTCACTTGAATGACACAAATAAGTTTGTGTTAATGAAAAAGGAACCCTTTTCAAGATATGTACTCTCAAAAACCCTATTCAGAAAAATTCTACCCCTCCCCCGACACACCCCCAACAAACTTAGAAACTTTTACGAGTTTTTGTAAAGATCTGTCATTGAGAGGGCGGTAAAATAATACACATAGAACGCCAAATTGTTGATGACTGGTAAAAGTAAAAACAAAAATAAGTTAAAACAAGATCACCACACAAATCGAGATGACAAAATAATTTTATTAATGTTCAGCTGATAATTTAGAGGAATGTTCAAACAAACCTGAGGTTGTTCTTAGAAATCGCAAAGCCTGTCCTTGGTTTACCATCCTCTGCAAGTTTAAACGGAATAGGAAACACGCTTATTCTTAGAAAAATAATAATAATAAAATATTGGAACAAGATTTCTTGAATACTCGAGATTTACCTTATCAAAACTGATCGCGTTCAGCTGGAAGGATGCATGAGGCAAAATTGATCGCGTCCTAGCAAGACTTGGCCGGCTCTGAAAAAAGTAAGTCGTCATTTCAAAGAATCAAGGCAAAGGAGCTTTTTGGTAGCAATGATCGTCTTACTTGTGCGCGAAGAAGGCGAAGATTCCTTCTAAAAGTCAAGTTTCGTAACAAGGTCAGTCTGGACGCCATCTTGAATCTGATCCACGTGGAGTTGTTTTTACGGCTGCGCTTCCAGGCAAAGCCGCTGTTCGGTCTAGCACCATTCTCGTCCCCTGAGCCACTCGGCTTAATTTGTAACCAAGACCACGTGACCAAGAAACGACGGGCTCTGGGAAAGAGAATGGTCTAGCACATTGTTGTCACTGTCAAATATAAAAGCAGCTTGTTAGGAAAAGTAACTATTTCTCTCTTTTTTGGACATCATGAGCAATATATACATCCAGGAACCCCCCACAAATGGAAAGGTAAGATGCTTATGTCCATAATTATTAGAAAATAAACTGATGTCAATCTGGTCGACATTGGGCATGGTTTCATTCAGTGTTTTTTTTCGTCTACTTTTCACAAATTTAAGCTTACAAACTATTGAAATAATATTTAATTAATTTTAACCTTTTTGTAATTTACTTTAGGTGCTTCTCATCACAACATGCGGTGAAATTGATATTGAACTGTGGTCAAAAGAAGCTCCAAAAGCCTGCAGAAATTTCATTCAGCTCTGTTTAGAAGGGTATTATGATGGGACTATCTTTCATAGAATTGTGAAAGGTAATGCACACCTTCAAAAATAATTTAAGGTGAAACTGAACAAATGACAACTTTTATTATATTGCTGAATCCGTGAGCAGGCAAGATAATGCAAATCCTGGGTTCTGATTGGCCACCTTAGTGGGCAAGATGGGCCACTGAGGATTTCCCATGTTGGTCCTGTAAGGAAGTTCTCCCTTTTGGCCACGCAATAAATCCCCATTTAAACAATTGCGAGCTTGTTCGGTCAAGATGGCTTTATATTGCGCTTGTGCTTTTTTGTGTTTTTATTGATTGAGACTAGAAACACTGCAAAGAACTTGGTTAATACATATCTTGACCTCGCGGTTGGTCAGTAATGCATATGTCAAGTCAGGGGTGATACTATTGGATGAGGGTATTTTGAACAATAGTGGTCTCAAATTGGCTTTCACTCACTTAATCCATACCAAATCTCTTAAATGAAAAAATAATGACCTGAAAATAAAAAGAATTATTTTTTAGTGAAAACATAATGGAGAGTCTCGATGAAATTTCCAATGTTGTCATTGATCTTATGCACGCTGTTCATGTAATCTAGAGAAATTATTAGTGTTTTTTCCCGTAATTCCCAATTTTTTTTCTTCTGACATCTAATGGGCTGCTGGTAAGTGTGATGTTTCATCTTGGTGTTAATTCATTTTGGTGAGGCTTAAATCATTATCCAGGAGCAGGTTTAGCATCTCTTGTCACACAATGTAAGCCATGGATCTTTTCTGATTTTATTTCAGGATTTTGTGTCCAAGGAGGAGACCCAACTGGAACAGGAATGGGTGAGCAAGCAACTTGTTTTCAATAAGAACTAGGAAAACCAAAGTATGTTAAACCAACAACCTAGTGCTACATTTGTATTGATGACTCTCTGGTGATAGGGATTATCATTAAAGGTAATGTATAATCTCTCTAAATACATGTAAGGTACAAATTGATATCTACCAGAATGCAGACTGTTAGGCTTTTGTTACGTTTAGGGGACTGTTGCTTTTTATAGAGGAAAAAAACTTACTGAATTCAGAAGCAAAATGATAAGTTTATGTGACGACATGACAAATGTATATGTTACAGGCCAAATTTGATTTCAGGTTGATTTTGATTTAACCTACACTGATTCTATATTTCCTTTGTCTCCTAGCCCTAATTATTCATGAAATAGGGCTAGGAGACAAAGGAAATTTAAAATCAACCTAGGTTAAAAAATTTAACCTGAAATCATATTTGACCTGTAACATATACGCCAAATGTAGAATGTAGAACGAGAAAAAAACTTGAATCTATTCAAAGTTACTTTCTGTATTACCTGTATTCTATCCTTGAATCTACTTTAAATTGCTTAAAATCCAAAAAATTTACAAAGAAATGTCCTGACTGCAAAATTCATGGTTCATGGCTTTTAGAAATAAGCAGTATTTTCACTTTATTCTTTCTTTGTTGTGGTAATTCTTTTTTCATCATTTTAAAACTCTTCATTTTGCTCGGGCACTTTACTCTTACTTGTTTTCCTCTTAAGAGCAACAGTCCCTTAAAAGTAGCACAAGCTGACCGGTAGAGGCAGAATGCTCAATCATAGCCTGCAAGCAAGATCTCCATTTGGGGGAGTCGTGAGAAGTCACATGAGGGAAGCATGTGAAAGGAGACTCATTCGTGTGTTCTCTCACAGCTTGTTTTGCTCACCATAAATGGAGAGCTTGCTAGCAGGCTAGCTCAATCATATCTATAAATATTATTCTGCCCATCAAAGTAATTTTCCCTGCTATAAATTATTAGCATTATTACAAGTGAACGGAGGGCTGTAGCATAAATTATTTTAAATACCTGTCCTTCATTTTGCAGTTAAAAAATAATAAAAGTTCTCTTTTCATAGTGCTAATATTTTCATTTGTGTTGATACAGGAGGGGAGTCCATTTATGGTCAGCCATTCAAGGTGATTTTTAGTAATACTATTTCTTCCTTAAACTGGTAATCATTGAATAATAATAATAATAATTATACAGTGATAATGATATCAATAATAAATTGGGTAAATTTCAGTTCTAAACCATGTTTCAAAATTTTATTGTGAGTGGCAAACTAATTATGTATTTTTCTGTACAAACAAACCTATTCTTCGCTCTGCAGTCTTGTATTAGCTCAAAGTTGGAAAGTACGCTTGGGTATATAGTAATACTGTCTGACAACAAATTTGAATTCCAATTTTAATATACTGGAAAGTTACAGGTCAAAATTTATTTCAGGTTAAAATTTTTTTTCTGAGGTTGATTCTTGATTTCTTTTGTCTGCTAGCCCTAGTTCACAAATGATGAGGTCTAGGAGACCTAAAGGAAATTGAGAATCAACCTGGGTTAAAAAAGTTTAACTTGAATAATAATTTTAGCCTTACTGTAACATATACTTTTAAAAAGATCAAAATATCTCAACTTGCAGTTGGCTATATTTAAATTTAATGTTACAGCGCGCAGACGCAGAGAAAACACAATATTCTTTGGTGGGCAAAGTTGGGCAGGGAATATACCCGCAAGGCTCGGATAAAACCCACCGACCGGATGATGACCGAATGAGGGGCCTCGGTACATGGCGCCATACCGAGGGGGTGCCTCATGCCTGTACTGCAAGGGAGGGCATAGTTCACGCGTGAAAACGCATGGCCGGCATAATGTCCTTGGGCCAAGTTAACCAAGTCCAGCAAATCCTATAGCCCCCCCTCCCTGACGGGGCTTCAGCACAGGGCTGAAGGGGTGCCGCAGGCAGCAATTCCCCGCCCTTAATGATTTTATTAAACGTCTCTGAATCTACAGACAAGAGAGAGTGCAAATGCAGTGAACAAATGTAAGAAGGTTAAGGAAGGCAAGAAACAAAGAAAAGGGGAGGGTGGGAGGGGAAAAAACTTTGGTGCTGCTCAACTTGCAGCCTTCAAAGAAAGTGGCGATTGAACGGACTGGCGCAGAATAAGACAAAGAGGCAGGCTGCCAAATAAGGAGATCGCGTGTTTGGGATAAACCGCAGTAGCGATGCAGGCTCAATAGTTGTTGCTTGCCAACATTAACCTTTATTTTATGCTAAAATATCAATAAATATTTGGTGAGACTTGGAGCTAACAACTTAAGAGAAATTCAGTTATTTGCAATAAGTTAGATTGGAAGTGGTGCCTTGATGATTGGCCATGATTATGGTACTTTCTTAGCTTGAGGAACTGTTATTTTCATAGGATGAATTTCACCAAAGATTACGGTTTGTACGTAGAGGACTGGTTGCCATGGCTAATGCTGGTCCTAATGATAATCAAAGCCAGTTCTTCTTCACTCTGGGAGCTACACCCGAGTTAAATGGAAAGCACACAATCTTTGGAAAGGTAATGTTGAAATTATGTAGTAAAGAGGGTGCAAATGTAAGAATGGAAACTTGTAGATTTTTGTTTTTGAATTTGTGCCTGGAATAAGTCCTGAGTGACTTTAGATAAAATACTAGATTCTTCTTCACCTTCTGTGTACTTGATAATCAAAAGGAGAGAGTTTACTAACTTAGTACAAACGCCACTGAATCATAGCCAACAGTTACCAGCGCCGTACAAACGACTTATTCATGAGATCAAGCAAAACTAATTACGAGAGAACAACTGGAGAACTGACAACTTGACTAACAATAGACGACTGTTTAACTGTGACAATAGACGGATCGAAACACACCAATCACTGATTACGAGTCTTCATAGCCAATAACATCACGGCTTAACTGACAGACGACCAATAACATCTCGACATAATTGACCAATCAGATCAATAACCAGAGTATAATACCATCAACTGATGTGATACAACTCACTTTGACTCTGAAGATGACTTCCGCACAGGTTGTCGAAACGTCAGTCACTGTCAACAACAACAGTCCTATTCAGGACTATGTTCACCCGGATGATCAAACTCAACCTTTTGAAATGACGCCTGGGTTCAAACCTTTCACAAAAGGAGAATGTTAATCACAGGGTAGATTATCAGCAGTCACCTAGGGCCTTATTTCATACCCCCAAGCTGTAAAATAATATTGTTGTACCAGTTTTAAGAGCTCAGTATCTCTCTAGTATTTCTCTACTCAGTATTCAAAATTGGTACATTGAATGTTGTGTAAAATTTTTTCTTTTTAAGGTTGCAGGAAATACAATTTACAACATGATTAAGATGGAGGACTGTGATGTTGATGGAGATGATAGGCCACTGTTTCCTCCAAAAATCAAGAAAACTGAGGTGAGATTACAGGTGCATTGCTTTTAATAGTATATAAAGCTCATTGCAACAATTCTGGTTTTGCAAGATTTTGGGAATTTGTTTGTTATTATACTTTGTACATAGAGGTCTTGCCTCTCAGAAAGATACTGAAAAAGAATGGATGGATGCGTGCTACACTTGATTAGTTCCTGGAGTGATAGGAGCACAGTAGTCAGTAAATGATTGCTAATCATTGCTGTTGGTCTATCTGAGAAATATGTGTAAACGCTGCATTCTTTTGGCAGCTGTCACTTCGCTGTAGGATAAGGGGAAAACTACAGTGTAGTAGGACTGTACATCAGCTGTCTGCTGGAGTGAGGAGGAACTGACTTTTATTGTGTGAATGATGGTAGACCGTGGATGTTGTTTGTTCAAATCCTACTGAGCTTAGCTTGATGATGATGGTGGTGGGGTGTTAGTGTTGGTGATGAGAATGTGGAAAAATATCCAAACACCTTAAGCTATAAGGGCAAAATGTTATAGGAGTATAAAGGGGCACAATTTGATAGGAGTTCACCTTGGCTAAGTGAAATTTAGGCTATAAGTTAAACTTGAGATATGACTGGCCAGCAGTCTCAGGTAAGAAAGGTCTGGGGTGCCCTAATTGCCTTGCAGGGGTTCACTAGCACTACACTACCTTCTGTAGTTTTTAAATTATCATTTATTTAATAGTGCCAGTTCATACTTCACTGCAATATTATTTTATTAACATACTGAACAACTCCTAGCCACTCCATTGCTGGCCTTTCTTAACCCAATCGTTCCTGGAGATTTTGCCGAAAAACGCGTTTCGAAGCTAGTCAAGTGGTTTTCTGGTCACTGTCGTGCTATAAAGAGCTAAAACTTACCACAAACCGCTTTACAGGTCGTACACTTCATGGCCTTCTGATCCAGGTGCAAAATATCAGCTTGCGGAGTTCGGGCATGCGCAGAAAGCAAAATTTCGAGATGGGTTTAAAAGTGACACAGCAGTCTTGACTTTTACTTTTCGCTTTTCTTGCCTCATTTTTTTTTTCTCTTGCTGGGCATTTAGTAGGCTTCATTTTGGTGGAAATAGTTTTTAGGAAAGCTTTTAGGATCTTAGGATTAGGTGAAAAGAAAGGTAGGTGGGCAATGGAACAAGATTTTCATGGAGATTTTCAGGTCAATGTTACATGGTTTTTTGCCTCTTTCTGCGGTGTCCTTGACTGAATTGTGCTCATTCTGGTATGGTTTGAAAGATCTCTTCACTCTACACAAGTTAGCGGGCAAAGTTGTCCTTGACCGTTAAAACTGATGACGTCACAAAGGGTAGAAAGGACGTGGATCTGCACTGGCGGTTATGGGCGGTTCAGGGGCGAATGGGTTAAATGTTAATTATACCAATATTAAAGATGATTCAGCAGAGAATCCTTTTGTTTTGCTGTCAGATCTTGCATAATCCCTTTGATGACATTGTTCCAAGGCAGAAGAAAGAAGAAATTAAAGTTAAAAGCGATGAAAAGAAGAGAAAAGTCAAAGGAACAAAGTAAGACTCAAGATAGGCTTCAGAGCAGATAAGCATCAGAAAAGTAATTGACTTTTGTCAATCAAATTACCACTTGTGTCATGTTATCATACCGCAGGAGTATTCTGTCAGTATTGCGTCATATCAGCTGTAATTAACAAGTCATTCCTTTTAACAGAAATTTTAGTTTGTTGTCATTTGGTGAGGAGGCAGAAGAAGATGAATCAACAGTGACATCAGTTTCTAAGGTTGGATTGCCAAGTGAAATTAAAAAACTTGGTTTACCCTTGTATTGAAACATAACTAGTGTTTAATTGAGAGCTTATCCCACAGAAACCTTTTTGTTTAAGAGAAGTGGTCAAAGCACTTGTAGACGAGGACCCACTGCACCTTGTCTAGGGGTGGTGGGGCTATACGAGACATGTTGAGCCATCTGATGAGCCAAATGGACACATTTTTTTGTCATGATAACATGACATAAAATTTGTGTGCATGTAGCTTGCATTGTTGCTGAAACAGTTTTTTTTTTCTAGTAGTATTAGAGCAGGGGCTGATAAACTATCTTTTAATAGTGGGGAAGGGGTATACATTGAGACCTACCAGTCTTTCAGGGGAGTGGTAGGTCCTAGTTGTATGTAAAAGTTTTGGTCACATGGATACCGAAATTGATGTACAATTCCTGCCTAAATAATATATTATATGCCTATTTATTTTTTAAGGAAAGTTCCCTAACACCATATTATGAACATGATAAATATGAACACCACTCTGTTAAGAACAGTTCACTTGGTCCCTAATGGTTTCTTTTTAAAGCCAAGAAGACATGCACCAAGGATTGAAGATTACATTCCAAAATATGTAATGTCAAGAATTTGCAGGCCTTGTTTTGATGAGATTCCCTAGTACCAAAACTTCTTTGAATGCTTTACAGACACTAAAAATGAAGAGCAGCCACGATGTTTTGCAAGATCCGAAGCTGAGTTCGCAACCAGTTGTTGAGGCTGCTGCTTCAGTTGAAAAGGTATGATTAGCATTAGTGTTGACACAAGGCTTTAGAAAAATTCCATCCAGTCTAATCTTCAGCTTCATATTTTTATAATTCAGTAAAATATAGTGTCCAAATGATAACTTATGACAGCTGCTGCCTAAAAAGGTGCAAAAAAGGATCGTCTACATCCCTTTTTGGTGCCATTTTAAGTTAACTGAGTGTGAAGACATACCTTGTAGTCACTGAGTTCTATTCATTCACTTGCTTGTAGCATATGGCCTACTGAATCCTTAGTTTGTTTACAAATTTAAAAGCTCACTAATAACCTTGTTTCCTTTGTTTTCCTGGATGATTAAAATGACATTCCCATGCTAAGGCTGTGTGTGTGTTTTTTTTTGCACGTGATTTTTGTTTTTGTTTTGCTATTTTTTGAATTTCTGTGGTTGTTTTCTAAGGTAACCCCTCAGTGAGGGAAGTAGTTTCCTGTTTAGGGGGATTATTCCTCTTGTCCCAAGATCACCATGAGACCTACGATAATATTGTGATTCCCAGCAAATGTTTATGCATATGTTACAGGTCATTATGGCAAGGAGACAAAAGAGCTAGAGAATCAAATAACTTAGGCTAAAATATTTTAATCTGAATTTAATTTGACTTGTAACATTATATTGCATAGCTTAAGAATAGGGGGTACTCCCCCTCAAAGGGTGTAGGTAATTGGAGCTTCTTTGGTGTGAAAATAGGTATGGATTTTGCTCATTAAGGTCTGAAATCAGGTATGGTTTTCATCATATTAAAATCTTTGTTGGCATTCAAGCCTAAACAGTTACTAGTAATAAAAAAAATGCTTAAACAATCTATCTTGTAATTGGAGAAGGCAGTTGATTAACAGAATGAGTAATCTGACCCCTGTTGTTCAGAAGGTGGATAATGCTATCCACCAGATAAATCACTATCCATTGGATAGCGCAATTGGTTCACTTTTTCCCCGCTTATGCACCTATCAATGTAAATCCCGGGGGGGGGGGGGGGAGGGGGAGTGCGGGCAAGGGGCGGAGATTTGATGCCTGAGACTATCCCCCTGTTGGGCTTTTGATCGTGCAAAGCGACCCCGGGGTCGGGACATTTGACTTTGACCGACAGAAGCCTGGTATCAATTCAGAAGCGGTTACCAAGTCCATCCCTCGAGGCTTTCTGAAAGTCACGCTGTTGTAGAAAGGTATGAAGTTAATAACGTCTATTTTGAGAAAGGTTTTATCTTCAAGTTCCCATCTGATTGTAAAACCCGATTGAAATCGAATTCCACCATGAAAGTCGGAGGATTTTTTACGGGTCACTGATCCGACCTGTTCCGACATGTTGAGCAGATGTTATAAAGCATTTTACGTTTCATTATTTTACGTTAACCGTAAATAAAAGTAGTAAGAACGTACTTTTGAAATATTCTTTTAATTTGTTTTATATAGTGTTATAGTATTGTTTGTTTAGATTTTTCCCCTGGGGTGGGGGGCTTTTTTGACACTTTTGATCAACCTTTCGTTCCCCACCCTGGGGAATTTGATCAAAAAATTTCAAAATTTGTCAAATTCCCACCCCTTGCCCGCACTTCTCCCCCCCCCCCACGGGGTTTACATTGATAGGTGCATTAACGTCAACTGGACGTTTTAGGTCATACCCCCCACTCCCCCCTCCTTGAATCAAATGAGCTAATAAATTGCCCTTTCATAGCTGCATGTCCAAACAGCCTTGGCTTTAATTTTAAGTTTTATTCTATATTTGTGGTCGTCATCTACACCATGATCCGGCTTCTCTTCGCTACTGCTTGTTGAAGTGGTCCTTGTAAATTGTTCTCCGATTTCTAGCCCAGGTTGTCCAGGTTTGTTATCTGATTTAAGAGGAAAGATATCACTGAGCCAACCAGAGGTTTTTTGGTTCGTGAAACAAAGCTGTTGTGTTGTTCTTTGTTTTAGAAATTGTCAATTTTACTATCAAAAATTAAAGTTAGCTTGTAGACAGATACCATCTAAAATTTTGCAACGTACCGTATATTGTAAAAGTCGCTTGGGTTACCTGTGGTACATTGGCGAACTTTTTAGAAGGCTCGGTTACCCGGGTTATTGCACCATGGGCGAGGAGGGCGAGTGTGTCTGTATTGTCAAACGTGAAAGGTATTGTACAGATTGAAGGTGTTCCTTCTTTGACCACAGAATGTAAACACCAGCCGTCCTCTACCTCATTCTTATCGCAATGAGGTGAAATGTTGGAAAAACCAGCTTCTGACACTAAGGACAAAACCGATCTGCGATGCAAGGTCAGGCCGATGTTTTGGGTGAAGAAGGTAGAAGGGTTCGGGATGCTTGTGTGAAGGTGAAGATTGTTGGAAAACCTGACGATACGCGCAGATATACATGGCACGATGCTGTGAGACGATTGAACAAGTGTTATGTAAAAGAATTACGTGTGACTGGTAGCGGTAATTGTTATGATGGTCCACACTGTTCGCATCTGTTTCCTTATCCTGACAAATATAACTCCGAAGGGTTTGAAGGGCGATGTGCAGCCAAGACGTACGATATTTTGGATATCCATAATGCCCTTAAAAAAATTGATGAAAAACCGTTTGTTGAAAAGTACACCAGTCTACAAAGATCTGGACACGATGAATTGAATAAGTTGATTGATAAACGAAGAGCAGACATTGAAATAGAGTACGAGGAAGCTTTGGCTAACCCAGATGCGAGACACAAGTATTCCTGGCTTGTTGCACAGCGACGTGTCCGCAATTGTTTCGGTGGAAAGTTTAAAGATGATTCTAAATTCCTGCTAGGACAACGTTTTCACTTTTATGGGCTTTATAGCATCATAGACATCTACGATGCAGTATATAAAGGGAAAACGGCTGACTGGATGAACTTTAAAAAATTTACTGATGAAGAAGGACCAGGTTCTTATGAGCAGAAAGTGTTAGTCGAAGAACACATCTCTCTCATGGAAAAAGAGTATCAAGATGCTAAGCGTAACTTAAAACAGTACTCTAAGGATGAGGCAGAGAAAAGGGTGACAGATTGCTTACCAGATGATCCTTTACTGGACAAAAGCAAATTTTCTTTCCAAGAAGGTGGTAGATGTGATGGGAACATTCACAAAACGTATGATATTTGTGACATCTACCATGGAGTGAAAAGTCTTACAGATATCTTTCTAAGTTTGGCCTCTCGGCAGTACTTGAAGAAAGATATTTATGAAAGTGTCATCAAAGACTATCAGTCTGCCATGAATAATCTTGGTAGGTATACTAAGATGGAGGCAGAGTGTTATGTGAGGGATTGTCTTCCAGGCAACTTGGTTGATGACACAGACATATTTCCCAATAAGGATGAAGAGTTACATGGACTAAAGACTGAACAAACTTATGACATCTTTGATATTAAACACTCAATTGAGTACTTTGATGAAAGAAAGTTCCTAAAAAAGTGTGTAGACAAAAATGACCCAATGTCTAAAGAGCACAGAGAAATTACTAATCACCTGATTAATGAGGAGAGGAAAAAGATTAATGAAGAGTATGCAACAGCTATAGAAAAGGTTGAAATTGAGCACGGTTCTGGGTTTATCATCAATGATCACTTTGTTATCACTAATAAGCATGTAATTGATGAGGCAGAAGACAAAAAGATTTTGATTTGTAATGCTTCAATCGGTGAGCTCCCCTGTAAGGTTGCTTATACTGATATTAAGAAAGATTTAGCACTGCTCTATTGCCAAGGGCTTGACATCAAGCAAAATCGAGTTACCCCATTGCATTTATCCAATCAACCATTGTCAGCTGGCATGCAAGTATTTTCATTTGGATATCCCATTAGCCACACAGGGGAAACAGCTCTCTTTGTTAATGGTCATGTTTCTGGTTTTACAGAAACATATTCAGATTACCGTCCTTCTTTGGTAGTGTTAAATTTGTCACTCAACTCAGGTAATTCTGGAGGCCCAATCCTTTGTTGGATTGCAAATCAGCTGAAAGTTGTTGGTGTTGCAACACAGAAACACTTCAAAGAGATTCTCACATTTGAAGAGAGGGAGAAAATTGAAAAAATTCGACAATCCTTGCAAACCAGTTCTATGTTGGATTTTTCAGATGATGCAATTAGGGAAATGTCAATTAAGCATGGTCGTCAATTAAATTATGTGTTAGATGACGATTTTCAGGTTTCAATGTTTCTATTGACATTAAAACTCTATGATGCTCTGGAAACTCACTCACAGTTCAATTTAAGTAATGCAGTACCAGGGCATTGTGTGACTAAATTCATTGAAGAAACTATCACAAAATGTGAGGAAGAGCATAAAGATGAGTTGGTTGAGGTAGTGAAGTGGTCCACAAACCATTCAAACATTTTGCCCTCTGGTTACCACTCTGCTTCAGACTGTTGTATCCAATAACTACTGGACAGAGTGTTGCTTTGAATTTGTGACCCATTAACAAGAATTGTATTCATGCATTTTCCATCAATTCTTAGTTTTCACATGATGTCACCAAAATTCAAACTAAGAAACTACCGCTTCTCCTAAGTTTCTACTTTCATAGTGGTATTACAGCACCTTAAAACCTTTATACAAACAAATTTTCGGTTCAAAAGGGTTCTTCATTTTTGAATTTCCAGGCTTTTGCATTATGCGGCAGTTAGCTGACGGCCAGGAAAGCTCTTATGTGGGTTAAAAACATTACCGATATTGGGAGATTTTGCTATCTAAACATTCTTTGTCTCAGAATAAATATTACTTTAATCTCTATGAGTTTCTCAAGTGAAGAATTCATGCATTAGTAGGAAAACTCAAAAACAGATGTTTCTGTTGGTTTCCAGAGGACATATTTGTGCCCCTGAAAGGGACACAAACATGGCGTCTCGATACAAAGCTTTATTAATTTGGGTAAAACGTTTTTCAGAATATCTTGCGTATGTAATATTGGACAGACCTGATTCTTGGCAAGGCTTTTTGTATATTTATCTTCTTTCATTTCCCAGATTCTAGACTTTCTGTATTAAAAGGTTTCCATTTTTATTTTTGATGGCATGACAGTGAACCACCAATAGCCTTGTGTTACTGTTGGTATGTACTAAAAGACATTGTAGATTGAAGTGGTGTAATGATGACAGTGATTACAAGCAGTACAAAAAATATAGTCAAACAGTCTGCTTTAATTTAAATAATTCCCATTTATGCTCAAGTTTAAGTCTGTAGATTTTTTAAATTTTTACAGGAATTGAAAGCCTTAAGCATAGCTATTTACTGTTTTTAAAGTTAAAGTTTATGGTCGCATAAACTGATGTTAATAAACCTGAGATGATGCCCAATGAGTCCACATATATTGCTATAGCAACAATCATCTCTCTTCTTGTGTCACATAATGTTTGAACATTTCAATAAGCTTTTGTACTAAGCAACTAGTCCAAAGTACAAGAAAGAAAAAGGAACAGTAACTAGTTGTTCTATTACAGTGTATCCTCACTTGGCAAAGTCCACTGTAACTTTATCAGGATATTTCTAGACTCCACAAAAGTTCCATTCATACTATCATGTGCTTACGCACATGTGCTCCTCCTTATGCTGTACATCGTCCTTTCCCAGCTAATTTTCTCAGGGCTTTGATTCATTCACAACATTGTTTTTCCCTCCCACCCTCCCTCTTGACTGGAACCTTTGTTTTGCTCTTCCATTTGCTCCTTGTGTTTACTATATTAACATGACCAGTATAGATACCAAGTAGATCATTGATTTCTATATATCTCTATATGTTTATCTATGAGATTAATCATTCATATTGTCGTATTATACTGGTCTATAGGTTGCATTCCTTTGTTGACTCCTGGGATGCAGAACTACTCTCCTGCTTTTCAATAAAAGTAGTGGCAGGGATGCCCCTGGTACCTTACCCACAGTGAGGCTTAGTCCTTGGAGACAGGTCCGCAAAAATTTCCTCTCCAGGGTGTGGATCCCCGGTTCCCACCTAATCTGTACTTCACCCAGGAGGGCCCCCCTCCTGGTTCCTCTTAGTCCCTAGTGACTAGGGGATATGGACCTCACCCCCAGGAGACTGATCAGGACTCCTGTCCAGGGTGGCTACCCCTGGTACCACTCGATCTTGTCTCCCTCCAGGAGGGCTTCTCTCTGGGACCCCTTAAGATTTAAGTGCTAACAAAATTGGGTCCATTATTTTTTGTTTGCTTTCAGTTTGGTATACTAAGAACTGCATTGCAAAACCATCCACTGATGGGAAGATTTTGTAACAGGGACCGCGCAGCAAGTTTTCGAGTGGGGGGGCTAAAGAAGAATGCGTGAAGGAAAATTTTGGGGGGGGCCGGGGGGGGCATGCGTGTGGATTTCTATTCAATTTCTCTAAAGTGACGGAGAATGCGAATAACGATAAAACTATTGATTTTTTTCCACATCTTCAGTGATGTTGCTATCGGGGCTGAAAATTCACCATCACTAAATTGAAATATCATAGATTGTTGTTATACTACTGATATCAACCTTTAATTACTATAAATAAGCCAGAAATCCAACGATTTTGCTTGAGCTGCCTTCAACTCAAGGCTGTATAATTACTGAGCAATTATTGCACGAGGCTGAGTATGATATGAAGAGTTATGCAGATCGAGGGAGTTATCCGCCAAAGCCGAAGGCTTGAGCCCGGTGGATAACACCCTCCGAGATCTGTATATCTTCATATCATACGAAAGCTGAGTTCAATAATTGTTTAATTATTCATTCAAAATATTTACACGGCAAAACAAAACGGTAACTGAAAATAATTTAGTGAATGATATTAAAGTTACTGTACATCATTTACTCGAAAAGTGCCAAAATTACGCTTTCTGTTTGTGTTGCGGTCGGTAAATTCGTCATGTCAATGGTGGAAAGCCTGTCCGTTCTTTCTTTGTGTATGTTTTAAACTGTCAGGTTACTAAATCGTTCCTGGTTCATTCTTGAACGGAGCCATGTTTTTAGCCTCCGGGCAGTCGAAAAGGATCTTTCACCGGCTGCACTTGTTGCTGGATTTACGAGAATCAGCTCAAAGTATATTCGCCTGTAATAGTCTTGTGCGGTCACAGGATATGTTGGCTCTCCAGTGCCAATTTCAATTTTTCTTGGCGCGCGAGTTCTCCTTGGTAGCAGCGGTCCACTCATGGAGGGATAGCTTTTACTTTTCAGTAAAACTCCATCATAAAATGATCATTTAAAAGACGTTACCTCTGCTAGGTTAGAAGCGAAAAAATATTTTACGATTGTAACGACTAATGCCTCATTCTGTCTATTTATCTGCGCGTTTGTCTTTGTCAGTAACTCTGGTCACTTTCGAATTAACGATTTTTTGCTATTTTTCACTCCGTTACTTTTGTTAAATTATTTTTTGTTTAATTTATTTTTATTCTTGCAAAAAAGTGGGGGGGGCTAAAGCCCCCCCAGCCCCTCCCTCTGCGCGGTCCCTGTGTAAATGAAGTTTTGGAATAGTGATGTATTGAGCATTTATTTTTAGATTAATGGTGGAAAATAGTGCAAGGTATACATTTATGGCTTCAAAGTTATTTTGGAATTTTGTTAGTCAAGTAAGGTGTACGTAAAAGATTTTGTGAAGAGTGCTTTGTAGTTTCATATTTTTTTCCCTTTTTTGTGGGTGAAGTAAACAAGATAAAATAATTCTGCACTTAACAGCATGGAGAAGTTTAGTGTATTCTAAACAAAAGCTCCCTTAATATTTAGCTTTAATTTGTGAAATTTTGAAAGTCTGAATCACCTCTCACAAATGCAGAGATGAATAGATTATTTTACCAGCACTTGAGGACGTTTTCGTAGGGGTGGGATGGGGGAGTTAGCAAAGCCATTTATTTTAAAAGAAAGTTTAAAAAACTTGTGGAGGTGGGGAGTGATAGAGGAAGAGTAAAGCCCCGGTCAGTTCCACTTTGACGTTTCACTAGCCTGCGAGTGGGAAGTCTGCCAGCACATGCAGTACAGGTAGGCTAGCATTTGGCTTGGTGACTTCCCCGCTAAATGCTGCTTAGTTTGAAACGTTTCTCCAGTAATCATACGCGATTCTATGAATTCATCTAATTTTTTTAAATAGTTGTGTCCTGGGACTTTCACTTTTCTTGTCACCGACTTTGCAGCATTTTATTGCTGAATATATTAAATTTGGTATTGAAAAAGAACTGCTGTTCTTTATGATTGGTAACAAAGGCCTTCATACAGTCGCCAGCTGGTCCACAGCATTGTTATAAATGAAAAGTGGATATTTGTTAAATTCTTGCAATAGTACTTCACAGTTTATATCTGTAATGTTCCGTTGTTCTTGTTTTCTTTTTCTTGTTTTTTTTTTTACCAAATAAAGAACTTCTTTTTTCTTCTGTGGGCGAACCTCTACATGATCACGGGCATCAATTTGCATGACCCTCCCTTGTAACGGCCCATTTTTCATGACCCCTCCCTTTTCTGAGTCTCAAAAAGTTGTCACGCTCCCTCTGTTTCCACCCCACTGCCCCCTGCTAATTTCTGTCAAGTCCCCTATTTCACGACAATTCCGAAATTTATAAGGTTTGTATGGAAAACCATATACATATAAGCGTGACTTGGTGGCAAGAGTTGTTTTTCTCATACAAATCCTTATAATTTTTGGCGGCCGTTGCAATCGCTACTTTTGAGATATCCGGCTGAAAATTGATGTGTTCGTGCTAATAAAATTTTGATCACGTGATCAACTCATGCAAAGGGCCCACTTCTCAGTTTAGTACAATAATCATATATGAAGTACTTACCCTCCCAGTTCTTGCACCATCGCACACGGGCGTTCTAGTTTGCTTGTTATATTTTCGCGATGTTCCTACTATCTGATACCTCTGATAGCCTGGCACAGGCTAATGTTAACCTGGACTGAGAAATATGGAAACTTACAAGGGAGAACTTTCTTATGACGAGTATCGTAAGTGTGTAGACAGTTGTGTGGCGGTTAAAGTAAAAACGACTGTACAGCAAAGTCAGCGAAGGGATTCATCTGCATTGAGGAATAGCCCTTTCTACTTTCTCTTCGTGCTAATGGTATTAATTTGCTCATTTGTGGTCTGCAGTTTCTTTTGTATGGTGCTAATAAGACTAGAGCGCGTTTCAAGACTTACCCTTGAGTCATTTGTGAACTCACTTTATGAGGTCGTTTTTGGTACCTCCGTTTCGGTAGTCAGGGAGGCATGTGATTATGTTGTAATAGGCGTCTCGTCACTCACCCATGTGCTGTCTTTTGTATCTGTATTTTGCCGTCGTTCGCGTGGCTATTTTGAAACACCCTGTTGTTCTGAGGAAATCGATTATGGTTCTGGATTTATTATTGGTGATAGAATGGTAGTTACCTGCTTACATGTCATCGAAGAGGCTTTGGAGGACAAACACGCACAGATTCATATCTTGAATGACATCATTGGCGAATTGCCCTGTGAGGTTGTTCACTGGGATGCAGCTAATGACTTAGTGTTACTTCATTGCCTTGATCTAGATCTACAGCAACATGGAATTTCTCCATTAGATTTGTCTGAAAAAGAACTATGGCCAAGTATCCACGTTTTTACTTTTGGGTTTCCCTTAACTCACACTGGAAAATCTGCACTTTATGCTGACGGCAAGGTTTCTGGTTGTAAGAAACGATATGGACGTGAAGATCTTATGGTATTAAATGGCTTTTTTAATAATGGCAATTCAGGTGGCCCAGTATTTTGCCGAATAGATAATGCAGTAAAGGTCGTTGGAGTGGTAGCCCAAAAACACAAGAAAGAATTTCTGACTCTAGAGGAGAACATTATGTTAGCAAAAGAGGAACAATCATTGCAAAATGTCTCCATAAAAGGTCGCTGGAATCATCTGTGGAAAGTGGTGTTATATAAAATACACAATGCCCTGAATGGGTCACATTGTCAGTTTGGTTATGGTAATGCTGTACCAGGTTATTTGCTAGTTAAGTTTGTTAACAGTGCAAAAAAAAAGCTCAAGTGAGAACTAAATTCATTCTGTTTATTTAAATAATGTCAGGGTTCGCAAATACGCCAAATTTGGCGTATTTTACACCAAAATTGTTCAGATGACTCCACAGAGGTTACAGAGGGAGTCACTTCTACTCCAGAAATTTTTGCTAACAAACAGGGAGCCACTTCGACTCCAGAAATTTTCGGTAACAAACACAGTTTTGTCCTTACCTTTTTTGCAACAAGTACAATTTACGTTAATTGTAAATGTTGTAAACCTTAATCAAATCATCAAAATTAAAGAATTATACTGCACGACAAAACAGGATGAGGGTAAATGACAATCAAAGTTTTCTTGATGACCGCCATCATGGATTTAAGCTTTCCAGGTCAGCAGACCACCACAGCTACTTTGTGTATCCCTCACAGTAGTGTATACATGCCAGGACTACGTGCTGGAAAGTCTGAAAATGGCTTTTTTCATTGTGATACTTGACTTCAAATATTCCAAAATGACTCCAAAATTTGTGAAGCAGAAGTCACAGTGACTCCACTCGTCAATAAAAAAATTGAAAAAAAATTTTGACATTGAAGCTCAGAACCTGCTTAGTGACAATCAATGGGGCTTTCGCAAGAATCATTCTACAGAGGGTCTCCTTCTTCATCTTACTGACACTTGGAAGTGGGCCCTAGATAATAATCTTAAAGTTGGTGTTCTGTTTATTGACTTCAGGAAGGCCTTTGACTCGGTGAACCATACCATCCTATTACAAAAGTAGAAAGCTGTTGGTATATCAGGAAATTTACTATCTTGGATGGGAAGCTACCTGTTAAATCGTAACCAATTTGTTCAAGTTAATGAAGTGAAATCAGACACTAGCTCTATCAAGTTTGGAGTACCACAAGGGTCAATCTTAGGACCCAAACTGTTCTCCCTTTATGTCAATGACTTTCCTGAATCTGTAACCTCGGGAGAACTTTATATGTTTGCTGATGATACTACCATATTTACCATAAGTGATAATATTGATACTATAATTAAGGCCATGCAAGTTATACTAGATCAAGTTCTTAGTTGGTGTGGTGCTAACAGATTGATTGCTCATGAAACTAAGTCAGAAGCCTTATTATTATCTAAACAAAGATTCATTGGTCCATTGTTGCCTTTGAAGTATGGTGAAAAATTTATTGAATTAAAATCATCATGTAAATGTCTAGGAGTAACTATAGACAGTAATCTTTCTTGGCAAGAACACACTAAAAGTCTGTTAAAATCTTTTAATAAGAAAATAGCAGTCCTCAGAAGAATTAAATTCTTGCCATCATCCATTCTACAGACCATTTATTTTAGGACTGTACTTCCAAGTGTCTTATATGGAATACTAGTATGGGGTTCCTGCTCACCTGCACTAATGGATGATCTTGAGCGTGCTCATATACGAGCTTCTAAACTTATTTTTAAACTTTCAAGGAATTCGAATGCTGATCAGTTAAATAAATTGAAAGGCTGGAACAATTTATCATTTTACTATACTAAGAGACTGTTAGTAGAAGCGTATAAATCCTATTATAGATGCAATACCAATGTTTTAAATGATCTAGTAATGTTAAAACAATCATCTCACTGCCTGAGGAAATCAATGAATATTGAATTTCTAAGTCCCAAATCAGAAATTGGCAGGCTGACTTTTAAGCATAGAGCTGCCATTGCTTGGAACTCACTTCCTGATTCGATCAAAAAGTCTTCTAGCTTAGAATGTTTTAAAAAAAGACTTAGATCTAGCAAGGACTTAATTAATTCTATCAGCTATAATAAGGAATCTTCCATGATAAAAAATAGGAATGAGGAATTTCTTTATTAATCTTATTTATATTTGTATTGTTATTATTATTATTTATTATTTAACTTCTGTTGATTTTCTATTTATTCACATGTATATACTTTAGTTTTTAATAAGTAGATAGGCAGGTCCACATCAGGACTTCAGTCTTGCGTATTCTGTAATCTGCGTTACCAAATAAACTATGTATGTATGTATGTATGAATGTTTATGATACAGTGAGCAAGCTGGAGGGAGGGGGTGGGCAGTTAAAGGCTTTAGTATATTTTAATAGTGTACATTAAATCATTCCTATTTTATTAGTCACATGGCCCCCTTTTTAGAAAAAAGTAAAGACAAGTCCATTAACTTTTTGAAATCTTAAGTCATCCTGAAATACAAGAGGTAGCCAGTTTCTGAAATTGTTGCATTTATAAAGTATCGAGTTCTAAGGAATTAAAGATACCCTTTTGTAGATACTGTCAACTCCTGACGATAACTCAAACCTTCTAGGGAAATCCAAAAAAGTTAGGGTTATTGAGAGTTTGAAGCAAATAATCGGAAATATTAAGAAAATAAGCTAATGGTTGAAGAGGGAGGGTTTGAATTGCCGAGGGTAAGATTACAGTAAAACATGTATGAAGGAAATGCAGGGGAAATCCACTTTGGTTTAAGTTAGTGGGTTTGAGTTCTTGTGAGTCAACTGTAACACTTTTTATGTTTATTTCTTACTAAATATAAATTATTGATTGATTATGTTGTTAGACATTTCCTCAAATAAATGGCTAGAAACTTAACCAAGTTTCAGCCAAAGTAGGTTTTGGCATGGGGAAGGGTGGGGGAGGGGTTGGGAGAGCACATGGGGATAGAGATACCACTTGCCTGTGTGACTGGCGTTTGAAAGGAAAAGGGGATTTTGGGCACGTAAGAAGACAGGGCTCAAAATAATTTCCGGAGAGTCTCTGGACATGATGACTGGCCAAATTCATTTTAGCTCAGTCACGTATTGTTTCTGGCCGGTCAAATTTATAAGATAAATAACTCTTAAAACAGGGTTCCATGAACCAAAACTGGTGTTATTGCCAACGAGCCATCCGAGCGAAGACGCTCGGATGGCGAGGCGGCAGCAGAATAGAGCCGCGTAAGACTGGGCAATAGGCAGAAAAATTCTCGATCGAGCTGAAAAAAGTGTAACCCAATGTAATGTAGATTCCCCTGAGACCAAGTGGTCAGTTGTGAACCAATCAAAAGGCAGTACCCGGCGCACGGGCTCAAGTTGAATAACAAACAAAATTTCACACACTTTTCGCCGTCATGACTTCCTGTGTTTATTTACCTAAATTTTTTCGTCAAACCCGGCCACCGCAGTCAAGAGACATGAGCACTTGATATATTCTATTACTTGTAGGGGCCATAACGTTAACTTTTAACGAAGAGAAGTTTGTAAAACAGCAAAAGTGTTCTATGTGCAGCAAGCAATATTCTCACCACTAAAAAGGATCAGATTACACGAGGAGATAAGGAAAGCTTGGCACGAAGAATGCAGTCGCTTCTGTTGGAAAATCTGGTGTTGGGGAAAAAATCTTACCAGCGAACAAAAACAATGAGAACAAAAACGAATAACAAGCCTAAGCGAACAACAAAGGAAAAGAAAACAACGCAGTCGAAACCTGGCCGAGTTCAGGATTTATAAAAATAATGAACTAAAATTAAATACCGACGTGCCGTACATCGCATGTCCTTGGAAACATTTCAGATGGCCCAGCGAATCATTCTAAGTTTCAATCCGGTAACAAAAAGCCTCGGGAAATTTGAAAGGAGGTTTAAATGATTAAACTGTGCAAATATTTATCAACAATGTGAAACCGAACCGACAGTAGATTTGTAGATGGACTTAATAATATTGCCGATCGCTTCCTCTGGAAAGCTGACTTCATTCTTTGAAGGCACTTCATACTTTAACATAGCAGGTTTGTAAAGCCACCACACTGAATCTGAGAACTTTTAAAGAAAATAATCCTTGCAACAGGAAGGGGCCAAGAAACGGTCAAATGGGAAAAAAAAGGAATTTTATTCCTAAGCAAAATACGCATGATTTGCTCGTTGGCACTCTATCGATAGGTATACCTAGTATATTTCAAAAAAAAGTCACTACTTAGCTAGAAAATAAATTACAGCGAAAAAATTAGAATAAGCTTAGGTGTATAATAGGTACACTGTCTGTAAGACAAACCCGTATTTCTGGTGCATGAACCCCAATATCTGTTTCAATGCACGAATTGTAAACAATTGTTGTAGTTGCATTTCACCTAAGATTTCAGATCAAATTTCCGCAATACACAGCATCTCGCTACATACTAATAACAACTGAAACAACTGAACAGCATGGAAATTTTCATTTAATTCATGTTCAATACGATTGAATGTGACCAGTCAACATGACCGGCAAGACCAAAGGTTGACTGGTCAACTCCCCAATCAATCCGGACACTGTCCGTTGACGAGCCGTTATTTCAAGCCCTGGAAGAGTGAAGGATGCTCAAGGACTTTAAGGAGCATTTGGAAGTACCAGACGCATAGATTCAGCTGGAGGACTAGTATTGTTTGTGCCAGAGGTAGGAATGTGAGCACATGATGCATTAATTTCTGAGGGGGTCTGGCAACATGATGACAATAGCACCGAAACCGGGTTACAACCATCTCTTTACATTTGAAATGTTTGTGCAATACTATTTTTTATTCTGCAAATGTTTATAGAAAGAGACCATTAGTGTTTTTGGTATCAGTTGTGGTATTGTAATTTTTTTTTATTGTGGCAGTTTTAAAGAAAAAAATAATGGAATAATTTTTATATACCAGTAATAATAATAATAATAATAATAATAATAATAATAATAATAATAATGATAGTATGTGTGTGGCATAGGATTGGGTATAGTGGTGTGGATCTGGGATCTTTTTCAGGCTGTGCTCCTTTGATGGAAAAACTAACCTGAAAGGAAATAAACCGTAGCCTGAATTTCAGACGATTACTTCGAGTCTTTTTTACTCCCTCAGTAACTGAGAGGAGAAAACAACTCGAAATTAAGGCTACCTAAACCGCTGCAAGTAATGAACCTAACTTACTTTGTTACCGTACCGACAATGTTTCAACTCTGTTTAGTTTAGATAATAGTTCTATCCTTTATGATCGGCTATGGGAAGGAAAGAAAAAAAAACCAACTTGTTCAAGAGCCATTAATTTTCCTTAAATATAGTGTAATTGTAGTGTGTGACACGCGTGTCTGGGTGTGAGTGGTGCGTGACGCGATTATTCTATTACCGCGAGGGATGCTGGAAAGAGCGAGGACGAACCATGTTCTTGTGGCTGATCAAGAGCCTCTTGTGCTGATGTAATCGGACAGTACACAGTTTGTACTTGTAATTAACGTTACTTACAGTCACTTAACATGATTTTTCGCTTCTGAGGAAAAAGTGGGTGCCAATTTTAGATTCTATTTCCAGGTTGAGTTAGGGTAGGGTTTGAGAGCCTTCGCGGCACACATCTTGACCTATCCTAACTTGGCCTGAGAGTGAGAACCCCCTCTCCGGCGTCTGGGGCCCGTTTCTTGAATATCCCGATAAAAAATGGGCCCGTTAAGCTGTTGTCGGTTTACATGCAAGATAGAGTTCAAAAGTTTTGCATCTAACATGATAAAACAATCAGTTAATGAAACAAAATGGAGCAGTTTGCTAGCCAGGACCCGCGCGTTTATTCTCTATATTTCGTTTTGAAGTATATGACTGCGGGCCCGAAGAGTTACTGGGACTTTTGAGAAATGGGCCCCAGGAGAGGGCAGAGTTTTTCTTTGTCCTGGATGACCTGAGAATTCCGCCTTCCCGATCTTTTCTAAAATGTTAACGTTACTGTCCTGTATTTCAGGACAAGAAAAATTCCAAGCGAGACGAGTCAGATGAGGATAGTGATGAACAGGTATTTTATAGTAGAGTAAGATTACGATTTGTGGCGTGGCACGGAAAATATGCTCTGGCGCGAAAAGGCCACGAGGCAACCCAGTGACATCCATAACTGCATTCAATCCTAACAGCGCACACCTCTCCACTAACGGTTGTAATAGTCTACGCTTTCATCCCTTTTCATTTGCAGACTCAGACGTAAAGTACACTTTAAAGCCTACGTGTAGCCGCACCCTCCCCCCGATCAAGGAAATACGGAGAGCGGAGAGAGGGAGTTCCCTCTGTCCGTTTTTCCTTTGTCGGGGGGAGGGTGCGGCTACACACTTTAGGGTGTTTTTTCACAGACTCAAAAGGCAGATTCTCCTTGCACAGCATGGTAAACAGTAACACAGGAAAGTACTGCTCAGCAGCTTTCATTTGAGTGGTCACACCATAAGATTTCATAGAGAGAACCAAATGATTGTGTTCATATTTGTAGAGAACTAAAGAACAAGACTTTGACTCACGGATGCGAGATCAAGTACGAAATAAATTGAAGAAACGAAAACCAGAGGAAGAAAATGAGAGAAGCGATGTTCAACCAACGAAAGAGACTTCTGGAAAAAGGTTGACAAAACAACTTACAGCAATTTAGTTTGTAGAAATTTTGCAACAGCTAGTTCTAAGGGGGTCGTTGGTTCGAGTTATTCAGCTAGATGCATGGATAGTTGCTATTCACTCACCAGCTGCGTTCGACACAAGAGAACGTACTCCTTAACCGGGGCTGTGTGACGGAATTCCTGTGTTTCGGAGCAACCCCCCCATTTCAAGCAGTAGCCAGGTCACCAGCTTTTGCGGATTTTCATTCAGAATAGTTGCTTTTTGCTCACCGTATTTTCGTTCACGATTCTTTGACTTATTTTAGCAGAAAGGAATTTTCCTTCCTTTAGAATTTCACTGAGCTGAATTCATGGAACCGGCTTGACATTATAAACAGCAGCTGCTAACAAACATGTCGAATGCACTTGTAATCCGTTATCGGGTCCATTCAGTCATCATCATTTCCATTTGCGGTTAGCTAGACAGTTAGGCGTTGTTCACACTATACCAGACAGTTTTTGTGCCCGTACGTAAATAATAGGCTGATTTAGCAACAGGACGGGAAAGTCAGTTGACGACGGGAAAGCGAGCGGAAAGGAGTAAACACGACTTCCGGTGCTCAGTTTGCGCTCTGCCATTGGTCAAGCCAGTTGTTTGATTTGCGCGTGCCGTCGTCAACTGACGTTCCCGTTCTGTTGCTAAAATCAGCCTAATAACTGATATTACTTCTGTTCACGAATGAAAACGGTAATTTCGACGCGATTTCTGTAACGGGCAAACTGTGCCGCCTCGATCTTTCAAGTGGAGAGTCACGTATTTATCGTATAGGTGTCCACACTATACCGGATATAGCTTTTCGTGTTGTCACGAGAAACTATATCCGTTGTAGTGTGAACATAGCCTAAGATGATTTGTCAGTAAAACATTTCCGTTGCTTTGCGTTTCAAAAATTTTTTTCTTCTTTTTTCTGTTTCTATCCACTCAGCAAACAGGAAGCAGCGAGCGCTGAATACAAAAGACTAAAGCGAGAGATGATGGAAACGAAAAGAAAAAAGGACATTGAAGAGGAAAAACGCTCTGGTGAGATTTTACTTGTGAAGTTTCGTGAATTTTGACGGGTTGTTTCAGATACCACCGGAATATAGAAAAATGCAAATATACAGTTGGTGCATTAACATAACGATGTCCATGTGCGTTTTTCTCGGCCGCTCTCTAAATCATACAAAGGCGTACCAGGATCTACTTTGAGTTTTGGCAGGGATGGGACTCCATATAAGATTGTCATGGACGGGTTTCAATTTCTAAGTGCGGAAGGCAAAATGTTCCGTTCTTTTCAAACGTCAAGTTCACTGCCGGACTGACGAGATTGTTTTGCTGCGAACAATACTGTGCAGAAAATTAATGCAACCGGTCGCCAGGCTTGTGGCAGTGTTCTTGCCAATGATTTCAATGCATGCGTCTTATTCGCTTGTCTAAACTATCTCGCAGCATGAAAAAGAATAATTCTCTTGTAACTTTTCAAATAGCGGATTTTACCCACCAGCTAAAATGTACGTTGAGACAACAAACCGGATACAAGGCGAGCGCGTTATATCTCAGCTGCATATATTTACTCAGGTTTAATTTTTATTTACCTTATTAAGTTGCTGGAGAAATTTAGTCTATCTTGTTCAAGAAAGGAGTGGACTAGAATGCAATGCCAAGTTGATTGTCTGAAGGCACTTTGAGAAAAAAACAAAAACAAACAAACAAATTATAACTAATAAACTAACGAACTAAAACTAAAACCAAACAAAGCCGCAAGATAAAAAAACGCCGAATTAACGTCGTTAGGATTTGAAAGTGGTTGACAAACATTTTAAACAAAACTAGTACACTCCAGACATCATTTCCTCTTCAGTTCCCTTTACATGTCTCCTTTGTCTGTGTATTTGCTATGGCTGAATGCTAGAGTATAATATTTAAAAGGGAATCATCCTTGGTGGTCAAAAGATTATTATTATCAGGAAACATTTAGCCGCGCCGCGCTCTACTATCTGAACGCCTGGAACAGGCTAGGAGAAATTTGCTTCGAACGATCAACTGTCAACATAGTCAATTTTGACCAAACAGAATCCTGATTTGATTTGTCAGTTTGAGTAAATGTCCACACAGTTAAAATTCAAATTATTATCTGATTAACCATGCAGAGCACTGGTGGTTCAGTGGTAGAATTCTCGCCTGCCACGCGGGAGGCCCGGGTTCGATTCCCGGCCAGTGCATTTTTGGTCCTCTTTTCTTTTCCAAGTTTTTGCTGTTAGCTTTATGTCTGATATTTTTCTTTAGTTTTTCTTTGTTAACTGTGTGAATTTGTGACTTGTTGCAACTGGAATATTTTTGAAAACTTGATTTGTCTTCATATAAATTTTTAACAGTATAACAGTAGGATTTATCCCACTTTTTCAGAAACCTTTCTTGGGGATTCTGGAAAACGTAAGTTCTTTCTATAAACCCTTCCGGCTTATCCCAAGCCCTTTTCTCTTATAAAACGGGGGTAATTGCGAAGTCGTTGTCAAAAAGAAAAAAATATATATGTCCTCCTACACCCACTTTCATAATAAAGGATTTACACGTAGACTCGTTTTGGTGTTGAGGAGCTGTGAAACTTGGAATTGGCCTAAATTGATTAGGGCAACGCTTAGAAAGTTTACACAAGTAGAAGTAATTTTTTCTTCTACATTTTTTGTCGACCAGAGTCTAAAGAGTCCGATGTGTTAGCAGCTTTTCACGCAGAACAAATAACTTACCTCGAGAAGAAGAAAACTTCCCAAAAAAGGAAGGGTCAAGGAAGGGACGAACAGGTAGTCACTTGTTTTATTTATGTCAATTTTTTTATCACTGGACGGATTGCACGAGTGATCTAATACCTGTTACCTGTTTGCGCAATTGACAAGTGTGACTGTTTTTAACCAAATTCAAAGTCATTACTTTAGACTTTGGCCAGACATTGACTTAGACCGCGAGCGGTCGCCCTTCTTTCCTCAGAGCCACGCGCGGCGAGCGAAGAGGTGAAAATTATGTAAATTTATGGCAAAAATGGAGGAGAGTTTGAGGTCCGCCCTCGTTTCTCATGGCTTCGCAGCTCGCCCCTCGCGCGTGCCCTCGTTTCTCGTGCTCGCATTCTACCGTGTCTCAAAAGAAAAATAGGAGACTGTTCGCAGTCTATCATTGACTGTACATTAGTATGAATATTAATGTGTTAAAATTGCATTTAAGCAGTTGTAATAATTAAAGCTCGTTGCATAGTTGTGTGCTGATAGCCGGCGTGTCAAGAAACTTACCCGGACGATCATATTCCACCGACTCATGATTTGACGCTTTTTTTGCCACTGATTTTCCATGTAGAACCTAGCACTGCTGGCAGACTTTCAAGCCAAGCTTTTCCAGTCCATCGAAGAAGAAGAAGAAGAAGAAGAAAAGCAAGAAGAAGATAATGAAAACGAAAATGAAAACGAAGAGAGAGATGATACTGGATGGTAAGTAACTTCTCCACATTTTGCCATCTTTGACAAGACGTCGCTCCCCTTGTTATCCCGGGTCCCCAGGCGTTCTCGGCTCAGTCAATCCTGGACTCTTCCGTGAACTGTGACGTCACCCAGAGAGAATTTCCCAGACTTACCCATGGGTAACGAAACTTAGACATTCAAGTTGCAGTGGCGGATCCAGCGGGAGGGCCCGGGGCGTCTGGAATTCCGGAATTCCCCCTTCTCCCCTCCCCCCTTATCAGACCTGGGACCCGTTTCTCGAAAGTCCCGATAATTAATGGGCCCGGTAAGCTGTCTCCGTTTACATTAAAGATCGAGGTTTCAATAGTTTTGCATCTAGCATGATAAAACTATCAGTTAGTGAAACAGAATGGAGTAGTCTGTTAGCCAGGACCGGCGCTCTTATTCTTTATATTTCGATTTGAATATTTGTTTACGGGCCCGAAAAGTTACCGGGACTTTCGAGAAACGGGCCCCTGACCCTTTTTTGAGACTGAAATTCTTACATCGACAGACTCGTGTATTACTTTTTAACTGGCTGATTTTTTTAATGAAACGCGCGTTGCATTTTGCCACTAAACTAAATTCTAGGGATATTCAAAAATGTAATTGTTTTGGGTACCCTCCCATGAGCTGTTCGCCTCTGCTCGCCAAGCAGTCTTTCCCGCGCAACCGGCGACCGGCGACCGGCGTTCACAGATTGAGAAACACGTGGTCGTCTCTGTAAGAAATAATTTGCCACAAAAAAGTTCAACGGTCGTTTCTAACCCCCAATGAAAAATTCCTGGATCCCCTTGAATTAGGTAGCGTCGAGGCGTTTAACTGAAAATGAGAAAAGGTTTTCACTTTCAGTTAGCCTGAGTCGCTCGGATCAATTAAAGTTTCTGGGAAACTGCCCACCTACCCCTCCCCCAAGCTAACATAAACACTTACTTCTCAACTGGGGCAAAATGATGGCTTAGGGGAGGGTTAGGTGGGCAGTTTCCCCAAAGGCCTAAATTGATCCAGTAGCTCAACACGTCCAGTGTTAAATTTAACTGTAAAAGTTGAGTTGCTGGAGACTTAAAAGTTTAGTCAGGCGCCATCACATGGAGTGTTGCAGATTGTGGGCACATGCCGGTACGCAATGTTGCAAAAGTGGAAGGAAATTCTACAACTCAAATGTTGCTCAATTTCAAGGGTGGACACAAGATGTAAATAAGCAATTGTGACACCGCCGTAAGGCGCTGGAATATGTAATAGTTAAACGCGCTTGCTTTAGGAGTCACTTGGGTCATGCGCCGATGAACGAGGAAATAGTTATGAAAAGATAGGCTAAAACTAGTGTGTAATATTTTATTCCAGGATGTTTCATTCTCTGAAGTGTGAGCCTGAACTGAAACGAGCAAAAGATGCATCTATTGAAGACGAGGACACGTTTGAAATATTCGACCCACGAAACCCCATAAACAAAAGAAGAAGGGAAGCCAGCAAAAAAGTCATGAAAGAAAAACGCAGATAACATGGTATCTATTGTGATGATCTGTAAGTAAAGTTGTCGAGGAAACAAGTGTGGTATCCGAAAAATCTTCGTAATATTCCGAAGACTTCACGATAACAATTCACGATTATTAGTTAACCACTGATCTCAGCCTGACAAACTCAACAACCTCGTTTTTGGAAACGAGGTTGCAAACACCATTCTCTGTTTAAACACGTGACCAAAACAGACGATGGGATCTAGGGACAAAAGTGGCCTTGTGCGTTAAACTCATAAGTGTCGAGACGACACGTTGCATAGCAACATTTTTCACGTGATCTGCTGGCTCAGATAATCTCAAGCCTTTTAGCGAAAACAAGATACATTTTTCCTCAAGCAAATGCACATCAGTAAGTTTACGCTGTTAAAGACACCGAACTCTTTATCGCCTACTACAACGTAAAGCTTTCACTGAGGAAAAACTTTTGTGGTATTTGTTTTGGCATAACAATGGATTTTTGGTAAGAATTATTTTTCCTTCTGGGCAGCTGCCCAAAAAAAAAGTCTTCTCTAATCCCAAAATTTTAAGTTGGAAGGGTGTTTGTTTTGACTACGGCTGCATGTTTGGCTGCTATCTTTTATAGTTATTCTGGAGGTAGCAGTCTGCCTAAAAGAGAACAACTTGGGATCCCATATTTGCTGCAAGGATGCATGTTTAAGATGTTGGGCATTCACCTTTCTTTTGTGAAAATCTTTAAAAGCGACAATTTCATTGGTAAATAGTAGCCTTCAGCTGATTGGCTGAAACTTTGGTTGTTATAGGCGCTCATCCAGCTTATGTTGCGATTTCTTAAGATGTCAAACTTTATCCTTGATTAAACAAAGCAGTTCATGTAAAGCCATAATTCTTCAGGAAGACTATCTAAATATTAGTCATTTGGTTAGTCAAGTAAACAGTTCTACTTAAACAAATACACTTGTGAAATCTAAATGTTTGTTTAATAAAACTGCCCGCTCATATTATAGCGGCTTTTGTGACCGCAGCCGAACTTACTTTAAACCAAAAGCAATTCGTAGATGTTATCTTTAAAACCAAATAAGGTTATAATCATATATTTTTTTCCTTACTGTTGAAATCACTGAATTGCTTGAATTTATCTATTTGTTTGGAATGCATGGGTATTAAAAGGGTTAAGATGCCTTTGTGTCACTGACGCGAATTTTGTTAAGATTTTTTCCACCCACCCAGTTCGCAGCGGTACAAAATATAAATAAGCGATCACAGCTTTCACGTTTGGGTGTTTGCGGCTCAATTCTGATTTGCGGTTGGTGTCCTAAACTTTATATTTGTAAGCCGTACCTCGAAAACAACGATTGCTTGTGATGCTTTTTTTCGTTTATTAAACGGAATACCAACTGTTTTCAATTACGCGTTTGGTCATTTTAAAGGAGTCAGAAAGGTTAAAATAACAAATCGGGTTTAAATTTGCGAGGTAATTGTCGATAATTTGCGGTAATAGAAATGGTTCTACGGTTATGACATTACTTCTTGCTGGGAAATACATTTAAATTTAAAAACCAGTCGTAATAACATTGCAGTGACTTCTCCTTTTTTTGAACTCCTCCATGCGGCCGACACCATATCGGTCTGTTACTGTCAATGTCTTACACTTCTCTGGACAAACAGAGTGAATTTGAGGGAGATTTGGGAATATATACTTATCTAACGAAATGCAAGATATCTGAGGGTAGGAGGGGTGGGGGTTTCTACATTCTGGTCTTTTTATTCTCTCATCGATCCATCTCTTTTCCACCGTTCGCTTTTCGACATTTCGAGACATTGATTTCTTTCTTCGCCCTCGCCGGCAGTGTTCCTTCGCCGTCTTCCCCCGTCTCTTCAAAATGAGAGGGTCTTTAGCCTTCCTGCAAAACTTTACCCTGCGAGTGTGGGAGCTTCGTTTTGTTCTTTGTTCTCTGTATGCAGCTGCGTCCCCAGTTCTCAACGCCACGTGTTTTCTCGAGACGCGTGTCGCGCCACACGCAGTCACACGCTTTGTGTTAACCAAGTGTTTCAAATGGGATGCTCAGGTATCGATCAGATGTTAACGTATCGGTAAGCTGTGGATATATAAAAAATTTCCAATTACCAGACGTATTCTCCCCTCTAGAAAGACTCGCCATGAGAAAGTACAGTTTAACAATGGGGTCACAATTAAAACGGACATCCTGCTAGCTCTCCGTTCCTAAGAGATTAAAATTCAAAGAGACCTTAGTAAAGCTCAGGTCGTTGAGATTTATTCCCACGTAAAAAAGGCCGTTTGCCGACGTTGCCGAAAACTTCCTTATCCTTCAGTCTGCGATCTTTTCAAAGCGGCATTTCACTTGCTACTTTGTCGCATAACAATGACCGGATATTTCATGCCGCGATCAAACATTCAAAGCAAGAAAATATTAATCTTCTCACTATATACCTTCAAGCGAACAATACTTGGCCTTTCAGTGAGATCAGGCCAAGATAAGAAACGGAAATTACTGTTTTTATAAAGGATTAAAAAAGCTAAAAAACCTTTTTCTCTCTACTCACCGCTCAACTCAACACAAAATTCACCTACCGACTTGGCGGTTTACGTTTTTTTTTGTTCGGGATAAAATGAAAAACAGAACAGCGCAAACAAAAAAAATTTCTCCTTCTTTGCTATTAAAGGCTTATAAAAAAGTCACACTTCTGTTGTCTGCGATATATTTGAAAGGGGATGATTGTAGGTTAATTTTAGTACTTAGATAAAACAAGCGAAGTAATTATAGGTGGGAAGCGTGCTCGCCTCAAAATAAAAAAAGTTTAACATTGTTCTTTTTTTGCAGCTTTTATTTCCTTCTGACGAAAAGTATCAATAAAAAACAAAAAGTTTTGTTTCGTTGTATCTTTTAGAATTGCAAGATGCCGTCTTACAAAAAGGCAGGTTATTTTATAAACAAGAAAATCCAAGACCACTGCCAAACGGATAACAAACGTCTATTCAAAACATTTTCAAACGATATTTCGACTGGCCAGACCAGCCTTCTTCGGGTTTACAGCTTTGCAGTAGTCTTTTGACTTCTCGTTTTCTTATCAATATAAATTTTTAGCTGATTAGATCTCTTTCCCTGAGATCCAACGTTGACCACCGGCAAGATCTTCGTTCACGGTTTTTGCACTTTACTTCTTTAAATTATTTTATGTCTGTTTTAGATTCCCGTATTTATTTTTTACGAAACTAAATGGGACAGGACGTTGCTTATTTGATATTGTATTTTAATGACTGATCAGTTATTATTAGTAAACTAAACAAGAGGAGTTATCCTTTTGTTAACTTGAAACTTTTGTTGTCTTTGTAGCCAAGAGATCATTACACCTGAATAAGTAAATCGCGAAAGAATTTTTTCTTTCAGGCTTTCCTTAGCCACGGTACGTACACAGCTGTACGTTGATGCAAATATTTTCCTGAAAATTCATGCTATTAACTGTCTCTTTTGAATTTGCCGCTCTGCTCTATAGGTAGCCTGCGTGGAAGGCGCTTGAAAGGGAAGGGAAAGGGAGTTTTATAGTCAGCTGTTTTAGGGAGGACACGAGTTTCCAGTTTTGTAGAAAATATTCTTCAATCCTTAGATTTTCAGTTTCCTCGTTTCTAAGCTCGCGAGAGGCATTTTTCAATCCCATTTAATTCTTCTAGGCTGTGTGTTTAACAGTTTTTACGGTGGATATAGGTTACTGAATCCTTAAAGAGGATTAGATTTTAGAGATTAAACAGATTTTTTTCTCAGCGATTTTTGTGCCTATTCACAAGTGGGTGACCGCCCGCCTATTTCAACATGCGTACTTGTCTTCTCTCATACACCACATGACAAGATGACGAGCCCAAAGATGACGCCAGTAAGCTTTGAGAACAAATTGAAATTCCTTCCATCTGCGTAAATGGAAAATGAATCTCGCCATTTATCAACGTTTTGCTTGCTTGTCAACACTTGTGGTCTCAAATGTTTCCCTTTCATATGTTACTTCTACAATCACGCATCCAACCCACGAAATTTGCGCCAAGTTTAGTAACAGCGCATCTGTTAATAATTTACTGTTGTTTGTTTTTGTTGGGCATTCGGAGAAGTTTTTTCATACCTCTTGTGTGGGTATTAGAGGGAATTTAACACCAAACTAAAGGTTAATCGTTCCTTTTTCCGTTTCCTTCAAAACTGACGCGATTGTTTTTCTCGCTTGATGGTTCAGTGATAATGGCCTTCGCAGAAAACTTAAGTTTTACTTCTTTTTTGGTTTGGAATGCATGTAAAAGTTCAGTAAAAGCTTTAAGTAAAAAAATTGGTTGTCCCTGGTTTGAGACTTTTATCTCCAGACTTTTTGTTCATAGTCGTAAACACACTGCCGGAAAAAGTTTTGAATGGCCCAATTTCTTGGCAAACTCGGTCCATTTGAATGAAAATATTTTATTTTGTTGCTGTTTCACAAAACTTAGGTCTGAAAATTGCGCGCAGTCTAATCACATGATTAAGAAAGTGTGCTTCATAAACGAACGAAAACAGTGTGAAAGTTTTCCATAAGTGAACAACTCTTGTGAAACATTCACAAGCTAAGTATCTTTTGATGTTTTAGTGGTAACAATTATTTCAAACGGCACACAGACGTAATTTCAATCCAATTTCAATAAGTGAAGAGTTTGGTAATATATTCAAAGTCGCTGTAGGGGAGATTGGCAGAAGTCAACATGAATGACTGAAATTGTTTAAAATTAGGGGTGTAGACGCATTTGAAATGCTGGAAAACTTCCCGGAAAGACACCCTTAATGGATTTTTTGAAATAAGTTTAAACCAGAAAACTGTGAAAACGAAGAAAATATCCTTCATCCTTCCTTCCGCTGTATTAAAACGAAGAACGTCGCGGTCTTGTCAGAGAAATAATCCGCTCTCCCTCTCTCAAAACTGTCGCAAGTGATGGGTCCTTTATTTAGTATTTAGCCCATTTATCTGCTTTGCGATCTCCGAATTAGACAGAAACATTACCCTTGGGTGAAGTAGTTTGGTTCTTTCAATCTCGGCGGGTACTCTATTGACACGAAAAGCCGATAACACCAGCCTCTTTGTTCACTAATTTTTCTTCGAGGCGAGCAAACATTTTTCCTTCAAACTTGCACGCGTTCGAATTTACACTTTACTCGTGTAAATCTAATTTACGCCCCCGTCAGGGACCACATGGTGGCATTTAACATTGTAAATGCGAACGTCCTAGAACCGAGCGGATATACAGACAGATGATAACGCGAAATGACAAGATCTTGATCAACAAAAAGTGTTTATTAATTACATTTTTCTTGATCGCAAATCGGTAGACAGATAAACACAATAGTTTAAAGAGTTAAACACCAAAAAGCACGTATAAGATAGTGTATCAAACAGAGCTCTTCAAGTGTGATGTAGTTTAGTCCTTAAGTAAACAAAGCCTACACAAAAACAGCTCGAAATGTACCTTATTTACACACTTAAAGCATAATAGTAAACACCATTACTCGCCTAAACGCGTTTAGGTAACAAAAATAAATTACACTATTTACAATCCATTTGCAAAGTTCACGATATGATACGCGGAACGGTCGATATGTAGCGTCTAATTTTCCTTGCAGTCATTACTGATTTTTATCAGACCGCGATATCAACGGGCCGAATTCAATGTGAAATGTATGTTCGTGGTATGAATGTAGGTATCTTCTTATCGAAAAGCCTAAGGCGAGTCGAATATCAGATCGGCGCTGGAAGGTAGATTTTCAGAGTTCGCATCATCCGTTAATGAAAGATCACAGCTTGTCTGATATCCTTCGCAGGGTAATTGCTCAAGTTCACTTCGTTCCTTTTTTAGACCTACATCACAGTTCTCGTGTGAGTCGTGTTTTTCCTTGTTGCTTTCGGCGCTCATGTCCTTGACCAAATCATCCAAAAATCGGATGTACTTCATCGCTAGTCTTAAAATCTCATTTTTGGAAAGTTTTCTCTCGGGCGGATAAGTCGGTAGTAGTTTTCTAAGCTCTCCAAAAGCCATATTGACGTGCTGTTGCCTCCATCGCTCCCTGCTGTTTGTATAAAGTCGTTTCATGTATGACTGGCACTGGTTTTGATACGATAGACTTATCCTGCGTCCTGTTGGATAGTAAACCGCTTGTGGCGACGGTGTGGGACTCAAACTTGTTTCGGATCCGCTTGAGCTGCAGGCCGAGCCATCAGGAGGAGATAAGGAATGTGCATCCATATTTACCCCGTCGAACGGTTGATACGCCATGTGTCTGAGTAAACGATCGTGCAATAACACTGAATAGCAGTATGATCTCGCGACGGGTCTCCTTTATACACACAAGCACTCGCGCTTAATTGTCTGACCACTTTCAATGGCTTATGTCAAACGTGTTTTTTACAGTCTGCCTTCAATTTACCTGATCGCTATAATTGCTTTTTCATTTATAATAGCCCAACCCGATAACCTTTTGCTCCGGTAGCTACCCCAGAACGTTCGCAATAAGGACAAATTGACGTATTAAATCGCTTTCTCTCTTCTCCTCTTTCGTTTTCCGCGCCAGGAAATTGACCTTTCAGAGTTTTTCGTGTCTCGCGTTTGTATCTTACACCATGACACCTTAACTAGCCAATCAGCGATCAGCTGCTCCACTTAAATTTAGCGGTGTCAAATTGTTTTTAAAGTCTGTATTTAGTACCCGTTTAGTAATCGTCGCTTTGTTGTGTGGTCCTGATGATGCGTTTGTCTGAAAGTAACTCTTGACATAAAAATAACAGGCCTTTTAAATATTTTGAGACGTGTGTGCAAATTCGGATCGGAAAGTCACTTTCGTGTGAATTGCAAATTGCTTTGTGAATAACCGACACCTGTAAACCGCACCCTATCTTCCCTTAAAAAAATGATTATTTAAGATGACACTCCACTATACAATCATATAGCCGGTGAGCAAGTTCTGTGGGGGTGGAGTACGAGGGAAAAGAGCCCCAGAGAGAGTTGTGATTGCTGGCCAGGCTAAGCAATCAAGAAATTAACTGTAAAGTAGCTTTCACCTTTATAGTCATTTCAGTACGAACTTTATCAACAGACTGGGAAGTTTGAACCTCATCTGAGCAGCATAATGAACGCAGCGGGATAATACTGCCCAGCAGCCAAAAAACTTAGCCACAGTTAAAGTACCTTTCGTGTGCGTACACCAAAGAAAGAGACCCAGGTCAAGTCTACATTACTGTCTCTGGCTTAATTTTCGACAAATAAAAACGAAAAGCAACCTCCCCCATACCCTCTCTCCGAATCAAGGTTGAAGCCGCGCGAAAGCTAAAACGTGCCATTTCCCCATCCTTGATCAAGGGAGGAGGGAGGTTGTTAATAATTCAATTTATTTTGTCGGACTAGGTCTTGCCTCGCGATCCCAGCTAGTCCTCTTGGATAGACTTCTAGTACACAGTAAAATCAGCAATGAGGGAACTCTTGTAAAGAGGTTGCTATTTTCAAACTTCTTCATTTAGCTGCTTATTCTCGACGTCGGTTGTAAACAGATATCCAGGGGCGTAGCGTGAGGTTTTGAAGGTGTGCGCACGGAAAGAAAGGTTAGACCTCCGAAGGTACTGCAAACTGGGGAGGTGTGGGGGCATGCTCCCTCAGGAAATTTTCAAATTTTAGGGGCTCAGAAATGCCATTTCCTGCGTTTTCCGCAGGACATTTTCAGTAAATAAATGCGAAGAAAAAGACAATATTTGGTTGTTTATTTTACATTTCTAGCGTTAATCGGTAAGCGCGGTACAGTATTTACCGAAAAAAGGGCAAAACAGTGACGCCATCAAAAAGGTTACAAGCAATGCAGAAGGCGAAACGGTCTACCCTTTAGACGGGCAAATACACCAAAATAATGCGAAAGATTTATCATTCATTCCGATTTAATGATAAAAATGCTTTCAGGATATTAGAAATATATATATTTTTGATATTTCAACTGTATGCTCGGCCCGGATGCTCGGACGTATCTGCGTATATGGACGCTACTCCTCTGATATATAATCAATTTCTTCCCTTCTCAAACAGTCATGGTATGTAGCTTGTTTCAAACTTTGAGTATCTGGGTAAAATTCTGAAGCCGGTGTGACCATTTAGATGAAAGCTATCTCGCAGATCTTTCTGTGGCACTTGCACATTTTTCTTAGCATTTAATGCTATAGCCATTTGTTTTGTTTTGGAACGTTATTTGAAACTTCTTTTTGTTGCTTGGCGCATTTTGGGACAGCAAAACGCAAATTCTTTGGGCATGAAAAGACGGATTCGTGTACAAAACAGCATATTTCTTCCCTGGGCGTGTCGGCAGAAAAATATTTCGTTGAAGACTCGAAGAATTTTGTTTACGATTTTACAAAAGTCATAGCCGCCGTTCCGTCCTTTCTGGACTAACAAAGTACAATTACTGCTTTTTGGTTAAAAATTTTAGACTGCATAGAGACTCATTTTTTCACAGTTTTGTTTCTACCATTTTTCCATCAAATGGGACACGAGCACGCTGCGGAGTTATATGAATTTTGTATGGTATGCTTTGCTAAGAATCTCCGGAAATGTTTTAAAGTTGCCTTCAATAATCCTGTCATGTATTTTATTACTCGTGATGAGTTTAACAAGCTTTTGGTTTTTTGGATGGAATTTGGGATGCTACCCTTTGGCAGATCAGATAGACCAGTATCATGTTCTAGGCCAAATTCGGCGAGCAATGCGAAGATTTTGAATTTGGAAAAAAAATCAATGGGGAAAACAGAGAGAACTCTTTCCCGGGGGGTACTCCCTTATATAAGCCATATGGGTATGTGCCGCCCCATCGGGTAGGGTTTTTGCGCCGTGCTGGTCTGAAAACGGGTATACATTTTGCCCATTTTAGTCTGGAATCGGGTGTGGTTTTCGAGGGAACTACGGAGTGTATAACCGTATGTATCGTTTCAATTTCAAATTGAAAGAAAGAAAAATATGCGAATTCGAAATGGATTGAATAATTTCTTTGTTTGCGCTCTAATCTAGGTAATGATAACAGAATTTCTGCCTAAAGGGCAGGTCTGAAAACGGGTATGGATTTTAGAGGTCTGGTCTGAAAACGGGTGTGGAAAATTACATTTTTTGGTCTCAAATCGGGTCAGGATTTGAAGAACCGGGCGGCACACCCCCACCAAGAATTCCCAGGAGTACCCCCCCTCCCCCCCCGAACTCTTTTTGGCGCAGTTCTTCCGTCTTTCGTATTCGCTGTATTTTCCCTCTGGCGTTCCTCCAAACTTTCGCTCCGTTGCGATCTAAAAGTCTTCGTTTTTAAAAAGGGTAAACCTTGCTTTAATTAAGTTTGTTTGAGATTACTTTCGATAGGGTTGCGTTTAAATATCAAGAACCACAAAAATGAAATTCTCAAAAATGTAACAGAAACTTTAAATCGCTCTTAGCGTCCGATAAAATAAAGCAGTAGAAGTTTGGAGGTGTTTCCTGCGTATAGTATTTTGTCTAGTTATTACGAGAGCGGAGAATCCACTAATTTCTGTTTCTGTATATATATTTTTAATTCTAACGACAAGGAAATATCTGGTTTTTCGCTTCCAATTACTTTATGTACGTAAATCGAAACGAGTCCTTCTAAGCCAACACACGAGCCATGCGTGAGGCATGAGACACGAAATGCACAATGGCGGGAACTTCACTGAAAAATTAATCCTCTGTTGAAGTGTTACAATTCTTGTTTTTAAAATAAAACTTGATCCGTTTGTGGTTAGAAAAGGCTTTGTGGCACATTTATCATCGCTCATTTTTTCTGTTCCTCCGGGCACTGGATTAAGTTTTCAAGGCGCTTATAATTATATATCCTCGCCACTTTGGCTGCGGTTTTGCTTTCTCTTCATGTTGTATTAGTTTTTAAACGACTCTTTTTACCACACAACTGTACCACACACAACGATATCTGAAGGCACGGATGGACAAACTTCTCTTGAAGAGGATTGAAACGCATTGCAATTGTAGTTTTTGAAAGCTTGTTAGCCTAATAGTTTTTCTAAAATCATAGTTGTGAGCTCTCAGTTAATTCATTCCTTTGTTACTTTTGTGCTGACGGTACCTGCAGAAAGACCCCCCCCCCCCTTCCCCCCAAAGGAAAAAGATTGCTAAGAGTATAAACTACGTAAAAGATTTATTTGTCTGCCACTATCTATTACAACGTTGTCTGAAAATACTGCACCATACATTTGAGAGGGTCACTGCTTCTACTGACCAGTGTCTTTCCGTGATTGAGGAAAGTGTGTTCAATCAGCAAAGTAGTCCCACCTTTTAAGTCTCTATTTTCGGGTGTCATAATTTTGGTGAAAGCTACGAAGCAGTATTTTCCTGTAGTTCTACTCGCCCTGGGATTTTTACTTCCTCCCTGGTTTTGATTTATACTACGGTTTTTGCACGTTTGACGTCAGTGCAACTGAAACAAAAAACTTAAAGTGGTCAAACCTTGGCTCACGCCTACAGAATTTGTCCACGAGCTCGTGTTTTTTACAACCAAATCACTTGAAATCTGCAGTACAGGAAATGTGACAATAGTCACTGAGTAGCTTTTGTAGAATGATGTATATGTTAGCAGCTTTAAAACACTTAAATGAGTTGTTAAACTTCTGTTTTAATTATTGCAACTTGAAAAATCTTGGCGCCTTTAATCTTGAAAAATCCTGTGTTTTTCTTTCCTTTGGAGTTTGCACCGACCCGTGCCCTTCCAACTAACCTGTGCCAGGCTGAGCTTTCAGATGGTATAGCGGGGACGTATTTTAATATATTTTTAAAAAACGAGCAAAGCGAAAATAAGTCTCTCCCCAGCCCCCGCGCGTTTTTCGCATTTCATTTTACAGAACGACTTTTCACCACTATCTCGGAGCCTGGAATCGGCTAGCTTGCAACATACGAGGATTTTGTCTCGTCGATGATCGATGTTGAACAGTACTTAGCAACAAGTTATAGAGAGAGTAGCTAAACATTCTGGGTGACACAGCCTCTGTGAAACTCAAATTTCCATCACAAGAGAGACCATATAAAAGGCTTTAGCGAAAATACGATTTCGTGATGTTTTTACACTTTCTTGCGGAAGACACCCTACACTGGCGGGCAGTTCTGATTTGTGTTAATTTACAGCTCCTCCCTACTGACAAGGCCAGGAGACCTTGTTTGTGACTTCATGTTATTTTGGTCACGAATGCCGTTATCAAAGAAGTGTTAGGCTAAAAATGATGACTTATTTTCTACCTACACCAGGTCTGAAAACGGGTATCTATTTTTAAATAGACACCAGTCTTAAAAGAGGGTGTGGAAAACAACATATTTCTGTCTGAAATAGGGTCAGAATTGGAGAACCGGGTGGCACATCCCCACCAAAAATTCCCAGGAGTACCCCCCGGGAGTGTTAACTACGCCAAAAAGGCAAATCATAGCCACGCTACGAGACAAGCATAAGTCTCAATTTCCACCTTGTTTTCAGATTAAGGTAACTGGCCATTCTTAGGTCCCGCTAGCCCTTGCCCAGAAAAGCGAATCTTCAGCCTATCTCCCTACGGTGGCCAATCAACCATCCCGGTCCTTATCCACCTAGTTGACAAAACCAAATCTTTGAACCTTCTACGAAAATAACCTTCAAAAGTCCTGACGTCGTAATGATTGAGTGAAACCACCAGGATGTAGTAAATTTCAGCAAGTCAGTTTTCACTTTCAATCCTTTCAGTTACTGCTTTCTTGCAAGGGGTCAAAGGAAATAAATCATATACGTCATCCTGGCAAATGTTAGCAATTATGTGGCTTGCTGAACTTCCTTGCTCCACGACCTTCACGCAAACTGAAAAGTTCTCGCGACGGGAAAAAGTTGATTTACCGTTTCTTCTAAACATTGAAAAGCCTCTTTTCAGGCAATAATGAACAAAAAATTGTTGTTAAAAAACAACATTCCTACTTTAGGCAGGAATCTGAAAACGGTAAGGAAGAAAATTTGTAAACAGAAGACTCTCTCTCAACGGACACCTCGCTGAAAACGACACCTAGAGTTGGGTCCTGGCTTTCTTTACTCCTTTTATTTGACTCTCTATAAGACGGACACCTCTGTAAAACGGACACCTAGAGTTGGTCCCTGCCTTTCTTTACTCCTTTTATTTGACTCTCTATAAGACGGACACCTCTGTAAAACGGACACTTAGAGTTGGTCCCTGCTTTTCTTTACTCCCTTTATTTGACTCTCTATAAGACGGACACCTCTGTAAAACGGACACCTAGAGTTGGTCCCTGCCTTTCTTTACTCCTTTTATTTGACTCTCTATAAGACGGACACCTCTGTAAAACGGACACTTAGAGTTGGTCCCTGCCTTTCTTTACTCCTTTTATTTGACTCTCTATAAGACGGACACCTCTGCAAAACAGACACTTAGAGTTGGGTCCTGGCTTTCTTTACTCCTTTTATTTGACTCTCTATAAGACGGACACCTCTGTAAAACGGACACTTAGAGTTGGTCCCTGCTTTTCTTTACTCCCTTTATTTGACTCTCTATAAGACGGACACCTCTGTAAAACGGACACTTAGAGTTGGTCCCTGCCTTTCTTTACTCCTTTTATTTGACTCTCTATAAGACGGACACCTCTGTAAAACGGACACTTAGAGTTGGTCCCTGCCTTTCTTTACTCCTTTTATTTGACTCTCTATAAGACGGACACCTCTGCAAAACAGACACTTAGAGTTGGGTCCTGGCTTTCTTTACTCCTTTTATTTGACTCTCTATGAGATAGACGTCTCTCTTAAACGGACACTTAGTGCTGGTCCAAAGGTGTCTATGTTAAGGGACACCTAACGACGGTTTCCTCCTAAATACATTAAAAACATTTTTTAGGCTATCCAGAGTACTTTTGGATCTCTTGAAATGCATTCTAAGAGGCGCTATAAAATTTGTATCTGTTCGGTCATCCTAGGGGAACTTGAGTCTTTTCGAAATTCCTAGGACTTCAGGATTATTTTTCCGAAAATCTTAGATGCAATTTAACTATTACGAAATTGAGAATTATTCTGATTTCTTTCTTCATCACATTTTTGAAGCCGAAAATTTTAGTGTCCTTTTTTCTACGAAAAATAGCCTAACCTGGGCAGTAAAATGTGAAAAATTAAACATCAGAAAATCGTACTGAATTTAATAGATAAGCTTGGAAAATTGTACGTGAACAGAACTGTCATCTAGAAATTTTTACCCATCCTCAACTAATAGAAAATTCTAGGCAATATTTGCTTCTCCGATCAGATATTTTACAGAAAACAGTCGTTGGATGCCCCGGTATCTTAAGGAGAATTGAATGTTGAGGGAAAAAGAATAACTAAAGGTTTCAAGAAGAAGATTACTGACATAGCTAGGCACAAACGTCTGAAAACTCTTCAGTACGGCTCCGAGACTGGCTAAAGGTCTAAAAGTCTTTTATATAACGTGTGAGGAGACTCGAGCACACGGGTATGAGCTGGGTACAAACATCTAGAAACTTAGAAGTTGTGTCCTGTTCTACGTGAAGCTACGTGAACTCTGACTAATGGCAGAGAGGGACTGAGAATAAGCTGTAAACAGGAGAGGGTGAGTACTATGAGGCCTCGTTTTCATGTCAAAACTACAGATCCGGGAACATTTTAGATTTTCATTACAACGACTGTCTCATACCAAGTATTTGGAGTATTAGTAATCAGGCCTAATTAACATAAGCTGCATAGTTAGTTTCCGTTAAGCCTCCTCGCTATTGTTTTGTCCATTTATGTATGGTTTAACCTAATCTCGTACCCAGATCTCCCACGGCCAGTGTTTTCAGTGTAAAACAGAGTGAGATCTGGGTACGAGATTAGGTTTAACCTTTGGTGACGGCCAGCAAGTAGCAACAAAAACCGCGTTTTTCACCAATTCCTCTTCTTCATGTTCTTTGGACTGTTTTTCGGCTAATTAGCACAAGAATGGCTAAAATGAGTTTTGCAACAGAAAGGCAGTCGACTCTCCTTTAACTGACACCTCTACGAGAAGGACACCTCTGTAAAACGGACACCTAGAGTTGGTCCCTGCCTTTCTTTACTCCTTTTATTTGACTCTCTATAAGACGGACACCTCTGTAAAACGGACACCTAGAGTTGGTCCCTGCCTTTCTTTACTCCCTTTATTTGACTCTCTATAAGACGGACACCTCTGTAAAACGGACACCTAGAGTTGGTCCCTGCCTTTCTTTACTCCCTCTATTTGACTCTCTATAAGACGGACACCTCTGTAAAACGGACACCTAGAGTTGGTCCCTGCCTTTCTTTACTCCCTTTATTTGACTTTCTATAAGACGGACACCTCTGTAAAACAGACACCTAGAGTTGGTCCCTGCCTTTCTTTACTCCCTTTATTTGACTTTCTATAAGACGGACACTGTAAAACGGACACCTAGAGTTGGTCCCTGCCTTTCTTTACTCCCTTTATTTGACTTTCTATAAGACGGACACCTCTGTAAAACGGACACCTAGAGTTGGTCCCTGCCTTTCTTTACTCCCTTTATTTGACTTTCTATAAGACGGACACCTCTGTAAAACGGACACCTAGAGTTGGTCCCTGCCTTTCTTTACTCCCTTTATTTGACTTTCTATAAGACGGACACCTCTGTAAAACGGACACCTAGAGTTGGTCCCTGCCTTTCTTTACTCCCTTTATTTGACTCTCTATAAGACAGACACCTCTGTAAAACGGACACCTAGAGTTGGTCCCTGGTTCATTGCATATTTTGTTCCACATCTTTTCAACACGAAAAAAATATGAATGAATCATCTTTGGAAAGTCATCTTGCGCAAGGTAACATAATAATTTCTCTTCGTTTTAGATTTTGATAGACCTCTTCTTCATCCAGTTCCTGTGTGCCTGTCCTGGGGGGGGGGGGGGGGGGTACTCCCATATATGGGCAATATAGGTACGTGCCGCGGAATAGGGTATGGTTTTTGAGGTTCTCGGTCCTTAAATAGGGTATCTTTTTTAACCCTTTTGTTCCTGTGTTCCTGGTGTGGTCCTTAGATAGGGTAGCTTAATTGTATTATCTAATACTGGAGTGTGAAAACGCCCGCCTAAGCGAAGATTTTTTAAACTAGGCTTATTCTAGTATTTTATGCTTGATGCTATACATCCAATGTTACAGAGAAGAAACATAGTT
>OZ038003.1:2728200-2893200 GCA_964035705.1 Porites rus | reverse complement strand
CAGTACCTGAGAGTGTACCTGGATACAAGATAATGGAGAGCTTCTTAGGCTTTATAGTTAAAACAGTAACGATAAAAATTATTCAATATATGCGCTAGCCTGTTTTCAAGGAGGCACTCTGAATAGTGAATAAGTCATATTACTACTCTATATATTACAGCTAACCACAAACCAGTTAATAATGCTTTTGGCGCATGCTCTGAATGGCCACTGAACTTGTAGGTCAGCTCTGTGATTTTTCCTTCCAAATTTTGTTTAAAACTGTTGCTGTAGCAATTTACATTTGACTTAGTCCTAACAGTTAGAATTTAAAGATTATGAAAATCTTAAGCTATCAGGATGGCTACAGCCATGCCATGGTGAAACATCGTTTGAGCGAGAGACAAACATGGGGAGAGGAGGCGCTCCGCCAAGTTAAATACTATACAAACTTTCTTTCAGATGAATCACAAATTACTTCGAAGTTTGAGAGTGGTTCACAAAAGGGAGTTTACGCAACTCCAAGGCCAACGGCAGCGACAACTAATTATAATGTGCATTTGCGTCTTTTTAATTAATCTTAATTGCGATTATTCCAACTCGCTGAATTTTTTCAATTGTAGGAGAATCTATTCGTGATCGCATGTTTACGACCCCCACAAAACTCTGTGCTTTAATTTAGAAGTTTCACGTCGTAGCCGTGAAGGGACGGCAAAGAAAAACTGTAATACACAGTTGGATGCTACCAAAAGGAAAAATGGGAACAAAACAGAGAATTGGCAATGAATTTACTGATCGGGCTAGAGTTCATTTTCCCGTTGCCCGTTTTGGTAACATCCGTGCACAGTTGTTCCCCTTGACTAAACTCATGTCGTGGTTGTTAAAACTTGTTCAAGTTAGCTTGCGGCACTACACGGCTTCAGTACGATAAGCGAGAACATAGCGTGGATGGTGAAGATTGCGCAAAAACTATGACGTAGTAAGAACAAGACGGGATGATAATCCTCTCTTGGTTGGAAAGTTACACAGGAAGATATTTTTAATAAATACAGAATGGCGTATTGAATGCATCTCTGTGATATCGTTACGCTAAGAAGATACGAAAAGCGAGTCGTGCGTATTGCATTCGTCCTGTTTAACGGTGAATTGAATCTACACGAAAAATGAGGACGGTTTGAAGCGTTTTAGCCTTGGAGGACTGTTGTCACCGTTCTTACTTGAAAGTTATTATTTTACCTCACAGTCCAAAGTCAGTAACATAGCTAAGATAATCATCTCTGCTGGTTTCTCTAGATGTTTTAAATGTAGTTCTGTTATGAGTTCCGGTGGGTAGTTTTGGGAAAATAACTGAAACTACAATAATACAGTGTAGATCAAGTAGCTTAAGAGAGAGGATATCCGCTCTCTAGGCAATGTCATCAATATCTTGAAGATTCCTGTGTGTTTTTTTTCGCTGATGATTCTAACATGTCTAAAATATTCTTTTCTCAAAACGACTTTCTTGAAAGAACCTTGAATAAGGAGTTTCTGACACCGACAGCTTGATGCCAGGCCAATACGTTATCATTAAATTATTCAAAATCCAAATTTATGGTTTTCAAGTCCGGGCAGAAAAGGCAAAACCTCCACGCAATTTCCTAGCGTTGCGTTTCGACACTAAAAAGGGCTGTGTAGCAGACCTAGTTAGTAAGGGATATCATATGTTTTAGGCCGGCTCACACCGATCCTTTTAAAATCTCGATTGAAAGCATTTCCCCTTAGCTGATTCTCCACATGCAGATATGATATTTTTTTCTTTGCTGCTTTATCCGCGAGTGTTTTGTTTTGCTTGCTTTTTATCTTAACTTATATTTCGACATGATTTCGCCGCTCATTTATTGTATTTATAGTTTTAAGTTATAATAGGGAGGGAGCTCATAGTAATACATTCAAGACAGACACCTTCGGGACCGTCCCCGACTGTCCTTCCTAGTGAGTTGCCCGGCTTAAAGGGAGTCCAGGTGACCTACGTGATGCCAGTAATTTTAAGAAACTAAAGTTGAACTCATTCGCAATGAATACACGTTTGTTTGAGTTGAGCAAAGCAGTTAAAACTAGGAAATTGTAACAGAGAAGAAGAATAATCATTTTCTCATTGTGCAATCACACGTTCATCACGTGCATACTCGTTCACGGCTTCGTGTCTTAAGCAAGACTCCAAAATATTAGAAAATTTTGCAATTTACTGTTATGTTTCCTTTTTGAGGTATTATAACTCCATCAGGACTTCTCAAGTGTCCGTTGACGGTTTCAAAAGCATGTCCGTTGTCTGTCTTAGAAAGGTGTCAGTCTTATAGAGAGTACAGTTACTAACAGTAAAATGACTGAAGAACGGTAGGAATAAACACCAAGTGTCAATCTAATCTTAGAGAGGTGTTCGTCTTTAGAGGTGTCCGTTAAGAGAGATTGTACTCATGGCTTCAATTTGAGCTTGAAAAATATTCCTAATTCTTTTACTTATTTAATTTACGTCAACTTCAACCTTCAGCTATTACTTTTTTCATGTATGCAATATATTGAACGACTCTGCTTGACGTATTTTTCCGATATACTGAAACTGAAACTCTCAATGAAAAATTACTCTTACATGTGTCACTTTATTCAACCAATTCAGGTGCAGTACATTCGACGATATTGTCGGAGTCTAATGGGAAGTGTTTTCACACTTTATAAACTAGGCCGTTGAAGCCGTTTATTCAGTTTGATCTGACTTTGAAGTATTCATTCAATGACCAGGGGCACCCAACGACTTTTTGCTGTAAAATAACCGTTCGAGGGAGCAAATATTGCCTAAAAGTTTCTAAAGGTTGAGAAAGGCTTAACATTTCTGGATAACCGTTCTGTTTGTTTAAGATATTCGGATCGAGTTTTTCCACTCAGGAACTTACCTACGATTTTCGAAGGGTTGTGTTTTTCACATTTTATTACCAAGATATTGCGATTATTGTTAAAAAACGTCCCCTGAGATGTTCGGTTTTTAGAGTGACAAAACGTCCCCTAGAATCTTCTAATGAAGTACAACAACTCCATGTGTTTGAACTTTTGACCGAGCCCCATCAGGGTGGCTGAAAATTTTGGATGAGACGAAAAAGCCACCTAAAGCTTTCGAGACGACTAAAGTTCCCCTAAGACATTTGAACAGATGAGAAGTTTTTAGTGCAACTCTAACTTAACCAAACAGGCCTTTAAAGCATAGAGAAAACCATTTGAGACACTTCTCTCATATTTCAAAAAATTCGGTCACTGGGTGCCCTTGATTTTCTCGGGTTGAATACGTAGTTGCTTAGGAGAGTGAGCTTTTCTTCTTTGCAATACAGCCTTGTTGGTTTATTGTTTTCGTTTCTTCTTGAGTAAATGAGGACGGCTTTAAGCAGCTACACTGAGTGCCAAGAAAAATGTCACTTGAACTAACAACTCGAGTTATTTTAACATAGTTGGTAGCAGTTTGTTCTACGCGTATAAAACAGGGTATAAATCAGTTCTGGCTCGTGAACACGGGAGGAAAAATTAGTAAAAGCTGATCACGGGTCTACACGTCCTTAGTCTACTACACAGCCGTTTTTAGTGTCATCACGCAACGGCTGTGTAGCCTCTGTTTGAAAGAAATACACTAATGAAATTCAGTCATGTATTTGAACTGCGTGCAGATAAGATTTAAACATTGCTCTAATATGTTATTTCCTTGTCAAACGTCCTATTTACGTTTTCTTCATTCACTACAGACTATAGTTGTTCACTCTGCGCTATATGAAGTGGTCCTTCGTCTATCATTTCTGGATCGTATTAGAATTTGGAAATATTAGTTACACCAGAGTTCCCAGTGAAGAAAAACCTCGCTGGGGATGGGCCAACACTGAAGCAGGTGTTAACGTTCCAGACAAACGGCGGCTGTTAAAACAATACTCATACGTTATGTTCATTATTAGAACGCTACGTGACTATTTCTGACAAATTGTCCCTTTAGATAAAGCTGTAGTAACACAAGAAATGAAAGATCCTTTAATTATATTTGGTTTCTAAAATACGTCAAGTTGATGCTCAATGAATGACTTAAACTTAAACTTAAACAATTAGCAGTGTTTTTCAGTCAAGTGTAGCTGGGCTGCTGAAAACAGGTAAGCGATAATCTTCCATCAGGGACACCCAACGACCCAATGTTTCCAAATACGCCAGAAGTGTCTCAAATGGTTTTCCCTGTGCTTTAGAAGCCCGTTTGGTTTATTTGGAGTTGCCCTAAAAACTATTTATCTGTTCGGATGTCTTATACGCGAACTTTGGTGGTCACGAAAGTTTTAGGTGGCTTTTTCGTCTTATCTGAAAGTGTTGGGTACCCTTATGGGTTCGGTCGAAAGTACGAGGACATGAAGGAGCCTTGCTTTCATTAGAAAGTTTTAGGGGACGTTTTGTCTTTACATCGAAAGTTAGGAGACCTTTTTTTAACAACAATCGTAATATCTTAGTATTAAAATGTGACTAACACAACCTCCGAAAATCGTAGTTGAGCTATTAGAAAATGTCCAAATATTTTAGACGAATGGAACGGTTATCCAGAAAGTTTTAGCTTTTCACAAGCTTTAGAAATTTCTAGGCAATATTTGCTCCTTCGAACAGTTATTTTGCAGAAAAAAATCGTTGGTTACCCCTGACGAGAAAAATTAGGTTTTCCACTCAGGTAAAATATAATGCAAAGCCAATGCAATGAGTATAAAAGGCAACAGTCTGAACAGTACATGTGAAAAATAGTAGATCGCTGGATTTGGTATTCGCGCTGCGACCACAGAAAAGTTAAGTTGAAAAATGGCAGACCAACCAATGGCTTAGCTTTATCCACACAGTGTGACTATAGTACATCCACTCTATTCTGTTTATTCGATTTTCACCCGAACTTGAATATCCATTGTTTTCAATTGCCCATCTTGCTTCACTCAGTGTTCACTCGTTCACTGACTGCGGCTTTGCAGTCGCGAAATTGTATACACCTGCCGAACCTTTCGAACCTTTGTTCGGATTGCTGTGTTCCTTAAGTTTCACTGCAAAACGAATATGACAAACAAGGAAAAAACATAATCACTCTTAGAAGTCTCTTAGAAAAAAAAAGCTGAGGAAAGATGTTTTTTCTCTTTCATAATACTAGCCTTTCATTGACACATTATATTATAGCCAACTCATCAGCTGACTCATACCCAACCAGCCCAACGCGCACTCGTGTCAGTGGTGTTATAACAGGAATAATTCAGCCTGATAGTTCACTGTAATCGTCAGCTGATAATTCACCTAAATGTCAATTATTATCTATACTTGGAGGAATCTCCAGGCTCCAGAATCTTGGTTATTCCAGTGTTCTGAGTGTTTTCTTACCAAATTTCTGTTTAAGCAATTACCCGTAGGGACACACTGACGCCGAAACAGTACCTGATTTAAACAGTTGTTTAAATTGTCTAAAGAACTGTTATAAAACGCGTAATCTTCTGATCTTTCTGATCTTTACTACTGGACTTATTCGGTCTATTCTTCAGATTCCCCCTATCAGCTGTCCTCTCCTATTACCCTAAACACCCAGAGCACCTTACCCCTTGGGAACGAACACAAAAAACAGACCAGAACACTGAAGAAGAGAACACTGAGCCGTGCCCTGGGCCATCCCAACCGATGCAAACTTTGCCAACTGCCTTAGCTGGCTGCGTTCAATGTGCGTTGTAGTCAGTCTGTGCCATGCCGTATTTCAGATTTTTCAATAAGTGCCGTGCGAATTGAGTTTGGCAGGGTACAAGACGTTTGAAAGTGGCTTTAAAATCACTTACATGCCTTTTCTTTTGTTCTTTTTATTTTTTTATTATAATTATTCTTATTATTACACCTAGAATTTTCTATACATTCTACGTCGCCCTAGAAAATTAAAAATATAAATCAAAAAAATAAGTCTGGCTTATTAATTAAGTCGTCGCGCTTAGAAAAAAGCGAATTACGAAATTATTTTACAAAGATATAGATATTAATAAAAAAAAAATTAATTTAAACTAATTACATCGTGTTCAAAATGGACTGGGCCTTACAAGTATGAGAAGATATGATACACTAAAAAATTAGATTAAAAAAAAAAAACAGAAACTAGAAATATATATCAAGTTATACATTCCCATAAGTTCCTAAATTACATGCCATGAACATAAAGGCACATCGGCGGAAAAAAAGGTTCGTTTAAAGCGTTCAGTTTTGCAACTTATAAAGATGGTCTGTCTTTGTTGCGAAGGGAGCGGCCGTGCACCTGCGACCGAGTCGGTGGAACAAGATGGCGAAGACGGGACTTGAGCTCTTTTATCTTTGTGGACAATTTGCTACACAGCTCCATTCTTTTTGTGTGAAGTGATACACACCCGGTAGTAGCTAAGGCCTCTTGGTAGTGCAGCACAGGAAAGATGATGCGTAGCGCCCGTTTCTGCACTGGCTCGATGCTATCTGATAGACATTCCCACAGTAGATAAAGGTTTCGGAGAAAATTTGAAAGGACCCCTAAAAAATTCGGCTAAGGGAAAAGCTCGTCAGGTAATCTTACGTTTTCGGAAAGCTTTCACTGTAGGCTGTTATTTTCGGGAAAGGTGAAAAACAGCCCTAAAAAATTCGAGAGGTTCAAACCACTCCTAGGACAACCGAACAGATCAAATATTTTTAGCGATGCGAATTATTCATTTATATTGCTTTTAAAGCACTCCAGGATGCGTAACGACCCATTTCAGATCATTTCCCAGAAAACGGTCGTTGGGTGCCCCAAAATGACTGAGTTTGGTTTTTAAAAGAAGACATTAAATCTTTCTCTGCAATTAGACTTCACTCCTACCCAACTGAAAACAAGCTAACGAGGTAAGTGTGGCGTCTCGGTTTACTCTACCTTTCAACTAAACAAATCTCTGAAGTCTTATTTAACGGACTTGCATTTGATTTGACCCCTTTAACCGAACTGTAACTCAGGAATTCCTCGTAACATTCAATGTACAAAGAGTACCAGCTATTTATTACGGTCTTTAAGTAAGCAATGAACCATTAATCAAGCGAACAGAGAGATTTAGACTCACGTTTACGGCAAACGGCCAACGTCGGATTCAAGTTGACAGTTTCTCAAACACGTAAATGAGCCTATAAAAACTGTCCAAAATAATTCCTTATGAATGAAACTGGCACGAAACTACTTATCTCTCTGTATATATACCAGACAAAGCGAACGGGAAAACTTGGTCATCTGGAAAGGGGAATCAGTGCAATACCGGAGTCTGTCTGACACCAAGTGGTGGCGAGGCCCTGCGAATACAGTGAAAACCCGCGAGTAAGAACCTGCTTTTTAAGAACCTGTCAGGCTAAAACCTGTTTAGCCTAAAATTTGAAACAGGTTCTTATTTTCTTAAGTCTATAAAAATTCTCTACACTTGGGAAATAAGTCAACATTCAGGATCTTCTTTGGAGACATAAGTGCCTTATCATTCCGACAGCAATACTAATTTAGTACGCTTATTTTTTAAAGGAATAAGCTGGATACCACTAAATACTGTTAGCTACGGTATGATTTTTTTCTTCAGAAAATAGAGTGATTTTACTTAACCCGTGAAATAGGAAGTGGAATACTGCGCACTATTATACAGTAATTCTATTGTCTTCTTTTGTTTGTTTATAGCTATTTTGCACTAGTTGTTATAATCTGTTTCACGGGTCAAGTAAAATCACCCTAAGAACCTGTTCAGGAACCTCATAGCTTAAATTTGTGCTAACTACCACTTATGTAAGGTACCGAAAAACGGGCAACAAAAAACGTGCTACTCACGGTTTCGCATCATTGCTGCAAAACAAGTTAAATAGCAATATTGCGCGTTTTACCACCCATGTTCAAACCTGTTAACAACCTGATTTGTTGCAAGACAGGTTTTATGTGGGAGGTATAACGCGCAACATCGTTTTTCAACTCGTTTTGCAGCAATGTTGTAAAACAAGTTGCACGTTTTTTGTGGCCCGTTTTTCCGTACCTAACTTGGAAAAAGGCAGGTTCTAAGTCGCGGTTTTTTACACAGCCCCTTCTCATCGCTCTTCGACTCCTTCTCACGAGACGTCTCAAAGACGGGGAGCTATGAGGCTTGTCTGTATTCATTGGCAGGCCAAGATGTGGGAAAACGTAAGGATTCGTATGAACTTTATCTCTAGCATGGGTAGCGACCGAAAAATGAGAGAACCCTAAAGATTTACGGCGGTAAATTTGCATTCGAAGCAGAGATATCGATCAGAAGTTCGATCTCAGATATGGAATAAAGGCCCTGTTAACGAATTAATTCGAGATATTTCGTAACTTTCTGCTGAAATCAGAGATCCGAGGATACCTTCGATCTCGAGAAACTTAACAGGTCTTAACAATGTCACGGACCGCCGAGGGAACAGTTCCCTCCTCTAATAATGCCAACAATGCTTTGGATCGAGACCCACCAACCTTGAACGAGGTTCGTGATACACCAATCACTAGCAATCATGGTGATACAGATAGTCCTAGTCACTTGTATATCCACACTATCGCGGTTGAAGCGATATCTAAGTGACGAATTGAGACAAACGATAAACGAAACCCTCAAATTATTTAAAGGGGCTGTGTCACGGCAGTCCAGTTCATTTTGTTTAATTTTGCCAGTTACTCGATGGAATTTAAAGTAAGTAAAGAAATTACATGTAAATGACAGAATCAGAGATCCGAGACAAACAAATATGTCTCCTGAGCATTATTTTTGATGTTGCAAGCAGCAGGGATCAACTTTGAAAAACTGTTAGGCTGAACAGTTTTCAAAAATCCTAATTTCAATCCGTTTCAATCTTCTTCAGTTTTGCCCATCCGTGACATCTGTTGTATCTGTTATGTTATTTTAACCTTCCTTTAAAGTTTTAAGCGGTTATTTTTATGTTTCTCTTAATTTAACGGGCATTTTGTAATTTCCTAATTTGGCTGAATTTCGTGACACAGCTCTTTTAACAATGTCATATAAGGAACAAAGCCACCGTCAACGATTAATTAATTCGAGATATTTCCTTTGTCCTGCAAATGCGGGTAATGATAAATAACCCTTCAATCTAGATAAGAACCCTATGTAATATTTAGTAGTCTATCTAGTTAGAAGAGGGGTCGCATTCGGTCATCCTGTGTGTATCGTATACAATATTGTAGGCTTGGAAATTTACTGTACGTGTGATTTTTCATGATTTATGCAAATGTACTGGATGTTATACGCAAGGGTAGTGGGAAAACCGAAGTACTTTTAGAATTTAGTAAGTTCTTGTTTAGGGTTGTTAGGGAATTCAACTGATAAGCACCGGAATACAAAGACTACAAAAGAAACAACGCCTCGGATTTTCCTGACGTGGTTCAGTCTCCGGTAAGAACTCGATTGTAGCAGTCCAACGACAGCTTTGATTCATTATTAGTTTACTCTTTCCTAAATCCCCCTTTAAGACATTAGGTGTTAGAATTACATGTAATAGCGCTGATGTTCATTCATGACAGGCAGATAGGTATTAACTTGGTGTGATATAATCCCGGAAATTTCCCAATTTTAATGAAAGATTCTTTCTAGCAAAAGTTTCACAAACTTCTTAACATGGGAAATCTTTTGTCTTCGCAGTAAACAGCTGAGGATCATGAACACCAATTTCTTTGTCTTGGCTATTTTGCTTGCCTTGATCAGCTCCTACTTAAATAATGTCTCTGGACAGAGGCAGAGATGTTTGGGAAACTATTGTTCCGGGTCGTATAGAACAGGGGCTGTCTGCAAAGGCGGTTACTGCGTCTGTAATAGTCAAGACTACGACCATAATACTTGCTTGTGTAAGTAGTTTTGTTACAGTTGTACACACAAAACAATCAAATGCATAAATCTAGAACAGATCACAACCGTTAACATACTACGAAATGTGTTTTAAGTAATAAAACTTAAATGTAATTCGCTTAACACACACACACTCCTTTAATTCTCCAACCCAGCCCCCTCAACTTGTTGTGTTATTCAACTGATGCTAATTTCTAGGTAACTATTTCATTTCTTCAGCGGATGCATATGGATGTAAAATCGAGGTGAATTCTGCTACAGCCCTTGCCAAACCAAACAACCAACAACAACTGGGCTATTCTACTTATAGTTGCACGCCTAGCAGCAGTTCCACACAGTACGAGGTCCATGTACTGTCTGTGTACGAGGTTATTAACAGACGTCCTCCAACAGCCGGTAACGCAAATGTGAATATCGTCAGTCGAGGAAAGTCAAACAGACCTATTGTACTCGTACTTGCAAGCTACGAACCTGCTAACTGGATTCTTCATTTACCGGCTGGTATTTCCATCAGTAAAATTGTATTGGTAAGTACATTCGCACACCATGAACTAAAAAAGAAAAATTAAAGTCTGTCTACTGAGAGACCTGTCGTTACGCAATTTTCCTTACCAACAGCATGTCAATTTTAGGAAATGCTTTTTAAAAATATTGTTATTATACTTTCAGAATAAAACTAAGAAATAATCACCTTGTCTTTCAGACAAGAAAAGAAATGTTTAATGAGGAAGAGTTGTGTTTGATTTGTAGGTTGCTTATTATTTGAATAAAAGTTCTGTTAGTGGAGATGTGAACCAAGTGGAGGCAATTGAACGAAAGAGTACCCTCTATTCAGACTGGGATAGTGGCTATGGCAGTGATTCAGGGGGAGGAAATACAGTTGGGCTTCTAAAGTAAGTCACTAACGGAACAGCAATAAAGTTATTCGAGGTTATTCCACACTTCTTATAGAAAATTATCCATGCATCCTAAAGTCTGTTCAGATCTTGATAATTTTGATATAAGGTAGTTTTATATTGTTCATGTTGCATACCAACTTATATTTTGCCCATTTCATAGAAAAGTGTACAACAGATTTGGTGTGGTGACGTCATTTACAGGTACTTACATAGCGGATCAATGGTCACTGGTGATACGATCTTCAAGCGGTACGTTTACCAACCGATATAACAGTAATGTTTTTCATAGCTACTTGAACCTACTGGCGGTCTATTTAGATAGTACCATTTTCCTGGTTAAATTGATTAATGTAATTGTAAAGAAAATTACAAGTATCATGTTTGAAAGTCCTCTTGACCGGGTAACCATCATACTTTCTAACTATTTCTCAATTTTGCCAGACCATTTCTCGCATTTCTCTTGAGCAGGTTCAGGGTATGGAAGCCTCATTAGCAGCTCTGTTGCCGCCATCGCACAAACTCCAACAGCTGCCGGGACACCAACTCCCAGCTCTGCTGCCACCATCACACCAACTCCAACAGCTGCCGGGACACCAGCTTCCACACCTGTACCTACATACAGCACCTCACCATCACCTACACCCAATCCACACAGGCAAAAGTGTCTTAAAATACGGCAGAACTCATACTATTGTAGTGGCCAATATACCAGAATGAAGGCTGTTTGCAAAGACGGATATTGCGTCTGCACTGGTCAAGGCTACAACTATGACACTTGCTTGCGTAAGTTGTTTTCTTATGATTTCAACAAATAGGTTACAAAAAGCTGACGCTCAGATGTCGGCAGAAGACGTACAAAGGTGCCAAGACAGAGATATAACCACATCCCACAGCCAAAAAGGGCTGGCGCTTTGCATTGTCCCGCCTACAGCTGACCGTTTAGCACGTTGCTAATTATTTTGAAAAGAAGTGCTACTGTTTTATTTAAACAGAGATTTAGCTTTTTATTATGTCTACTCAAAAAAAAAGTTTTTAGAATATGGAATCTTTATCTTTGAAGGAGGTTCCAAAATGTGCCGTTTAGGACTTCCCAGATTTTTTCTAAGAGAGGTCACATTTTCTTAAAAACGAAAACATTAATGGAAACTGCAGTTGTCTAAATAAAACACTCGCTCTTTATGGAATAACCATTATCACTGTTGGAAAGAGCGCCTTAAGACTGGAAACTTACTAAGTTTGAAGGTGATACGTTTAAAGGAAGCAGAGATATTGCTCCTCAAAGTCGCGAAATTTACAGACGTTTGCATGGTGGGCTCGACCTTGCCCCCCTATATTCAAACGTCGGTAAAAATGGGCGACTCTGCGCAGTAATATCCTCGTTGATGTTCAACAAATCACGTTCAAAATTGGCTTCTTCTTGTTTTTTAAGGCGTTCGTCTCAGCTGTGTTTACAGATTAATTTTCGCTAACTGGTCCAAGTTAAAAGTTGAGAAAACCGTGGAAGGGTCTATTAAAAGAAGAAGAATTGGTTAGACCACCAGTGATGCAGCAATCCCAAACATCAACTCCATCTCTGCATCTCTGATTGTGATTATTTTGTTCTATTTATGCTGATTATTACTCTGGTAACCTTTTCCTTTCTTCAGCTGATGCATATGGATGTAAAATTGAGGTGAATTCTGCTACAGCTCTTGCCAAACCAAGGGATAACAACCAAAGGCGCCTGACTACCTACAGCTGTACCCCTGGCAGCAGTTCCACACAGTATGAGGTCCACATATTGACTGTGTACGAGGCTGAGGCTCTCCACAGGCGTCCTCCAGTAGGTGAAAATGCTAATGTGAATATCGTCAGTCGGGGAAAGCCAAATACACCTATTGTACTCGTACTTGGTAGCTACGAACCTGTAAATTGGATTCTCAAGTTACCCGCTGGTATTTCCATCAGTAAAGTTATTTTGGTAAGTACACTTTCGTAATAGGAACTGATATTAGCGAAATTATTGTGTTAAAAGAAACCTTTTATATTGGAGGTAGGTGTGGTATGACTGAGGTACAGTCAAACAAAAGTGTTTGTACGAACGGGGTGTCCGTATTAAGCGGGTCATGTTATTGAAGTCAAAAAACCCCTTTTTCACGAGAACAAAATACCAAAGAAATAAAAGAGGACATATGCATCGTCAAATTCAACTTCTCTGACCTTTACAAAGCCGTCATTACGTGGCTTAAGTCCACGAAAACACTTAAAAATCGCTCATTTACAAATCATCCTATCCAGTGTATAGTAGCCCCGGGAACATCGACATGCCGTCGACTGAAGGATTTTTTACCTTCGAAATGGAAAGGTCTATCACAGCCCACAGTTGATGATGAAGTGTCCGCATTAGCAAGGTCAACTTTCTATGAGAATTCGTTGATTAGGCAAGAAATAAGTGTCCGTTCTTCGCATTAACAGGTGTCCGTATTAAGCGGGTTAAATTTAGAGAAAATGTAAGGGCTTTCCTCAGAGACTGTTTGTAAGAGCCATGGCTCTTGTTGTCCGTAATAACGAGGTGTCTGCATTAAGCGGGTGTCCGTAAAGCGGGATTCGGATGTATTTTAACACTACATATTAACGTAGGTTCAAAATGTTTGGGGGTGTTAGAGTAGTTGTTGAAAATCGATCGTTATAATGCACTTAAAAAGGTTAAATTGGTCAGTTTACCTTTGAGATGTAAAATCTTATGTTTTGAGCAATTGTTTTGTCACAAGAAGTTAAATTATTTGTCATACCTATTCAACAAATCTTTTAAGGCAGTTTGCTTGCCATAGCAGGTATCAATGTTGGGAAAACTTTCACCAAACTTTGGTAATAACTAAGAAATAATCCTATTTATGTCCTTTACGAAACGAAACAACGTGTAATATGTTGATGGTGATTTGTGTTTTATTTGTAGGTTGCTTATTATGTGGATGAAAGTTCCGTTACTGGAGACATAAACCAAGTGAAGGCAATTGAACGGAAGGGTTGGCGTAATTCAGAGTGGCGAGTGGGATGGGGCAGTGATTCGGGAGGAGGTGATACAGTGGCGCTACTTAAGTGAGTAACCTTACAGCAAAATAAAACATATTCAGGGTGATCTCCACAATTTTTACCATGTCTTAGTGACTTATCAGTTAGATTTTCACGTGCCTGCCGTCAACAGTGTTTTTGTAGCAACCTTTCCACCGGCCAAACACAGTCCCAATATAATGAAAAACCGTTATATTTGGGGGTATAGAGAGAGGGACCTGGAACAAACCATAATACAGTCAAAGAGAAAATTAAACAATATATAACGGGACCGATGATTAGAAAAGTTATTGGATTGCGGGAATAGTCTAAAAAATAAGGGGAATTTTTCTGGGGTGCTTTCATAAATACAAATTTTTCCCAAGACTTTTGTCCATGGTTGTAGTTTAAGGTTTACAAGTTTTTATTTCAACATTAAAAAGCGAAAATGTACTCACTGCTCTAGCTATCCGCAATAAGCAGGGTTAATTTTGGAAGGTATTTTTGATACAATTTTAATGAAACACTTTGATATAAGAATTGTGTCATAGCTGTATCCCTGGTACTGTCGGTTTTGCTTGGAGTATCCATATAACTAAATTTCCCTTTGTTGTAGACAAGTTAACAAGAGATATGGCGTGGTGACATCATTTACGAGCACTTACAGAGCAGATGAATGGTCACTGGAGTTGTCTTCCTTACACGGTAACCAACAAGTACTTTATTCAGTACCGAGTTTAAAATGAAAGAGACCTCTTGTGTGTTTCAGGGACGAAATTAGCGTAGACTTCGGACAGCGTTTAAGGCACAATTATTTGTACCTTAATTAAACGCAAATTGAATTGCTACAATAGTTTGCTATAATGGTATAGCCAAGGTCTATTGGAAGTCAGTCTGTTTAAAATTTCTCCTTCTATTATATTGCTATCATGACTTACCTATAGAGTGGCAATAAATATTAAAAGATTTGGAAAGGAGTAAAAACTATCGAAAAACTATGGAAAAGAGATGTACTAAAGTAGAACTGTAAGGTGAGGGCTAAAAAAGCTATTACAGTTATGCCGTGACATTCCCAAAGTTCAATGTCAATTAAGTTATATGCATTCTTAGAAGAAGACTTGCATTTGGACGAACATTTATCGTATTTATAACTATAATTATTGTTTATCATAATCGGTCTGTTTCAAATATATACATTGTAGAAAGGGTATTATTTCAATTTGGCTCGGCCATTATACTCTGCTCTTGTCAACCGCAAAAAATCAGTGACTGTTTTTTATCAGAGTTCACTTGGATTATACTATTTTCCTGGTTAACTTGATTAATCTGATTGCCAAGAAATTTAAAAGAATCATTTTTGGGAAGTTGTTTGTGTACTATAGGTTACACTATAATTTCTGTCAATTTTAGATTTTACCAGACCATTTTTCGCATTTCTCTTGAGCAGGTTCAGGGTATGGAAACCTCAGTAGCAGTTCTATTGCCGCCATTACGCCAACTCCAACAGCTGCCGGGACACCAGCTTCCACACCTGTACCTACATACAGCACCTCACCATCACCTACACCCAATCCACACAGGCAAAAGTGTCTTAAAATACGGCAGAACTCATACTATTGTAGTGGCCAATATACCAGAATGAAGGCTGTTTGCAAAGACGGATATTGCGTCTGCACTGGTCAAGGCTACAACTATGACACTTGCTTGCGTAAGTTGTTTTCTTGTGATTTTCACAGATCAGGTAGAACAAGCTGACACTCAGATGTCCACAGAAGACGTACAAAGGTGCCAAGACAAAGATATAACCGCATTTCACAGCCCGATTTCGCATTTTTTTATGTTGACTCAAAATAACGTTTTTAGAAAATAGGGCCTATATTTTTAAAGGAGGTTCCACACTGTGCTGTTTAGGCCCTCCCTGATTTTTTTCTTAGAGTATGAGGTCGCATTATCGCCTGAATAAAACACTCGCACTTAGCGAAAATCCATAAACACTGTTTGAAAAAGCGCCTTAAGATTGGGAAACTTACCAAGTTTAAAGGTAATACGTTAAAGCAACAAAGATATTGCTCCTTAAAGTCGCGAAATTTTACAAAGTTTGTAACGTGTGCTCGAACTTCCCCCCAACATCCAAACGTCTGTAAAATTCGGCGGCTTTGCGCAGCAATATCCTCGTTAATGTTCAAGAAATCACGTTCAAAATTGCCATCTTCATTATTTTTAAGGCGCTCTTTTTAGCCGTGTTTACAGATTTTCGCTAACTGGTCCAAGTTAAAAGTTGGAATAACCACGGAAGGGTTTATTAAAAGAAGAAGAATTGGTTAGTCACCTCAGTACCACGAGTGATGCAGCAATCCCAAACATCAACTCCATCTCTGCATCTCTGATTGTGATTTTTTTGTTCTATTTATGCTGGTTATTACACTGGTAACTTTTTCATTTCTTCAGCTGATGCATATGGATGTAAAATAGAGGTGAATTCTGCTACAGCTCTCGCCAAACCAAACAACCAACAACAACTGGGCTATTCTACTTATAGTTGCACGCCTAGCAGCAGTTCCACACAGTACGAGGTCCATGTACTGTCTGTGTACCAAGTTATTAACAGGCGTCCACCAACAGCCGGTAACGCAAATGTGAATATCGTCAGTCGTGGAAAGTCAAACAGACCTATTGTACTCGTACTTGCAAGCTACGAACCTGTTAACTGGATTCTTCATTTACCCGCTGGTATTTCCATCAGTAAAATTGTATTGGTAAGTACATTCGCACACCATGAACTAAAAAGGAAAAAAAGTCATTCTACCCAGAGACCTGTCGTTACGCAATTTTCTCGACCAACAGCATGTCAATTTTAGGGTATGCTTTTTGAAAATATTGTTATTATACTTTCGGAATAAAACATAGAAATAATAAGCGATCTTGTCTTTCAAACAAGAAAAGAAATGTTTAATGAGCAAGAGTTGTGTTTGATTTGTAGGTTGCTTATTATTTGAGTAAAAGTTCTGTTAGTGGAGATGTGAACCAAGTGCAAGCAATTGAACGAAAGAGTTACCGCAATTCAGAGTGGCCAAGGGGCCATGGCAGTGATTCAGGGGGAGGAGACACAGTGGGGCTTTTAAAGTAAGTCCTCCCTTATTATTAGAGCAAACTGAAAAACATTCTTTTTTGCGACCGGCCCCCTTCTTTTCTCCCCCCCCCCCCCCCCCACCCCTTACCTGAAGGTCTGGATCCACCACCACTGCTAACTGAACAGCAATAAAGTTATTCGAGGTTATTCTACGTTTGTTATAGAAAAATATCCACGCATCATCAACTCTGTTCAGATCTTGATAATTTTGATATAAGATAGTTTTATATTGTTCATTTTGCATGCCAACTTATATTTTTCCCATTTCATAGAAAAGTGTACAACAGATTTGGGGTGGTGACGTCATTTACAGGTACAAACACAGCGAATCAATGGTCACTGGTGGTACGCTCCTCAAGCGGTGTGTATACATAATGTTTTGTCTTTTTTACAACCGAAATAACAGTGATGTTTTTGCAAAAGGTTTAAACCCGGGAGTCATATTTCACAAGTAAGTTGAGCATAATTGTCTGGGTGAACATATAGTCCTGACTACGCTCATCTGGGCAACCACCCTCAAGCTACTTAAGTAATGTTTTCCATAATGTAACTACTTGAAGCTACTGGCAGTTTGTTAAAGATATGTGACCATGTTAGGTTCGTTGTTGTCATGTGAATAACAGACAAACAGCAAATTGATTGAAACAATTTATTACACAAGGAAAGTAAAAAAGGGTGAAAGCAGCTAAGGAAACAACAAATTACAAACAAAATAATTAAACTAAAAGAAAGCTAAAGAAAACTAAGAAAAACTATTTACAAAGCAAATAAACAGAAAATGGTTAAATGATAAAACTAGCCATTCTCGTTGTGAGATCTTAGTCACACAATAAACAGACAATAGACTAATGGTAAAATTGATCTGAAACTTATAGCTGAGTGAACACAAGAACAGTTTCACAGTCACTAATTTGTGAATTCAACGAGGTAATTGACCTAAAAGGAACTGAAACTGCTCATAATCACAACTAAGGAAGTAGTAAAAGGCTAAATACCGTAAGAAAACAAGGACTGAAGGTCACTAGAGTAGAACATAACAAAGCAATCTCATACCAAGGTGCTGAAGGTTGACTTGCTTGAACTACAGAGGTGTAGCTTCTGAAATGTGCTCTCCTCAAAGGTTTGAGTGCAACTGACCAACTTAGGCTAAAACTAGTGAATATTTAGTGCTAGGAAACTGGGTTCACATCCTGTTACTTAGGGCATAGAAATGTAGAACTCACCCACAAACTGCCATACCTAAATTCTCTTACATGTAAGCCTAGAAAACATTGAAGTCTTATTTACTTGCAGGCTTCTGTTTACTTAAAAGGAAATAAATTCTAACCACATTTGCTTTTATGCTCTAAAACCAGCTTACCTAGGACATGACACAAGAATGTGGTTTGTGCATGTAACATATGGAAACACATGCTTGCATATTTCTAAAGAACATAAAATAGCTACCAAAAGGGAAAATAAAAGGAATAAAATAATAATATAAAGTGAACTTGGTCACAGATAGTTCCATTTTCTCGTTAACCTGATTATTGTGGTCGCAAAGAATCTTTGGAAGCACTTCTTGTGCTTGTTACACTATAATTTTAATCAGTTTTAGATTTGGCTAGACCATCGATGGCATTTCTCTAATTCTCTTCTCTTGTTTCTCACCATCGTCACACAAACTCCAACAGCTGCCAGGACACCAGCTTCTACACCTGTACCTACATACAGCACCTCACCATCACCTACACCCAATCCACACGGGCGAAAGTGTCTTAAAATACGGCAGAACTCATACTATTGTCCTGGCCAACATAATAACATGAAGGCTGTTTGCAAAGACGGATATTGTGTCTGCACTGGCCAAGGCTACAACTATGACACCTGCTTGCGTAAGTTTTCTTGTTATGATAATGAAAAGCTAATACCTCATATATTGGGTGAAAATTGCTTTTTCTGTTCTATTTATGCTGATATTGCTCTGGTAACTTTTTCATTTCTTCAGCTGATGCATATGGATGTAAAATAGAGGTGAATTCTGCTACAGCCCTCGCCAAAGCAGAGTATAAATACCGCCGACAGCGACCTACCTACAGCTGCACACCTGCCAGCAGTTCCACCCAATACGAGGTCCATATATTGACTGTGTACGAAGTTATTAACAGACGTCCACCAACAGCCGGAAACGCTATTGTAAATATCGTCAGTAGCGGAAAGTCAAACAGGCCGATATGTCTCGTCCTTGGTAACTACGAACCTGTAAATTGGATTCTCAAGTTACCCGCTGGTACTTCCATCAGTAAAGTTATTTTGGTAAGTACACTTTCGTAATAGGAACTGATATTAGCGAAATTATTGTGTTAAAAGAAACCTTTTGTATTGGAGGTAAGTGTGGTATGACTGAGGTACAGTCAAACAAAAGTGTCCGTATGAACGGGGTGTCCGTATTAAGCGGGTCATGTTATTGAAGTCAAAAAACCCCTTTTTCACGAGAACAAAATACCAAAGAAATAAAAGAGGACATATGCATCGTCAAATTCAACTTCTCTGACCTTTACAAAGCCGTCATTACGTGGCTTAAGTCCACGGAAACACTTAAAAATCGCTCATTTACAAATCATCCTATCCAGTGTATAGTAGCCCCGGGAACATCGACATGCCGTCGACTGAAGGATTTTTTACCTTCGAAATGGAAAGGTCTATCACAGCCCACAGTTGATGATGAAGTGTCCGCATTAGCAAGGTCAACTTTCTATGAGAATTCGTTGATTAGGCAAGAAATAAGTGTCCGTTCTTCGCATTAACAGGTGTCCGTATTAAGCGGGTTAAATTTAGAGAAAATGTAAGGGCTTTCCTCAGAGACTGTTTGTAAGAGCCATGGCTCTTGTTGTCCGTAATAACGAGGTGTCTGCATTAAGCGGGTGTCCGTAAAGCGGGATTCGGATGTATTTTAACACTACATATTAACGTAGGTTCAAAATGTTTGGGGGTGTTAGAGTAGTTGTTGAAAATCGATCGTTATAATGCACTTAAAAAGCTGAAATTGGTCAGTTTACTTTTGAGATGTAAAATCTTATGTTTTGAGCAATTGTTTTGTCACAAGAAGTTAAATTATTTGTCATACCTATTCAACAAATCTTTTAAGGCAGTTTGCTTGCCATAGCAGGTATCAATGTTGGGAAAACTTTCACCAAACTTTGGTAATAACTAAGAAATAATCCTATTTATGTCCTTTACGAAACGAAACAACGTGTAATATGTTGATGGTGATTTGTGTTTTATTTGTAGGTTGCTTATTATGTGGATGAAAGTTCCGTTGCTGGAGACATAAACCAAGTGAAGGCAATTGAACGGAAGGGTTGGCGTAATTCAGAGTGGCGAGTGGGATTGGGCAGTGATTCGGGAGGAGGTGATACAGTGGCGCTACTTAAGTGAGTAACCTTACAGCAAAATAAAACATATTCAGGGTGATCTCCACAATTTTTACCATGTCTTAGTGACTTATCAGTTAGATTTTCACGTGCCTGCCGTCAACAGTGTTTTTGTAGCAACCTTTCCACCGGCCAAACACAGTCCCAATATAATGAAAAACCGTTATATTTGGGGTTATAGAGAGAGGGACCTGGAACAAACCATAATACAGTCAAAGAGAAAATTAAACAATATATAACGGGACCGATGATTAGAAGAGTTATTGGATTGCGGGAAATAGTCTAAAAAATAAGGGGAATTTTTCTGGGGTGCTTTCATAAATACAAATTTGTCCTAAGACTTTTGTCCATGGTTGTAGTTTAAGGTTTACAAGTTTTTATTTCAACATTAAAAAGCGAAAATGTACTCACTGCTCTAGCTATCCGCAATAAGCAGGGTTAATTTTGGAAGGTATTTTTGATACAATTTTAATGAAACACTTTGATATAAGAATTGTGTCATAGCTGTATCCCTGGTACTGTCGGTTTTGCTTGGAGTATCCATATAACTAAATTTCCCTTTGTTGTAGACAAGTTAACAAGAGATATGGCGTGGTGACATCATTTACGAGCACTTACAGAGCAGATGAATGGTCACTGGAGTTGTCTTCGTTACACGGTAACTAAGAAGTACTTTATTCAGTACCGAGTTTAAAATGAAAGAGACCTCTTGTGAGTTTCAGGGACGAAATTAGCGTAGACTTCGGACAGCGCTTAAGCCACAATTATTTGTACCTTAATTAAACGCAAATTGAATTGCCACAATAGTTTGCTATAATGGTATAGCCAAGGTCTATTGGAAGTCAGTCTGTTTAAAATTTCTCCTTCTAATGTATTGCTATCGTGACTTACCTATAGAGTGGCAATAAATATTAAAAGATTTGGAAAGGAGTAAAAACTATCGAAAAACTATGGAAAAGAGATGTACTAAAGTAGAACTGTAAGGTGAGGGCTAAAAAAGCTATTACAGTTATGCCGTGACATTCCCAAAGTTCAATGTCAATTAAGTTATATGCATTCTTAGAAGAAGACTTGCATTTGGACGAACATTTATCGTATTTATAACTATAATTATTGTTTATCATAATCGGTCTGTTTCAAATATATACATTGTAGAAAGGGTATTATTTCAATTTGGCTCGGCCATTATACTCTGCTCTTGTCAACCGCAAAAAATCAGTGACTGTTTTTTATCAGAGTTCACTTGGATTATACTATTTTCCTGGTTAACTTGATTAATCTGATTGCCAAGAAATTTAAAAGAATCATTTTTGGGAAGTTGTTTGTGTACTATAGGTTACACTATAATTTCTGTCAATTTTAGATTTTACCAGACCATTTTTCGCATTTCTCTTGAGCAGGTTCAGGGTACGGAAACCTCAGTAGCAGCTCTGTTACCGCCATTACGCAAACTCCAACAGCTGCCGGTACACCAACTCCCAGCTCTGCTGCCACCATCACACCAACTCCAACAGCTGCCGGGACACCAGTTTCCACACCTGTACCTACATACAGCACCTCACCATCACCTACACCCAATCCACACAGGCAAAAGTGTTATAAATGGCAGAACTCATTCTATTGTACTGGCCAATATACCAGAAGGAAGGCTGTTTGCAAAGACGGATATTGCGTCTGCACTGGTCAAGGCTACAACTATGACACTTGCTTGCGTAAGTTTTTTTCTTGTGATTTCCATAGATCAGGTAGAGTAAGCTGACACTCAGATGCCGACAGAAGACGTACAAAGGTGCCAAGACAAAGATATAACCGCATTCCACAGCCCGATTTAGCCTTTTATTATGTTGACTCAAAATAACGTTTCTAGAAAATAGAGCCTATATTTTTAAGGAGGTTTCATACTGTGCTGTTTAGGACGTCCCTGATCTTTTTCTAAGAGTATGAGGTGTGAACACTGTTGGAAAAAGGGCCTTAAGATTGGGAAACTTACCAAATTTAAAGTTAATAGATGGTTTTCACAGTGACGTCATCAAATTGTAAAGTCAAAATAGCGAGGTTTTACGAATTCTTATTTACACTAGGTTGAAGATAAACAAAAAGTTAATCTTTGTACAAGTTTTCAGTCCCATAGCATGTTTCATTTCGAAAATACAGCAATTTGAACTTCCGAGTTTTCAGAGTGCGTGACACCAAAATAGGAATGCTGTCTCGTTGGAAAAAAGTCTCTCCTCTTGATTTTCAGTAGTATAAGCATTTCAAGTATTAGAAGATATGTTTATGCGTACGTAGGCTAGTTCTCGAGTGAAAAGAAGGAGCTTTTATAGAACAAGTGAACTCCCGATGTTTTTGTTGATTTTCGGCGGCCATATTGGTGCACCAAAACTGTGCACCAATATGGCGTCTCCATACAAAGCTCTACAAAGATGCGTGAAACGTTTCGGCAAATAACTCACAAACTGTGGGCCAAAAAGACCTGAGACTTAGATAAATTGTTTAAAAATTAGTCTTTTATAACATATCATTTTCTTGGTTTCTTTCACTGGACGGTTTTCAATTTATTTTTTTGTTGCGTGACAGTGAAAACGATCTATACGTTAAAGCAAGCAAAGACATTGCGAGAAATTCGCGAGAAAGTCGCGAAATTTTACAAGGTTTGTACTTGCCTCCAACGTCCAAACGTCTGTAAAATTCGGCCACTTTGCGCAGTATTATCCTCGTTAATGTTCAACAAATCACGTTCAAAATTGGCATCTTCATTATTTTTAAGGCGTTCTTTTTAGCCGTATTTAAAGATTTTCGCTAACTGGTCCAAGTTAAAAGTTGGAAAAACCGTGGAAGGGTTTATTAAAAGAAGAAGAATTGGTTAGTCACCTCAGTACCACGAGTGATGCAGCAATCCCAAACATCAACTCCATCTCTGCATCTCTGATTGTGGTCTTTTTGTTCTATTTACGCTGATTATTACTCTGGGAACTTTTTCATTTCTTCAGCTGATGCATATGGATGTAAAATAGAGGTGAATTCTGTTACAGCTCACGCCAAACCAAACAACCAACAACAGCAGGGCTATTCTACTTATAGTTGCACGCCTAGCAGCAGTTCCACACAGTACGAGGTCCACGTACTGTCTGTGTACGAGGTTATTAACAGGCGTCCTCCAACATCCGGTAACGCAAATGTGAATATCGTCAGTCGTGGAAAGTCAAACAGACCTATTGTGCTCGTACTTGCAAGCTACGAACCTGTTAACTGGATTCTTCATTTGCCCGTTGGTATTTCCATCAGTAAAGTAGTATTGGTACGTATGTTTAGTTGTCTAGGACGCAAAAAAATACTTAACCTTTTCAACAATTGGGATCAAAGTTTGAACCGTACCCCTTCGTCAATAAAAATGCTCAAGCGATCCCATTTTCGGAAAAAAACGTACTCAAATTGAGTGTCCATTTATTTACCAGGAAAGTACTAATGCAGGGGACACTATTTTCACGTCTCCTAGTGGAGACGGGGCTGCCATTTGTTGTGGTCATTTGAGCTACGCGAAGGACTTCCCGTTTGCCTGGAAAAGACAGTGCCTTCATTACTCATTTATTTTAAGATCCTCAGTATCGGTCCAACACCGGGAATCAAACCCGCGACCTGTGGTTCTGCAGTGAGGCGCTCTATCGACTTAGCTAATCCTGCCGCGTTAAAAGAAGAAAAAGATTGAGAAAAAAAGTTAAGGATTTACTTGGAAATTCTTCCTTTCAGAAGACGGTTATGATGAGTCCCTCGTCTTATAAAGTTGTTTTCTACTTCATCGCAAGTTACTTCGCTTTTATCTTAGTCTCCCTTGTTATTACTACTGTTGGCGGTTTATTCATTTCTATTTCATTTATGATCTTTAATTTATTGTACTGTAATTGTCGTCTAGTTCATCTTTATAGACGAGGAAAATATGTCTTTTTCCTTCCTCTGTCTCGTAGCCTGCAGTGCAGGCGTTTTCTTCGGGCGCGCGAATGTTTTGCTCGCAAAAGCGCCATGTTGAAACTCGAAAAGAGGGGAGAAAATGGGGCGAGTCAAAAGGAGCGGGGTAGTGGGCGGGAAGAGAGAAGGGCGTATGTTTTTTTCTCCCCTCCCCCTCCCCCCTTCCTTCTTTCGCCCTAGCACCTACCCTTAGGGTTACTATTTTTACTCTCCCTAATCTTCCTCCGTCATAATAAATTAAGCAAGTGTGAATAAATTTGTTTGTTGTTGTTGTATTCGCACAGCAGGAATTATATTTTTAAAAAAATCATTCTTCAGTTGCTCAGTGACAAGTCACTGCAATTAATTATGGTATAGGGTAGGCAATGTTGCTGTTCTCATAGTCGATCGGGCAATATAATTTTTACAAAGTCTTTTTACCCCTGATAGACATGATGTATTCCACACTGGATAGCCTGAGTGACAGGCGATAGTCTTGGGCCAGGATTTTAAACTTTTTACTCCTTAGTTTATATAACACAACGTCTGGTCAATATTTTGTTTACTTAAAATAAATGTATAGCCGAGGCATTTGAAAACTGAGCAATTTTTGCTGAATAGACCATTTTACAGTTGTGAGCTTAGTATGCTAGCCTTTGAGTGAATGTGAGCTTGAGGCAACATTCAGACGGTACCGGTCGAAAATTCGTACGTTTAGATCTTCCCTTCACACGGAACCACGCTAACCGTTCGAATATTTGAACGCTAAAATCGAGGTCAAATTTTTGACCAGTACGGTCAAAAATTTGAACGGCGAGGTGTTAACACAGTGACCGGCTAAATTTTTGAACGGTTTATAAGGCGACGTTGCATGGATCATGGTCACTCAGCTGGGAGACGCCACTTTGAATTTGCTTAGGTATCGCTCTGCGCATGAGCAGATGGTAAAACCTCTGACAAAAGCCATGCGCACAAGAGCTCTGGGGCCGAGATTGTGACAGAAGTTAAAATTCAAGCTGGTTCGACAGTTCCGTGTGATGAGCGCGAAATCCGTGTGAACAAAGTTTCTGTTAAAATTCTTCAATCGGTCGAAAATTCTACCCGCTGTAAGGTGTGAACGTGGCCGAGGTTGACCTTGTTTTGACCTCTGTCCTTTTCATATGGAAATTATGCCTAAAAAAACTACTTACCATAAGAACAACATGATTTACATAATAAAGCGGGAAGGGTTGTATTAAAACATGGTCAACTCGGTCTCCAGCCTCGTTTCCACCTGTAACTGTAAAATGGACTATAATTATTAGAAAGTGTGCAATGTCTGCGATCATGACACTCTTAAGAACTATGTAAATGTGTATACAATGACAAAAGACAGATGTTTTGATGGTTTTTATTGATTAGAAGGTACCATTTCAAGGGAAAGATACATTATTTATGTTAACCAAAATTCCAAAATATTCCGTGATGCTATCATTTTATGGTAAAATAAAGAAATAATCTTTCAAACAAGTCAGGACTGATCGAAATGTTGATAATGAAGAGTTGGTTTTATTTGCAGGTTTCCCATTATTTGGATAAAAGCTCCGTTAGTGGAGACGTAAACCAAGTGAAGGCAATTGAACAAAAGAGTTACCATTATGGATATGGCAGTGATTCGGGGGGAGGAAATACAGTGGAGCTTCTAAAGTAAGTAACTAACTAAACTGCGAAGTTATTTGAGGGAATTCCACATTTCTTAAAGAAAAAAAAATACAAGTAACCTCAAGTCTGCTGAGATCTTGATAATTTTGATATACGAAAGTTTTTTATCGTTCATTGTTCATTTTGGATATCAACTAACATTTTGCCTTTATTTTTATAGAAAAGTGTACAACAGATTCGGTGTGGTGACGTCATTTACAGGTACTTACATAGCAGATGAATGGTCACTGGTGATACGCTCCTCAAGCGGTACGTATAAATAACATTTTATCTTCTTTACAACCGAAATAAATTTGATGTTTTTGCGAAAGGTTTGAACCCAGGAGTCATTTTACAAGTAGGTTGAGCGTGATCGTCCAGGTGAACTCCGGGTGAACGTAGTCCTGAATAGGACTGCTGTTATTGTCACTGTCAACAACAGTCCTATTCCGGACTACGTTCACCAGGGCGATCATCCTCAACCTACTTAAGTAATGTTTTCCATAACTACTTGAACCTACTGGCGGTTTGTTCAGATAGTACCATTTTCCTACTTAACCTGATTATTGTGGTCGCAAAGAATCTTTGGAAACACTTCTTGTGCAAGGTTACATTATAATTTCAATCAATTTTAGATTTCGCTAGACCATTGATGGCATTTATCTTTGCGCAGGTTTGGGGTATGGAAACCTCAGTAGCAGCTCAGCTGTTGCCGCCATCGCAGAAACTCCAACAGCTGCCGGGACACCAACTCCCAGCTCTGCTGCCACCATCACACCAACTCCAACAGCTGCCGGGACACCAGCTTCCACACCTGTACCTACATACAGCACCTCACCATCACCTACACCCAATCCACGCAGGCAAAAGTGTTATAAATGGCAGAACTCATTCTATTGTACTGGCCAATATTCCAAAATGAAGGCTGTCTGCAAAGACGGTTATTGCGTCTGCACTGGTCAAGGCTACAACTATGACACTTGCTTGCGTAAGTTGTCTCGTTATGATAACGAAAAGCTAAAACCTCAGATATCGGGTACATGTGTCAGTAAAAATTGCATTAATAAGTTTAGGTGTGTTATAAGAATTCTCTATTTTCCAATTCCCCACAATACACTCTGTTTGCCCCCCAAATTTTGCATAAACCATTGTTTTTAAATGCTCCTGGGAGTATTGCATTTTTCCAAGAGCATTTTAAGACAATAAGTTATGCAAAATTTGGGGGGCAGACAGAGTGTATTATGGGGAATTGGAAAATAGTCAATGGCTCCTGTTTGATTAACGCAGAGGCTTTGCACTTATCTATAACTACTAACAATTATTCTTTGAAGTCGGGGTGAATAGTGGCTGTCTGCACAACCCGCAAAACGATCACCATCTCTGACACTCTGAGTTACTATTTCATTTCTTCAGCTGATGTATATGGATGCAAAATCGAGGTGAATTCTGCTACAGCCCTTGCCAAACCAAGGTATAACAACCAACAGCGCCAGACCACCTACAGCTGCACTCCTGACAGCAGTTCTACGCAGTACGAGGTCCACGTACTGTCTGTTTATGAGGTTATTAACAGACGTCCACCAACTGCCGGAAACGCTATTGTGAATATCGTCAGCCGCGGAAAGTCAAAGAGACCGATCGTTCTCGTCCTTGGTAGCTACGAACCGGTTAACTGGATTCTCAATTTACCCGCGGGCATTTCTATTAGTAACGTAGTACTTGTAAGTACTCTTTCACGAAAGGAACTAGTATTAACGAAATTATTCCGAAATTATTACTGATGTTGTCTTAATAAATAAACTCGAACTCGAGCTTGAACTTGGTAAGTACCTCTGATACCAAGGTATTTAAATTCTGAACAACTTGGGCTCGTCCATGATACACCACAGAACAGTTTAAATTTGTTTTCGCTATAAGATACAAAACTGAGTTGAACTTTTGACGGGTTTTTGCATGGATCACAAACATTTCACAAGAAATCCAAAATTTTTGTCCGGCTTCCCCTAGCCAAGTCTTGCAGCACACATGCCAAATTTGGAGAATCGCAAAAAAGCTAAGAAAAGACCTTGTTTATATCCTTTAAGAAAACTGAAAATTAAAAGTTGGCGAAGATTTGTGTTTTATTTGTAGGTTGCTTATTATTTGGATCAAAGTTCTGTTAGTGGAGACGTGAACCAAGTGGAGGCAATTGAACGAAAGGGTTTGCGTAATTCAGAGTGGAAAGTGGGATGGGGCAGTGATTCGGGTGGAGGAGATACAGTGGCGCTATTGAAGTGAGTAACCTAACTGTTAGCCTTAGAAAACAGCCGACATTTGGCGACGCTACCACTGGTTTCCCCGCCAAATGACGTCTAGGAAACTAGCGCAGAAATTCCATGCTGGTGACGCGTCACTACCCAGATGTGGGTAGTGCTTCTGATTGGTCGTGCAGCGTGAGAAATTTGATTCAACCAATCAGAAGCTCTACCCAGATCTGGATAGTGACGCGTCATCAGTATGGAATGTCTGCGCTCGTTTCTTAGACGTGATTTGGCGGGAAACCAGTAAACCAGTGGTAGCGTCGCCAAATGTCGGCTGTTTTCTCAAGCTACCTAAGTGTGAAGGTGTATAAGTTTAGAATTTTTATCATTCAAGCAGAAAATTAAGATGGCTTGTAACAATCAAACCTGATGGTATTCACAATTTTTCCATGCCATCAGTTTAACAAATTGACGCCAGTTTTTTATCGTCTGTCTCCTTATTGATGATAAAATGAAGTCATAACATTGTCAAAGTGTTGTGGAACCTCGAGCCGTAGGCGATAAAAAACTGGCGTCAATTTGTTTTTTACAGTAATAAATGCTCGAAAGAGTCAATATTGCCTGTAAAAATGAAAATAACACAAACGAAAGAGAACAAAAAGGGAAAAAAATCATCAAAGATAAATTGACTGCAGCGTTAAAACATCTGCATTCGATGATGGATCCTTTTTTCTTCTAAAACAAGTAAACAACTTTTATTGGTTAGAATGCATTGTTGATACAATTTTACTGAAGTACTTTTGCATAAGTATTACGCTATAGCTGTATCTCTAGTCCTGTCGGTCTTGGACGATTCATGTACCAACCAAAATTTCCCTTTTCGTAGGCAGGTTTACAACAGGTTTGGCGTGGTGACATCATTTACGAGCACTTACAGAGCAAATAAATGGTCATTAGAATTGTCTTCCTCACACGGTAACGAACCAGTACTTCATTTAGAACCGAGTTTAAAGTGAAGGAGACCTCTTGGGTGTCTAAGGGACGAAATGAGTGTTCACTTCGGACAGCGTTTTTAAAGCCACAATTATTTCCATGTAAAAGAAGATTGATTTAGTCAGGGTTTATCAGCGATCACCACGAGATGTCTCCTTCTTTTTCTAACATATAGCTATATAGTTTCAATACATTTTAAAAGGAAATGAAAACAGCTTTGAAAAGGAGTTATAACTACGTATATAGAACCTCGGGCTGCCGATTAAGAGGGATGTAGTCAAGTAGAACTGTGAGGAGAGGGATAGAAACGCTGTTACTGTTAACTGAATAAATTGTCGGAAATGACAATAAAAAAGTGCATTCCCAAAGTCAGCGCCAATGAAGTTATATGCATTCTTAGTTAGTTGACTTGCATGTGGATGAAAATTAATCCTATATATTATTTATTGCAATCGGTCTTGTAAAAACAAAAAATATTAAGTCTATCGCGGACAGGATTTTATATTGATTTGGCTCAACCATTGAACTATGCTCTTGTCTTAAAAAGGTTTGGGACTGAAGCACATCACCAGTGGGGACAGCAGCCTGTCAGAGGTGGGTCTTGTAACGTAAAATTAAGTACTGTGATGATGGGTATTGTTTCAATTGCCAGTTTTATATATATTTAACCAAGGCCAAAAGCAAAGCTCTCGTGGCATCTTTTAAGAAAAGTCTTTCTGCAGTAATTCAACATTTGTCATCATGAGCTAGAAGCAATCTGATTCCTCCTAAAAAAAATTGACCTGAACTTACAATCAATTAAAATCCAACAACTGGCCAGCGGAGAAATTTGAAAAATACGTCGCCTCAGTTAGTTGTACACCTGAGTTCGCGATACAGTCATGTGACACTGGTCAGCGTATACCTTTTTTGACAGCTGTCCCATGACCATAACATGGATGTACAATATCAAGTTTAACAGAAATTGTGTATGTCGTGGTTCAGTTTTATCCTTGGTTTAAATTCTTTCTTTCTTTTGTTTTTGGGTATGGTAATGTATGATATACCAAGTATAAAACTGAACCACAACATATACATGTATACCCTGGACTTCAAGTTAGTAAGTGTGAAATTTCAAGCCCGCTAAAAAGGGGTGGACGTACGTACGTACGTAACGGAGATTTTGTCACAAAAAAATTTCTTGGATGCAGAGGTCACCCACTTTATTACATACATTGCAACTCGCCTAGTCCCCAAAGCGTTTTTCCCTGGCTTTGGAGGTGGGGCGGAAAAGGTGCCTCGAAATGACCTAAGAAAGGCGAGGATAGGAGGCGTTTAAAAGAGAGAGGCGTTTATTCTCATTACTGTAACAAGCTCAAAAAAACTAATATGCTTTCGGCGAAAACATCAAGGGAGTTAAGAAATAGCGGAATATGTGATCCATCAATTAATACGTCTACGAGATCCAAATCGCTCTTTCAAATTCCGACATCGATATCAGAATCCTCTCTCAGGGTTATTGTGTTGTCATCGTTAGTCTATCCTTTTTTTAAACTTGGCCTTAGACAAGATGAAATGCGCAAAGTCTTGTTAATAAGGCAAGTAACTGAATGAATTGAATGATTTTGCTCCTTTTTGCTAATTCCTAGTATTTTGGAGTAATTCTCATAGGGGACGTTTATTAGACAGGGGGCGTTTATGAGAGAGGGGCGTCTTCTACACTTTTCACATCGTAGAGGGGGCGTGTTACAGGGCGTTTATTAGATAAGAGGCGTTTATTTGGAACTGGGCGTTTATTAGGTCATTTACGGAAATCACATGAAGTGGTGCAAAAGGATAGATACTCTGCGTTTGTCTTAGAATTGAAAAATTGCTCGACTCGCGTAGTATCATGAATTGAAATATATGAAATGAATCATATTTCACGTAGTATCTTCGGGAAGATACTTTCGGCAGGATTTGGGTCATCTTCGAAATTTCTCGGGTAACCTCAGGAATCCTGTAGGCTATCGCGCAACCTTCGGAATTCCTCGGAGTAATTTTGTTATGATGCAATTCGTTCGATGTTAATACGAAAATATTAGTGAGAACCAGCGGCAGGGATCAACTGGATTAAACCAAGAACCTTTTTACCTGCTTTAAAGTCGTGGTTATTTTTCGGTTTGTACGGGAAAAAGCCAACGAACGTGGGCTTAGCATTCCATGAGGCACTTGACTGGAAGAGAGACTCAAGTTTGCCTGGTTGCGAAAAAAATCTACCCACTTTTCGAATGCGTTTTTGTTGATATGTCAACCAATTTCTGGTCACTGTCATATTTAGATACAAAAGCTTGTATGGCCAGAACGGCCAACTTAAGACCCCTGGTGTGAGAGTTCACGACGATATGTAACTTTCCAAAAAATTGAAGACGAATTGTAAAGTTTTGTGTTGCTTGCTGCATTGTAAGCTAGCGTTGCCACTTTTTTTAATGGGATTGTTAGTATTTCCTTTTATTTCTACTTTTTTATTACTGTTTTAAATTACATACATTTCAGAGTGTTCAGGAATTAGCCAAGATGGTTAAGCAGTTGAAACAAGAGGTGGAGTCTCAAGAAAACCTCGACGAGAAGAGAAGTCTGTAGTTTCGGTCACTTGCTCAACACATCACTTTCTCTGTGTCCGGTTATAAGTAACAACAATTACTCAGCATGTGTGGTAGTCTGCTTTTAGAGTGCGCCTATAAGTAATGGACAAGTCCGCATTATACTACACATGCGCCTAACGTTACCAATGATTAATGCGTAACCTGCGTGGCAAGCGTTTTCGTTTGGTTCTCATTTATTCTCGTCATTTTTCGCGCGATCTTTGACTCTCGTTCCTCGTTCTTTGCTCCGAAACCGCACGGAAGTGCTTGCTACGCAGGCGTTTTCCTGTTAGCCGCTGAAGTTGACGCTTTTGTTTCGCATCAACTTTGTTAAACACTGTACTTATTAAACTGAATTAGACTAAATCTTTACAGTGAGGCTTGAAGTCACGGGGGGGGGGGGGGGAGGGTAGGTGGACAGGGGGCACGGGGGGTGCTTCTCGACAAAGTTTCATTCGCTGAGGCTCTTCAACAATATCCCAGCGGATTGTGGATTGAGAAACATCAATGAATGGAAACCTCAAAAAAGACCAAGACTGTTTGGTGCTACCGAGTTGCTAAATAAGTATATCCATCCTTGCGTCGTAATGTTAGTGACATGCTAATAAATCTTTCAATCTTCACTCAGTTCTGTAAAGCATTATGCGTTGTAGGAACCTGGCTTCTCAGCGTTATATATCGTTTCGTTGTCGCCGCACCGTTTCTTCGAGATGTTGACCTCATTTGTAAAGTTAAAATGAGTTAAGCATAGCCGAATATAATGAATGAATTAATCATTTGAGCACGTATGTCTTTATCCGATTTACTCCTTGAATGCAATTTTTTGGTAGACAGGTTTTCAAAAAACCAGCCAGACGTTTCCAAAGAATTGTGACAATCTTTGTCAACACCCTTTCAGGCCATTTGGCCTCAGACCCCTTGGTTTTGGAGAATCATTTAGCCGGATTTTTCGAAACATTGCCGCTCAAAGTATCTCCAAAGTATCCAGTATAAAAGCTAAGAGTCATAAGAGTGCGACCATTGTTGTTTTCTCTACTTCTCGCTCTCGCTATTTTAATCTCACCTTTTCCTTTGCTGGTTTCTTCACTCGCGATTTGGCCTCAATCTGGTCAAATAGCTCTAAGTCCTGCAGTTAGTTGTATATATCCAATGATTTCTGTGATGTTGTTACGCCAAACAGCTACGTGAAGCGTGTTGTCCGCTATCCCAGCCATCCTGTTTACCGCGAATATACACGCAAAATTTGGACGGCGCATTGGAATGTTTAAGCCCCAAGGTCGTTATATTTACTGTTCGTACTTGAAAGTGATTATACAACGAAAAGAGGGCCTACAATCAGTTATGGCAACCAAGAGAGATATTTATTCTTTCTTGTAGCAACTTGTCTCTAGATATCTTTGTAGTCCTGTTATGACTTTTGGCGGATAGTTTTGTAAAGAGAACTGTAGCCACAATGCGGACATAGAGTGATTTTACTTAACCCGTGAAATAGATAGTCAAATACTACGCTGTATTTTATTGTTTTCTTTTGTTTACTTCTGACTATTTGGCACTAATTTTTAGATACTGTTTCACGTGTTAAGTAAAATCACTCTATTAAACCATGTCATCGATATCAGTCTTAAGGTGAGGTTACAAAGGACGATTCGCAACGACGATTTTTATCGCAACACAGCGTTGCAATGTTGTAACAATGTTGTAACCATTAGAAACAATGTCGTAACAATGTTGCAATGCTGTGTTGCGCTAAAAATCGTTGTTGCGAATCGTCTCGTGCAACATCTCCTTTAGAGTTAACTTCAACGGAAAATTACTTTCATAGCCGGTACGTCATTCTTGGCATGCAACCAATTAGTTGCATATACGGCTAAATTGTCTCAGTCTAATGAGAAGCGGAGTTTACTCTTTATGAACTGCGTGTGAAATTTATTCTGTTTGATCACACTTTAAAGTGTTCACTTCATTCATCCAATGAAAGTTCGTGTGGTATTAGCGAAGAGAAGAAATTAAACTTTACCTCTGCAGTTAGACTTGACCGCACCAGTGACAGTAAACAAAACAAGCCACTAAACCACTAACAAATTAAGGTAAGTGTCGGGGGTAGGAGCGGAATCCGTTAAATTGTGATGTTTGTTACCCCCGTCGTATTTTACTCCAATGATTCATGACTGATTCCTTCAAGAATTTTCAGCAAGGTTCATGATTTCTACGTCAATTTTGTCATCAATTTCAGTCTTTTAGACGTTTATTCACCTTTTGATGAATTCCGCAATGGTCTCTTGGTCTTGTTCGTATACATTCTTGCGAGACCAAAATTTCACTATATTACCTTTTGATGTTTGACGATTGCATCAAATTATTTGGCACTGCCGGTGAAAACGGAATTTAATCCATTCCTTAAAACACACAAATTCGACTCAAAATGCCTTTTGGAGTAAACGTAGTAAAATTTTTCTGCCTTTTTGCGTGTTTGAAATTAACAACATGCACTTATATTAAAGGCGTGAGGCTAAATGGCAACCGCGGCCTTTCTGCATGAGTAACAAGGACTGTAGAGAGGTTACCCTGAACAATTTTTTGAGATGGTCCATAAGACAAATATGTTAATAGAGTTGGGATTGGCAAATCTAATCTAGAAAAGAACTCTTGAGAAATATTCCTCCAACTCGACACTTTGGGTTGCCCTAAAGCGTCATGCATCAGGGGATCGGAGTCATGTTTCCGCAAAACATGCGTTGTCATTCCGTGCGCGTCATATACAACTGTAACCTTGGAAATGAACTGTACACGTGATTTATGGAAAAGGACTGTTTTTCGAAAGAAGAATGTAGCTGTCTCTTGGTGATGGTTGTAAGGGAATTTAACGGATAAATGCAAGGAACTAGGAAAGCAGGAAGGGTAATATACTCCCGGTTACACAAAAGAAACGGATTTGATTTTGGATGAAAAGATGTTAACTCTCAAATACAAGACACTCCAACCAGCGGGTTTGATTAATCATAGTTCACCGTCCCCTAAACTCCCATTAAGACTTTAAGAGCCAGAACAAGTAGCGCTGTTCTACCCGCTCACGAAGAGACAAAAATTGTCTTACTTTTTTCGATCTTATAACATGTTATAAGTATTGCTGTGACACGATACTTTACAGTCCTAACTTTACGAAATTCCTGCTAGTAAAAACGGCTCATTTCTCAAGGATCGATACTGTACACCTGTCAAATTGCGATTATTGCAACTCGCTGAATTTTTTCAATTGTAGGAGAATCTATTCGTGATCGCATGTTTACGACCCCCACAAAACTCTGTGCTTTAATTTAGAAGTTTCACGTCGTAGCCGTACAGGGACGGCAAAGAAAAACTGTAATACACAGTTGGATGCTACTAAAAGGAAAAACGGGAACAAAACAGAGAATTGGCAATGAATTTACTGATCGAGCTAGAGTTCATTTTCCCGTTGCCCGTTTTAGTAACATCCATGCACAGTTGTTCCCTTGTATACTAAACTCATGTCGTGGTTGTTAAAACTTGCTCATGTTAGCTTGCAGTTCTACACTTCAGTACGATAAGCGAGAACATAGCGTGGATGGTGAAGATTGCGCAAAAACTATGACGTAGTAAGAACAAGACGGGATGCTAATCCTCTCTTGGGTGGAAAGTTTCACAGGAAGATATTTTTAATAAATGCGGAATGGCGTATTGAATGCATCTCTGTGATATCGTTACGCTAAGAAGATACGAAAAGCGAGTCGTGCGTATTGCATTCGTCCTGTTTAACGGTAAAGCAGTTAAAACTAGGAAATTGTAACAGAGAAGAAGAATAATCATTTTCTCATTGTGCAATCACACGTTCATCACGTGCAAACTCGTTCACGGCTTCGTGTCTTAAGCAAGACTCCAAAATATTAGAAAATTTTGCAATTTACTGTTATGTTTCCTTTTTGAGGTATTATCACTCCATCAGGACTTCTCAAGTGTCCGTTGACGGTTTCAAAAGCATGTCCGTTGTCTGTCTTAGGAAGGTGTCAGTCTTATAGAGAGTACAGTTACTAACAGTAAAATGACTGAAGAACGGCAGGGATAAACACCAAGTGTCAATCTAATCTTAGAGAGGTGTTCGTCTTTAGAGGTGTCCGTTAAGAGAGATTGTACTCATGGCTTCAATTTGAGCTTGAAAAATATTCCTAATTCTTTTACTTATTTAATTTACGTCACCTTTAAGCCTCCAGCTATTAGTTTTTTCATGTATGCAATATATTGAACGACTTTGCTTGACGTATTTTTCCGATATACTGAAACTGAAACTCTCAATGAAAATTTACTCTTACATGCGTCACTTTATCCAACCAATTAAGGTGCAGTACATTCGACGATATTGTCGGAGTCTAATGGGAAGTGTTTTCATACTTTATAAACTAGGCCGTTGAAGCCGTTTATTCAGTTTGATCTGACTTTGAAGTATTCATTCAATGACTGAGTTTGGTTTTTAAAAGAAGACATTAAATCTTTCTCTGCAATTAGACTTCACTCCTGAAGCCAGCTAGTGTCTATAACTGAAAACAAGCTATAAATGTAAGAAATGTTTTGACTGCGTGACGTGTTGTTTTACAGCTTAAGAAATCGTTACTTTTATTTTTCATGTTGCTAAGTGATTGAACTATCGAATTTCGAATCACGTGATAAGTAGGATAGGTTTTCTAGAGCACGTACGGAGTAACTGAGATCTTTTCGGTTGATTGTCACACATTCTAGGATTTTATAGGCATTAAATACGTTTATTTCTACAACGCGAGTCTTCAGTGTCATAGGGAACTGGGGCCAGAGATTAGATTCCCCACACTGAAAGGTGGCGACCCTGCCAGGACTCACTAGGACTTAACAGGATCACAAGGTTATTTCAACACACGTTGCAGTGAGTGGAAAATTATATGTTCACGTCAGCATGGCTCAAACGGAGGACAAATTTAGGAAACAGCTGGAAGTAGCGAAGCTAAAACTGGACGAAATCGAGGAAATTTTAGCGAGTGGAAATGCAGAGGATATTTCTGGGACGTACGAGCAGATTGGAGAATTGATTAAGCGTTTGGAAAAATCAAAGGATGCGACCGCCGATTACTTGATGGAGACAGACAAAGACTTGGAGTACATCAAACAATGGACAATGGATCACAAAGAAGACATTTCACCATTCAGAAAAGTACGCGACCAAATAAAGGCTAAAATGGAGGAAATCGCACGTAAAGAAGCAAAATTGGAACTTGAGAAGCAATTGTATATTCAACACAAGGTGAACCAAGAGCAAACGAAGCTCAAATTGCATCAACAAAAGGAAATCGAGGAGGCTATTTTTGTTCAACACCAAAGAGAAGAAGAGTGGTACAGAAAAAAGCTGGAATTCGAAAAGAAAATTACAGAAAGTCAGTTACAACGTATGGAAGAAGCGAAAGCCGGGAAAAACACAACTGCGCCGCAATCAGTGAAATTACAGAAATACACAATAACGCCCTTTTCCGGCGATTACAAAGATTGGTTACGATTTTGGAATCAATTTACGGTCGAAGTGGATGGTGCCGCGTTTTCAGAAATAAGTAAGTTCAATTACCTTCTGGAACTAGTAAAAGGCAAGCCAAAAGAAGACATCCTCGGACTGCCGCACACAGAGGATGGATACTGCGAAGCGAAGCGGATTTTAGAGCAAACATATGGAAAGGATATGAAAGTACACAAGGCGCTGATAAAAGAGATGGAGGAACTTCCGGCCATATTCAACATTCACAAGATCGCGATCATTCACGATTTCTATAATAGGCTCTCAAGAGTAGTTCGCACCCTTAATACAATGAAGAACTAGCGTCCGCTCAAAGCATGGTGTATACGCTGATGGATAAGCTGGGTCCGGTGCGAGAAATATTTGTTCAAAAGGATGACGACTGGGAGGAATGGGGGTTGGAACAACTCGTGGAGAACTTACGGAGGTACGTGGAGAGAAACCCCTTGAGAGACAGCGAAGACAACAAAAGAAAGACGGAAGATTTCAAGCACCGCCCTTGGATAAAAGAAAAGGAAAGGCCCGAAAAGCTTCTTTTCGGAAACAATGGGGGAAAGACAGGCCGCAAACCTAATTGCGTGTACTGCAATTCTCAAGAGCATAACAGCCTTAACTGTACGAAAGTACTTGATACAGCCGCCAGACGAGCTATATTACAAAGGAGTGGATTGTGCTGGAACTGCACTGGTAGAGGTCATGGCGTGACGCAATGCAGGTCAAGAGGATGCAAAAACTGTAACAGGAAACATCACACCTCGATATGCGACCAAGAAAAATCTACACTTGATCAATTTCAGAATCCAAGAGTTGAGAAGAGTATGAGTGCACTCATGAACCACGCCAGTACCCTTCATCCAACAGTACTAGCGAAAATTGGCGAAGAGGAAGTGCGTGTGATGTTTGATTCGGGCGCTGGGAGTTCCTACTTGTGCACAGATGTGATAACCAAACTTAACTTGAAACCTGCAAGGAAAGAGCAACGCTGCATAGAACAGATGTATGGGACAATGCGGAAAATCGTAGAAGGATACAGTGTTACCGTACATTCACTTGCCGTTGAAGGGTTTTCAATCGACGTCCAATGTATTAACGCCGAAAAAGACGTACTGACTCACCTGCCCAATCCTAACATCAAGGCCCTAAAGAAACAGTGCGGCAGATTCAGGAGATTAACCTTTACCGAGGAAGCGACAAGAAGCGACACTATGCCAGTCCATGTCATTCTGGGGGCAGCAGACTACCAACGGATTCGTACTACAGAACCATTAATCCTGGGGGTGGATCCTGACAAAGATCCAGGCGTAGAATTCACGATGCTTGGTTGGACTGTTTATGAAAGTCGACCGGTGACAGAAGGTGTCACAGCAGAAAAGCAATTCCTTCTCACGACCGGTCAAGAAGAGTTTGAGAAGCTGTGCTCGCTGGACGTCTTAGGGCTCAAAGATACAAGGACAACAAAGAACAAGAACTTACACGAAGATTTTCTCCAGCAGCTAAATAAGACGCAAGGCGGCTTTTATGAAACAAGGTTGCCGTGGAAAGAGGATCATGTACCACTTCCGACTATTAAGAACCTGTCAGTGGCTCGACTGAACAGTACAACCAGGAAGCTGGAGAGAATGGGTAAGCTGCAGGACTACGATCAGATAATGCAGGAACAAGTGGCCGCTGGAATTATGGAACCTGTACCCCCTCATCAAACGGGCGAGGTAGTGCACTACATTTCCCACCAGGCAGTCATTCGGGAGCAAGCAGAAACGACGAAGATGAGAATTGTCTACGACTGTTCATCAAGGGCCAACACCCAGACCCCCTCTCTCAATGATTGTTTGGAGACTGGACCACCATTACAGCCTCTCCTGTTTGACATTCTTCTCCGGAACCGGATGCGGAAACACTGTGTAACCGGAGACATTCAGAAAGCGTTCCTCCAAATTCGGGTACAAGAACAAGATAGAGATGCACAGCGGGTCCTATGGTCAATAACCTAACGGACAGAAACATAGCGGAGTACCGTTTTACGCGAGTGATATTTTGAGCCGCGTCGAGTCCGTACATCCTTGGGGCGACTCTACAGAAGCACATCAAAAGTTACGACGAAGCGTTCAAGGCCACAGCGCAGGCACTTTTAGAAGACACCTATGTTGATGACATTCAGGGGGGAGGCGATGTGGAAGAAGACGCGGCTACATTTAAAGAAGAGGCTTCCAATATCATGTCAGAGGGCGGTTTCACCGTACACAAATGGCACAGTAACGTGGAACAGCTAAATTCAGTTGAGAAAGTAACGGAAGGAGAAGAGACGTACGCCAAGAGTCTGGTAGGAAACAGAGGAAACAAGGAAACTAAAATCCTGGGCACACTGTGGAACAAGGCGCACGACACGTTGAGTATCGACTTCAAAACCTGCTTAAAGGAGGACAAACCTCTGACAAAGAGGAAAATGATCTCAACAATCAACAGCATTTATGACGTGCTAGGATGGGCTTCTCCAGTCACTATCACTGCTAAGCTCCTTTGTAGTGAAGTATGCCTTCTGAAGTTACATTGGGACACAGAAGTACCAGCCGAGATTCAAAGAGAATGGAAATCGTGGAGAGACAGCCTGCAGAAAGCGCCAACCTTGACCGTACCACGCTGTGTTTTCAAGCATAATCGAACCCACTTTGAGATTCATGGTTTTACGGATGCGAGCAAAGTTGCTGTTTGTGCTGCTTTGTACATTGTGTCATATCAAGACTCGACACCAGTAGACCAGAACTTACTTGCAGCCAAATCAAGAGTTGCGCCAAAAGAGATGAGCATCCCGCGTCTGGAGTTGGTCGCCGCGCACACGTTGGCGAAACGTGAAAACAACGTAAGCCGAGCATTGGCTTCCTTTCCCATTACAGCCTACCATAACTGGGTAGAGAGAATTACAGTACTCTGCTGGCTGGCGAATCGTGGAGAGTGGACAACTTTCGTACGCAATCGAGTGAAGGTAATTGGCGAGCTCACAGTGTCAGGAACTTGGAGGTACGTCCCTACAACGGAGAATCCCAGTGACCTTGGTACAAGAGGATCAGCGTCAAACAAGCTCAAAGAGTTTTGGCTCAGTCCGCAAGACCTGAGCAACCAGCCACTTTGGAAACGGATGAGGCCAGAGCGGAGAGACACAAGAAAGAAACAATGCTACTGACTGAGGACAAAGCGTATGGAGCCGTGAAGGACTGGGCAGAAGGCCTGTTGAACAAGTTCCCTTACTGGAAGTTACTGCGCATAACGGCATATGTGAATCGATTCATAGATGGCTGTAAGAAATCAAGACGGGTTGGACCAATCACCAAGTCTCAAATTGGAAAAGCAGAGAAAAAATGGATTCAGATTACACAAGAGACATGTAACATGAAAACTGACCTCAGACTGGCCAAAGATGAAGATGGATTAATTAGGTGCAGCGAAAGAATCCAGGGCTACACTCCTATCTTCATTCCGAGAGAATCAGCGTTAGCGCGTCGGATCATTGAACACTACCATGTACAAACCTTGCATGGGGGAGTGGCGGCGACCATGAACAAAGTGCGACAGAGGTATTGGGTTCCAAGACTGAGATCCCTGGTTAAGAGTGTTCGACGCAGTTGTAACTATTGCAAGAAATACCGCGTGACAGTCCTAAATGCTCCACCCACCTCAGCCTTGCCGAAGTTCAGAACAGAATTCACCGAGCCGTTTAACGTCACTGGGGTAGACTTTGCTGGGCCACTCCTGTACAAATCTGGAAGCGAGACTGGAAAGGCTTACGTTGCACTGTTCACATGCGCAAGTACAAGGGCGGTACACTTGAAGCTTTGTAAGGACATGACAGCCGAAGAGTTCGAACGAGGCTTAAAAGAGTTCGTTGTGCGACGAGGCGCGCCAGATTTGATAGTCAGTGACAACGCCAAGACCTTCCTAGCAATGAAAAAGTGGCTCTCGACCCTACAGAAAGACGAGAACCTCTTTAACTATCTAGCCACAAAGGAGATCGGATGGAAATTTAACATGTCCCTCGCGCCGTGGTGGGGTGGATTCTTCAAGAGGTTGATTGGCATCATGAAGAACGCTCTTTCTAAAGCAATTGGACGAGCTTTGTTGAGATTTGAAGAGCTTGAGGGGGTTTTGTTGGACGTGGAATCATTCCTGAACAACCGACCACTTTGCTACATGGGAGAAGAATTTGAAACACTGGTGATCACACCAAATCTACTGTTGCGTGGGCAACCAGCACCTTACCTTGAAGAAAATCGCGATGAGATGAGCGACAAGGAAGAGATGACCAGACGACTAAGATATTTGAAGACTTGCCGAGATAACGTCCGTAAACGTTGGCTAAATGAGTACCTTCACGCCTTGCAGGAGCGTTTTAACTCTCGGCCCGAAGCGCGACATGGTACGACTTGTATGGAAAAGGGTTCACTGGTATTGATAAAAGACACGACGAAGAACAAAGCAAACTGGAAAGTTGGCCGTTTCATTAAAGGAACAGTATCCCGTTACTGCGCATGCACCAAACTTTGATTTTTGGACAGGATGTCGCGAAATCAAAAGATGCGAGGAGAGTAAGAGAATCTTGAAAAATCCGTTTGCATCGCGCTTGGCCGGGTTCAATACGACACTAAAACTTCTCAGGATTATAGATCAATGATATATTGTTCCTGTTAAGTTTCGATTTGGGCAAAATCTGGATTTTTTGGCGTTACCTTTATTGCCGTTGGCCGGAGGACCAAAAGATTGGAAGCACTTTGATGCCGCTTGAAGGCTTATTTCTTCTGCTAGCTTCCATGCAAGCTCAGATAATCGTGAAGGGAATACGCAGAAATGAAACAGCAACTATAAAGAGTGTAAGAAAGAATCTGTTGAGACATTGATGTGACTGAGGAGATCTCGTGGAGGGGAGCTTCGTGAAGCAGAATGTTTTGCAACGCACGTTAGTAAACTTTTAAATGAATCTCCCTACGGCCGACTAAATCGAACAAACAGGCGCTACATGTTTTGAAAAACTAGTGACATGAAATCATAATATCATTTTTGACTAACCTTTGTGATGATTCATAGCGTTGAGATTACATTTTTATTTATGTCTTTCAAACGTTTGAGGCTAGAACGCGAGCAAATCAGGCAGATATTACTGGACTTGGAACGATTGACCTCTGACACGAGTTTCAAATTAGAAAATATGTTTTAAAGCGAGCGGAACGAGATTTTCGGGTCGCGAGGCGGCCCAGCTAGCGATAAAATCGCGATGAGTCTTCGAACCGCAAGCCAAATTTTTGTATAAGACGAAAGACTTCTTCGAAAGTCTAAAATATTACTTGAGAATATAAACAACAAATCTCTGTCGGGGGTGCGGTCCGGAAGGAAATCTTGTCGAGTAAATTTGACAGTTCTATTGTCTTTTGAACAAAAAACAGATGACGCTCGCGCGTGCGCATAATCGGGACACTGTCCCTTTAACCCAATCGTTGGAAAGGATGGAGTCACCAGAGGATACAAGATCCTAACTGGCAGTGGGGACGTCATCGAGAGGCCCCAACAGTTGGTGTGCGATTTGGAAATCGGTGGCGTAGGTAATGACTCCAGTACCTCTGATGGTAACGACGGACCGAGCGGTGATGTTCAACAGCAGCGACCGGTGGTCAGGGCGGGGCGAGAAGCAAGGCGCGCAGCGGCGGATCATTTGGTAGGAATAATGGCGAACGAGAACGAGGAGGACTGAAGTACCGACGCCAAACGTCCTGTAGATGAAGTTGCGAAGAACATTGTGTGATAGTTCGTCACGCTAATGAACTCAATATCGGGACTATTTTATGCATTTATAATCGAACGAGTTAGCATTTTATTTCTCAATTATTCTTTCTGTTTTAGTGGATACAATGAACAGTGAGATCAATTGAGTACCAATAATTAGCTATATTAAAGTTTTTTCGAACTTTAATAGGGGGAGTGTGTAAGAAATGTTTTGACTGCGTGACGTGTTGTTTTACAGCTTAAGAAATCGTTACTTTTATTTTTCATGTTGCTAAGTGATTGAACTATCGAATTTCGAATCGTGATAAGTAGGATAGGTTTTCTAGAGCACGTACGGAGTAACTGAGATCTTTTCGGTTGATTGTTACACATTCTAGGATTTTATAGGCATTAAATACGTTTATTTCTACAACGCGAGTCTTCAGTGTCACAGGGAATTGGGGCCAGAGATTAGATTCCCCACACTAACGAGGTAAGTGTGGCGTCTCGGTTTAGTCCACCTTTCAACTAAACAAATCTCTGAAGTCTTATTTAACGGACTTGCATTTGATTTGACCCCTTTAACCGAACTGTAACTCAGGAATTCCTCGTAACATTCAATGTACAATTCACGTTTACAGCAAACGGCCAGCGTCGGATTCAAGTTCACAGTTTCTCAAACACGTAAATGAGCCTATAAAAACTGTCCAAAATATTTCCTTATGAACGAAACTGGCACGAAACTACTTATTTCTCGGTATATGTACCAGACAAAGCGAACGGGAAAACTTGGTCACCTGGAAAGGGGAATCAGTGCAATACCGGAGTCTGTCTGACACAAAGTGGTAGCGAGGCCCTGCGAATACAGTAAAAACCCGCGAGTAAGTTTCCTCAATTTCCTCCTCTGATAATGCCAACCATGCTTTGGATCGAAACCAACCAACCATGAGCAAGGTGATACAAATAGCGGGAAAACCAAAGTTCTTTTAGAGTGTAGTAAGTTCTTGTTTAGGATTGTTAGGGAATTCAACTGATAAGCACCGAGATACAAAGACTACAAAAGAAACAACGCCTCAGCTTTTCCTGACCTGATTCGCCGGTAAGAACGCGATTGTAGCAGTCCAACGACAGCTTTGATTCATTAGTAGTTTACTCTTTCCTAAATCCCCCTTTAAGACATTAGGTGTTAGAATTACATGTAGTAGCGCTGATGTTCATTCATCAGAGGCAGACAGGTATTTACTAGGTGTGATATAATCCCGGAAATTTCCCAATTTTAATGAAAGATTCTTGCTAGGAAGAGTTTCACAAACTTCTTAACCTGAGAAATCTTTTGTCTTCGCAGTAAACAGCTGAGGATCATGAACACCAATTTCTTTGCCTTAGCTATTTTGCTTACCTTGATCAGTTCCTACTTAAATAATGTTTCTGGACAGCGGCAGAGATGTTTGGGAAACTACTGTTCTGGTTCGCATAGAATGGGGGCTGTCTGCAAAGATGGTTACTGCGTCTGTAATAGTCAAGACTACGATTATAATACTTGCTTGCGTAAGTAGTTTTGTTACAGTTGTACAGACAAATCAATACAAGCAAATGCATAAATCTAAAACAGATCACAAACTAACTCAGTTCAAATTTTATCTCCAGAGGGAATATCAGTGGTCGGACGACCAGATCATCTTCCCAGCTTAATATACCGCTTTTTAAAACCAAGTCGGGACAGAGATCGTTTTATTACAGAACTGTAACATTGCGGAATGCGTGAAAACCCCATTTTAAATTAAGTGAATCTCTTATCATTTTCAAACGTAAAATGAAAGCCTTCCTTTTAAATCAATTTTTAATGCCATAAATTTATATGTAAATATTTTTTTAATAGTTTATTGATAATCAATTTGTGATGTCATAAATTCTATATGCAAATAGTTTCTTAATAATTGTTTATTGACAATTCTTGAGAATTTTTTTTTTTGACTACCTGTACTATTAATATTTGTCTCTGAAAAGCCCCCATGGGGAGTTGACGGTAAAATTTGTATTGTATTGTATTGTATTGTAACCGTTAACATACTACAAAATGTGTTTTAAGTAATAAAGCTTAAATGTAATTCGCTTAACACCAACCCTCCTTAAAATTCTCCAACCCAGCCGTCGGAACTTGTTGTGTTTTATCTTTGTATTCAACTGATACTGATTTCTAGTAACTATTTCATTTCTACAGCTGATGTATATGGATGTAAAATTGAGGTGAATTCTGCTACAGCTGTCGCCAAAGCAGCGTATAAAAGCCAACAGCGCCCGACCACCTACAGCTGCACACCTGGCAGCTGCAGTTCCACACAGTATGAGGTCCACATATTGACTGTGTACGAGGCTGAGGCTCTCCACAGGCGTCCTCCAGTAGGTGAAAATGCTAATGTGAATATCGTCAGTCTGGGAAAGCCAAATACACCTATTGTACTCGTACTTGGTAGCTACGAACCTGTAAATTGGATTCTCAAGTTACCCGCTGGTATTTCCATCAGTAAAGTTATTTTGGTAAGTAAACTTTCGTAATAGGAACTGATGTCAGCGAAATTATTGTGTTAAAAGAAACCTTTTACATTGGAGGTAAGTGCTTTTATGACTGAGGTACAGTCAAACCCCGCTAGTACGGACACCGAAGGGAGCACAGAAAGTGTCCGTATGAACGGGGTGTCCGTATTAAGCGGGTCATGTTATTAAAGTCAAAAAACCCCTTTCACTGAACAAAATACCAGGGAAATAAAAGAGGGCAGAAAAAAAAATCGCTCGATAACAAATCATCCTATCCAGTGCATGGTAGTCGCGGGAACATCAACATGCTGTCAACTGAAGGATTTTTTTACTTTCGAAAAGGAAAGGTCTGTTACAGCAAGACGCAGTTGATAATGAAGTGTCCGCATTAGCGAGGTTGACTTTCTATGAGAATTCGTTGATTAGGCAAGAAATAAGTGTCCGTTCTTCGCATTAATGGGTGTTCGTATTAACCGGGTTGAATTTAGAGAAAATGTAAGGACTTTCCCCAGAGACATACATTAGATAACTGTCCGTAATAACGAGGTCTCCGTATCAAGCTAGTGTCCGTAAAGCGGGGTTCGACTGTATCTTAACACCACATAACCTAGGTTCAAAATTTTGGGGTGTGTTAGAGTAGTTGTTGAAAATCGATAGTCCTAATGCACCTAAAAATGTTAAATTTGTCAGTTTACCTTTTGAGATGTAAAATCTTATGTTTTGAGCAATTGTTTTGTTTGGATCACCCGCAAATATGTCTGAAGAAGTTACAATTATTTGTCATACCCATTCAACAAATCTTTTAAGGAAGTTTGGCTCCCGAAGCAGGTAACGATGTTGGGGAAACTTTCCCCAAACTTTGGTAATAACTAAGAAATAATGCTATTTATGTCCTTTACGAAAAGAAACAACGTGTAATATGCTGATGACGATTTTTGTTTTATTTGTAGGTTGCTTATTATGTGGATGAAAGTTCCGTTAGTGGAGACTTAAACCAAGTGAAGGCAATTGAACGAAAAGCTTGGGGTAATTCAGGGTGGAAAGTAGGATGGGGCAGTGACTCGGGAGGGGGTGATACAGTGGCGCTATTGAAGTGAGTAACCTTACAGCATAAGAAAACATATTCAGGGTGATCTCCACAATTTTTGCCATGTCTTAGTGACTTATCAGTTAGCATTTCAAGTGCTTTCGACCCCCCCCCCCCCCCCCCCCCACCCTCCAACAGTGTTTTTGTAGTAACCTTGCCACGGGCCAAATCAATGCAATGTTATGTTTGGGAGTATGGAGAGAGAGAGAGAGACCTGGGACAAACCATAATACAATCAAAGGGAAAATTGAACAATGTATAAAGGGACGGATCATTAGTAAAGTCATTGGATGGGGTGGGGGGGGGGGGGGGTGGCGGGCGATAAAAAAAAAAATATCTTTACGCAAGAAAAAAATTGCCGAAGAAATAAAGGGAATGTCAACGCAAAAAAACAACTACAACAACAACATGCAGGTTGAAAATTCCCCACCCTCGCCATAACTTTTCTAATGCGTCACTCCTAAAAACATCTGCCTTTGACGATGGATAATTTCGTTGGTATTCTTAAACAAATAAACAACTTCAATCCTGCACAAGAGTCCTTGGGAAAGTGAAGCAATATTTGTAATTATCTGTAATTTCTGGGTGCTCTCATAAAACTGTACTAGCTTAGAGGAAAATACCTTGATGTTCTCCCTTTCCCCACCCTATAGAATGTTCAAGACTGGAAAATTCTGGATATACGCGTTTAACGTTGTATGTGGGGTAGGAGGGAGGGTTGGACATGTGTGATTTATAAAGAGTCTCATAAATGCTATTTTGTCCCAAGACATTTGTCCATGATTATAGTTAAAGGTTTACAAGTTTTTATTTCAACATTAAAAAGCGAAAGTGTATACACTGCTTTAGCTATCCGCAATAAACAGGGTTAATTTTGGAATTTATTTTTGATGTAATTTTACTGAAACACTTTGATACAAGAATTGTGTCATAGCTATATGTCTGGTATTGTCGGTTTTGCATGGACTATTCATATAACTAAAGTTCCGTTTTTTGTAGACAAGTTCACAAGAGATATGGCGTGGTGACATCATTTACGAGCACTTACAGAGCAGATGAATGGTCACTGAAGTTGTCTTCCTTAAACGGTAACCAACAAGTACTTTATTCAGAACCGTAAAATGAAAGTGACATCTTGTGTTTCGGGGACAAAATGAGCGTACACTTCGGATGGCGTTTAAGCCATAAATTGAATTGCTACAATAATTTACTATAATGTTGTTGTCAAGGTTTATTGGAAGTCATTTTGTTTAAGAATTCTTCTTCCATTGCTATCATAACTTACTTATACAGTTACTATAAATATTGAAAGAAACATAAAACAGCTTTGGAATGGAGTAGAAACAATCGACAAAACTGTGGAAAAGGGATGTACTCAAGTAGAACTGTAAGGAGAGGGACAGAAAAGCTATTACAGCTAACCGTATGTGCCATTCCCAAAGTCAATGTCAATTAAGTTGTTTGGACGAAAATTTATCCTATTTATTGCTGATTTATCATTATCGGTCTGTTTCAAATATATACATTGTAGAAAGGGTATTATTTCAGTTTGGCTCAGCTATTAAACTCTGCTCTTGTCAACCGCAAAAAATCACTGTTTTTTTTTTATCGGCGTTCAGTTGGATTATAGTATTTGGGGCAAGATTTTGGGTTAGGGGAGGGGTGGGTGAGCAGTTTCTCAGAAACCTAATGGATCAACGTTTTCCATCACCTGATAATCTGACGGCAAAGAAAACTGAAAGCAAGATGACGTTACAACATCTCTCGATTTTAGGTTCCGCCAAAGCACGAAGTCCGCAGCGTCCCTCACTTGCTCAACCGACCGGAACAAGCCCCAGTTTATCCGGATGTAAGACCATCGCGAGCGTCTTAAGCTTTCTAGTTGTAACAGTGATGATACCAGCTATTAAGTATGTGGGGTAAACTGCTTCAGTTGAGGCACCAAGGAAGTTAATACGTATTGGATAGATCTTACTAGTATAACTATACAGGGTATACCTAGCAAGAAACTAAAGCTTTTGCGTGCTCTGATTGGCCACTGAACATCGAGGTCAGCTTTGCTTTTGCTTCGCATAAATTAAAATTGTTGTTACAATTGTTAAAATTAGTCTAAAGCAGAGGACAAAATGTCAAAATTTCCTGTCATTTTTCAAGATAATTAAACCAACTTCTTTAAACTTGAGAGCTCTTTTCAAATTATAAAGACCTGTCTCTGCACTCGAACTGAGTGAGAGACTTCATTCTCATCAAGGATACGTTCTTGAGGGGTTTGGTGTCCCGGAAGGGGAGGTCTCAGTAAAAATTTACTCGGGCAGGTTTTGTTCAGAGGTCGAACCCCTTACCCTTTTATATACAATATTTGACAGAAATGCATGCACCTCTTTATTTCGCAAATCTTCTATTGAAAAATGGCTTCGCCCTTCACATGCCTACTTGAGAACACTGCATTCGTATTTTGAACATGGAAAGAGGTTAATCAAGTTCTATTATACAAAAGAACAGCCACAAGGTGCGTCTGTTCGAAACGTTCATAACTTTAAAGTAGCCTGTGAGGCAGCGGTTACTAGCGAAGGCGTCCTCGAAGTTTCTCTCTTCGCCCCCCCCCCCCCCGCCCCCCCCGCCCCAAAAGAAAAAATGGCGCCTGCAGCTAAAAGTACGTTTCAAGTACCAGCCTAAATAACAGATTTACTTGCCCTTCATATACCTCAACCCGAGAAATCGCTACCCTTTTATATACCTAAGGCATAAGTGAAAAGGTTGTATTAAAGGGACTCTCCCCTCCAGGCCGGGGATTGAGGTTGACCGTATGAAATACCCTGTTTGATTTCACAAACGTGTCTTCTTTTCAATGACGGGTAATACCCTTCTCAACAATAGGCAGTTTCGAAAACGAAGCACTCGAAAACGAAGACCGAAGCACGAAGCACCCAAATCTCGAAAACGAAGCACCCAAAACTCGAAAACGAAGCACCCAAGACTCGAAAACGAAGCACCCAGAAATCGAAAACGAAGCACCCAGGACTCGAAAACGAAGCACTCAAAACTCGAAAACGAAGCACCCAAATCTCGAAACCACTGTAGGTTGAAGGACTACAACTTTAATTCTTGCATGACGCAAGCCAAACCAGGTGTGGGTAACGGATGCGTAAAAGCCTTAAAATCGCCAAGGAAAAATTACAGAAGTTTGATGGATCTTTAACCATGTTTCAAGAGTCATAACTTGATCTCGTAGTTCTACTTGCATAGTTTTAAACTGCATTCTATTCGTTACCGTGCTTGATTTCTGCTGTGTTAGCATGGTGACTTGACAAGGGACTGTCTCTTGTTTTTAAAGGACAGACAGGTTTCGAGTTTTGGGTGCTTCGTTTTCGAGTTTTGGGTGCTTCGTTTTCGAGTCTTGGGTGCTTCGTTTTCGAAACTACCCTCAACAATACTCCCCTCAACAGATTGTGAGTTGAGAAAGGTTTATCATAATCGTCTTTACTGCTAGCTACCGAGTTGTCGAAAGAATATAAACTATCCGACCGGCCTTGTTAGTCAGTGTGAACGCTAAATAAGCTTTCAATCCTAGAGTCAACAAACATTATCGCTGAGTGAGTAATTAAAAAAATTATTAAGTGTTGTAGGGTTCTAGCTTTTATGCCTTGTATATCGCTTCGTTTACGTCGCTCTGCTTCTTCGAGATGTTGACTTCATTTGTAAAGTTAGAATGTGTTAAACATTATCGGAAATAGTCACACTTTTGTATAATTCGGGCGCGAATCTCTCCATCTTGGTGCGAACGACTCCTTGTTTCCACTAGATGTTAAATTCATAACCTCACCGGTAAAGCTGTCTTCTTCATTCATTTGTTCATTTCCCTCTAATTTGTCCACCTCTTTTAAAACGCTGTCTAGCTAGGAACCGTATGTACTTGATGCTACGTCGCAAAATATCGACCTTGGAGAGCTTTTGTCTGGCGGAGACGTGGGAAGGATTTTCCTCAATTCTAAGAACGCCATGTTCACGTTTTGTTGTCGCCATCGTTCGCGTTTACTCGTAGCAAACATGCTTCTCTCAACACCCAAAGTTTTTGCCGCGAGAACGCGGTTTTCAATGTCGGAGGTCGAGAATTCTGTACAATAAAGCGAGAACATAACGTGGATGGTGTAGATTGCGCAAAAACTATGACATAGTTAGAACAAGACGGCCGGATGATAATCCTCTCTTGGTTGGAAAGTTACACAGGAAGATATATATATATATACTTTTAATAAATGCAGAATGGCGTATTGAATGCATCTCTGTGATGTCGTTACGCTAAGAAGATACGAAAAGCGAGACGAACGTGATTGCATTCGTCCCCGTTTACCGTGAATCTACATGAATCCGCTACACGCAAAATGAGGACGGTTTGAAGCGTTTTAGCTTTGGAGCGCTGTTTTCACGGCGTTCTTACTTGGAAGTTATTATTTTACCTCACAGTCCACAGTCAGTAACATAGCTAGGTAAATCATCTCTGCTAGTGTGTCTAGATGTTTTAAATATAGTTCTGTTATGAGTTTCGGTGGGTAGTTTTGGGAATAACTGAAACTACAATGATATAAAGTGTAGATTAAGTAGCTCACGAGAGAGGATATCCGCTCTCTAGGCAATGTCATCAATATCTTGAAGGTTCCTGTGTTTTTTTTTTTTTTGCTGATGATACTAACATGTCTAACATATTCTTTTCTCAAAACGACTTTCTTGAAAGGACCTTGAGTAAGGAGTTTCTGACACCGACAGCTTGATGCTAGGACAATACGTTATCAATAAATGATTCAAAATCCAAATTTAGGGTTTTCAAGCCCAGGCAGAAAAGGCTAAACCTTGCTATTAAGCTAGGAATAAGTGATTGCGCCATTAAGCGAGTGAGGGATAAAAAAGCAGTTAGAACAAGACATCGCCTGATTATCAGGCTATCCGTAGGAGTTTGGAGTAGCAGCCCCTTTTGCCCTCTTTCTCCTGTAGCCCCAGGGGATGCTCCCCATAATAGCCTATACAAGGGGGCTCCCCCCGAAAGGGGAAGCTTTTTGATGCTTCAGGTATGTGAAAGGGTCTGAGGGATCTCATTAATTGAAGTATATGAAAGGTCATGGAAATCTGCCATGTCCGCCTAATGCAGGTTTCAATAGATAACGCCATATGAGGTGTCAAATGCCATTCAAATGAACAGTGGAAACGTTTAGAATACTCACAGAGACTATGACGATATACGTTTGTATGCATTTCTTTACCAAAGTAGACCAGTTGATCATAGTACCTTGAACATAGATTGCAACTCAAATTTGAAGAAATCAGATGAGTGAAAAGAGCTCTATTCAAACAAAACGGAATAGAAAACAATACTGTACTGGGAAACTAGTAATCAAATAAGTTCGTCAAGTCACATTTTATAATGTAAAAATCGAAAAATTTGTGGGTGACAATTCGAGGCAATCTTTAGCATTTCCGGTGTCTGGCGTGTTGTGTGGTGGAATTTAATTACAAGTGTCCGTTTAATACAGGTTGGCAACAATAGAAATTACCATTTCAGGTACTTTGTAGGTGTTCGCGTCCGCTTAATACAGGTGTCCGCTTAATAAAGGTTTCATTTAAAGTAAATAAGGGAAATTTGGGGACCTCCGCTACTGTCCGCTTAATAGACGGTGTCCGCTTAATACAGGTTTCATTGTAGGTATACATGTATGAAAGAGTAGGGGTATCTTTTCTGTCAAAGATGGTATACGAAAGGGTAAAGGTTGGGCTTCGGGGCGGAGCCTCCCAGTATTAAACGTTGTCTCTTGAGAACCCTACTCTCCCCCCTCGGGCCTTTAGCCTCTTGCAGGACCGCCTGATGATACTCAAGTTTTACAAGACAGGATGACCATGGGCCATGGTCAGTAAAGGTAGCTAAGAAAATCATCTTTAAATGTGTCAAGATGTCTTTAATATAGTACTTTTATGAGTTTAATCGGTATGCAGATACAGTATCAAGCTATGCAAAAAATTAGAGATTCTCTCGGTAATTTTAATAAAATCTTGAGGGTTGGGTAAACGGAAATTAGTCTTATACGTCACTAGTAAGGTGCATAATGGGAAGTGTTTTTACAATTGTAACTGCGCTTTGTGGAGTTTATTCAGTTTCATCAGAGGGTTCGAAATATAAATTCCATTGATTGAATGTGAGTTTGTTTGGCCAGCGAAAAGAAGAAGTTCAATTTATCTCTGCTGTTAGACTTGACATCAGAAACGTACCTTCAGTATCTGTAAACACAACAAGCTCACGAGGTAAGTGCGTCTGAGTTTTCAACTGAACTAACCACGGTGTCCTTGTGAAAAGGACGTTAATTATATATAATTACCCCTTTTGACCGTGGAACTAAAACTCAAAGTAATCCTACTCGAAGGCTTCAAAGTGCAAAGAGAACTGAACTGTCATTTATCAATTATTCTTCAATTAAGCAGTGAACCAGTGATCCAGTGAATAGAAAGATTTACTGATCCCAGAGGCGTGGATAGAAATTTTTTCAGAGGTATTAACAGTTTGCCAAATCGTTTTCACGGGTGATTTGATATGATGTTCGTTTTGTGTCAATATCTTGAGGTAATCATCTCTCTTCGTCTTTGGACAATGTTCTTTGGTGAGCTAGTACGCAGCTTTCGCGTTAAGGACAAAATCGCTCCGGAAAACGTCGCATTTCAATTTTAAACTGATTAACGGCAGAGGAGTTACGTAGGCAGATGCACCCTTTATCTTTTGTTCCTTTTTTATTTTGTTTTTGTTTTAAATAATTTCTCTTCGACATCAGTTTTTTTGCAGATACGCATGTACTGTCGCAATTTGTAATAATCATCGCACTTTGTAATACCTGTCGCAATTTGTAATAAATCCATCGCACTTTGTAATACCTGTCGCAGTTTGTAATAAACCGTGTCGCACTTTGTAATAAAAAAGCTGTCGCAATTTGTAATAACAGTCCATCGCACTTTGTAATAAACTAAGCTGTCGCAATTTGTAATAATTCCATCGCACTTTGTAATAATGTTTTGAGAGTGATTCAACTTACCTCGTCAACATTAATATAATGCCAAAATATGCATGGTACTTCATAAACAAAGATGATAACGTCTGCAAGCACGTAACATCTCCGCTCATTCATTCACTTGCCATGCGAATACAGCAACATTCATGCGAAAAGTCTCAACGACGATGAGCGATGATTGGTGGCTGTATTTGCAGGCTAGGTGGTGGCAAAATGTAAGGAATCGTCTTCAACGTTAACTCTACAAGCATGAAAAATTATAATACGTCTGTCAAGAAAAGACCGCAGGGGTTACTGTGGTGAATTTGCATCCGCTCTCTAAGAGTTCATTACCATGCCATGTATGGGGGTGCAATGCAGAGAGATATTTCCTAACTTTCTTCTGCAAATCCTGACTATGTTGCTTATTAGGGTAATGATTAGCAACTCTTTATTCTAAAAAAGAACTCTCACCGAAAAATTGCCTTATAGTTAGCTAGATATTGGGTTGCCCTGAAGGCGTCACGGATCGGAATCATGCGTGGAAATTCCGCAAAGCATGCATTGTCATTCTGTGTATGTCGTTTAATATTGTAACCTTGGAAATTTACTTTGCACTTCTTTTGTTTTTAGTGGAAAAACACTGTTTTACGCAAGGGTAGCGGAAAAAACCTAAGTACACTAAGAATGTTGTTAGTTCTTTCAAGAGTTGTTTTGGAATTGGAAAAGCAGGACGTGATTACAAAAAAGGAACAACATCTCGGCTTAACCTTGCGTAATTCTGGCAAAAAAGGGATAAAAACACTGTTACAGAACAAGCTTAAGATAAGATAGTATAACCAGCATTTTGATTCATTGTTTGTTCACCGTTTGGCAGAAAAGCATATCCTACAACTTGGACATCCTCAGCTGGTGTGATAAAATACTGAAAATTTTGTATATATTTTTTTCTAATTAACGTAGCGTAATTCTCAATAAGTATACTTTGGGCCGGCCTGTCAAACTGAGAATTATTTTTATCTTCACAGGAAACAGCCAAGGATCATGAACTCTAATTTCTTTGCCTTCGCTATTTTCCTCGCTTCCGTAAGTTCCTGCTTATTTACTGACGTCTCTGGATGGCGGCAGAAATGTTTGGGCAATTACTGTTCTGGCACACATGCAATGAAGGCTGTCTGCAAAGATGGTTACTGCGTCTGCAATAGTCAAGACTACGATTATAATACTTGTTTGCGTAAGTAGAACATTGTTTTGTCAGTCCCGATTGTGAAGACAAATCAACACAATTAACCATATAAATCTAGTATTACAAAAATGTTTGTATGCTACGGTGGGTGTGTTTAGCTGTGTTTCCTCACTGAAAAATTTAAACTTTCAAGGTAATTTTCAGGTAGTTTCCAACCTGCACGCCATGCACCCCAATCACTTAACACAAAACCTCCTGAGTTCTTTCCTCAACTTGTTTAGCCTCCTCGCACAGACCTTCTTAGAACTTTTGTTTTTGCTTTTTATTCCTCTGATGCCGATTACTATAACTATTTATAATTTCTTTAGCTGATGCATATGGATGTAAAATCGAGATAAATTCTGAAACAGCCTTTGCTAGACCATGGAATAAGAACCAACATCGCCCTCCTATCTACAGCTGCACGCCTGGAAACAGTTCCACACTGTTCGAGGTTCACGTATTGACTATGCACAAAGTCAGTTTTGACAGACGCCCATCAACTGCCCACAACGCTGTTGTGAATATCGTCAACCGCAGAAACTCAACCAGACCGATTATCCTAGTACTTGGAAGTGACGAACCTGTTAACTGGATTCTCAATTTACCCGGTGGTTTAACCATAAGTAAAGTTATATTGGTACGCATACACTCGCACAACACGAGGCAGAATGACAAATATATAATCATCACCGGTCAGACAAGTCGTTCTTCTTATTATTTTTTGTAGAATGTAGAGGAGGCAGCCCTAATGCTGTTAAAAAGGAATCTTTTATAATAATAAAAGGTCAACATAGTTTTTCGAATGTATTCTACTCTTTAAAGAATTCCCGTTTTTCTCTGGCTCGCTGATTCATCTCAGTCACATGTTACACTTTTTGCTCCTTAGGTTATACAACACAGCATGTGATCAATATTTATATCTCTTGGAATGTACCTATATGACCTATATTTGAGTTATTAAGAAAGTGCAAAAAGTCTGCGATATAAGCGCAATTACTGTAATGGGTAGGCAATGACACAAAAGATGCTCTTTCATGGATTACCAGAAAATCACTGATTTTGGACAAATTTTATTAATATCTAGTACTAGGCCATTTAAGGCAATTTCTCTAACCAAGAGCGTGCATGTCAGATGTGAGGAAGGCTTTCCGCAACAATAATTTTTTGAAACAACCCCCAAAAATAAAAAGACAACGATAATGGGGATAATGACGACGACGGGGATGATGATGATGATAAAAAGTTGGTTTTTTTTTTTCAGGTCTTTTCTTATTTGAGTTATTATGTTGAAAGCACTGTGAGTAGAGACCTACGCCAAGTGCAAGCAATTGAACGAAAGAGTTACGCTCACGGATATGGCAGTGATGCAGGGGGAGGAGATACAGCAATGCTTCTAAGGTAAGTAACTAAATGCAAAGTTGTTTGCGCTTATTCCACATTTTTTTTTAAGAAACGATATCCAATCTGAAATGTGTTTAATTCTCGATAATTTTGACATACGTTAGTTTTATAAATTGTTTATTCCAATCCCTCATAAAACACTCTGTTTGTTCCTCTCTTCTCCCAATTTGCAGAAACTATCGTATTGTGGCAAGGGAGAACTGAATATTCACAAGAGCATTTGAAAACAAAATTGATGCAAATTTGGGGGTGCCGACAGAGTATATTATGGGGGATAAAAAAAAAATAACGATTGTTGATACCTACTTACACTGTTCCTTTATTCTAGACAAGTACACGACAGGTTTGGTGTGGTGACGTCATTTACAGGTACTTATAGAGCGGAAGAATGGTCACTGGTGGTGGGCTCCTCAAACGGTAGGTATACCTATTTTACCACAAGAAAGGATGATATCTGGGCGAATTGACAGTTGGGTATATAATTTATTAGTAAAATCCAACGAGTGGTCTATTATCAATGCTGCGTTCTGATTGGTTGAGCTACTACTAGGCGATATGTTATAGCCCACTGGAAGCGAAAAGAGCCGGCTTTGAAAACGAAGACAATAGCGTCTCAATCACGTTTTGCTAGCTAAAGTTGTTTTGTCTCAATATTTTTTACCAAATAGTTGGATTTTACTAAAACAATTATTAATCTCGCCCTAATGGCCCTCTGAGTCAATAGCCCATGAGGCCCAAGGCCGAAAGGGCTATTGACTCGGAGACCATTAGGGCTCGAGGAATAATTGTTAAAAAGTACCTCCGCAAATGAATAACAGGCTACCACACGAAAGGAACTGACTACATAGGCCAAACGTTATGTCACATGATGACATTAACAACTAAACGATAACCAAATGTACGATCTAACAGCAGCTAGCCGTAGAATATCACAACCTCGTAACGGCTGCGAAAGAAATACGTACTCCATTCGAAAATACAATACGAGCCCCACACCCATCCCTAGACCTCTGATACGTGCCGGCTAAATAGTAATTTATGCTAATTCATTTCCGATTTCCACAAATTACATTTTTTCGTATAACCTTAAAGATATAATATTCTTCCAGACCAATAACATAATGTTTTTTGTCACTGTTTTTTATTGGAGCCTATTTGGATAACTCCATTTTCCTGCTTAACCTGATTAATCTGATCGCAATGAATAATTGCAAGCATCATCTTTGGAAATTAAGTGTTCTTATTCAAGAAAGCATTGCAGTTTCTCTTAATTTTAGATTATACCACATCATTAATGGCATTTCTCTTGAGCAGGTTCAGGGAATGGAAATCTCAGCATCCCACTAACTCCTGCAGCAGCTGCACTACTTCCGCGGCAGAAGTGTTTCGAATCGCAGAATCGACCATACTATTGCCCTGGCCAGAACACAAACGTAAAGGCCGATTGTATTGACGGATATTGCGTCTGCACTGGTCGAGGCTACGTCTATGAAACTTGCTTGCGTAAGTTTTTCCTGATGATTGCAAAAACAAAAATAAATAAATAAATTTCCGTGATTTGTACCCTCGGCAGCATTAATAGCACTAATACTAGTGGGCCCGATCAAATGTCTGAAACAAATAATTTAAATCAAACATAAAATGGAAAATTTTTCTGAGCTTTCTTGTGTTTGAACATTCTCCTTTTTCTTTCATATAAATATACAGTCTTGGATTTGTACGCTGGTGGACGGCTGAATTTCGAGCAAGTCTCCGATCCAATCCTAAAAGTCTGGTGTACTTGTATTGAAATTCCGACCCTGCTCGCCATTAGAGTTCCAGTAGCTCAACTCGGAGGGTCGTTTCTGAGCTTTCTGGTGTTTGAATTCTCCTTCTTCCCTAAATCAATATTGTAATGTAAACCCTCAAGTCTTTCTTCAACTACAAACAACATTGATTTAGGAGTGGGGGGGGGGGGGGGATTTACGGCGATAAAAAAAATATATGTTAAATGAACGAAATTTTTGATAAATGCGCGTTTTTTAGAAATGTTTGTCAACTACTTTTGTCACTGATTGTAGGACAGACATCGACGGAAGACTTACAGAATTGATCGGTTATAGAACTGATGTAATCACGTTTTACAGTAGGAAAGAGGTGTCAATGAAAACTGCACTGCTATACAATTATTTGAGTAGAGACGCTTTTTAGCTTTATTTAGACAGACTTAGCATTTCATTATGACAACTTAAAACCAACGTAGGGGAGTTCTCAAGTGTGTTGCTTGACTTGCTTTTGCCTGTTGTATTCTAAGGGTATGTACCCTTGAAACCGAAATTCGTTAAAACAAAAGAAAAAAACACGGACTCAAATGCAAAATACAACTGCCTGTATAAAACACGCGGTCTTCTGAAAGAAAGTAACCTGAGATCAGGCTCTATTTTCGTTTCGCTTTGAAAATTACATTCCGGCGGGCAAGGCGAAACGAAAAGAGAGCCCCAATTTCAGCGGTGTCCGTTAGAGAGAATGTTTGAGAACCGCTCAAATTGGGCCTGATCTCAGGTTAGAAAGAAAGAGAAGGAGTTAATTTTAGAAAAATTATATATGCTTCTCGTCAGGAAAAATGTAACTTTTTCATTTCTTTAGCTGATGCATATGGATGTAAAATCGAGGTGAATTCTGCTACAGCCCTTGCTAAACCACGGTATAACAAACGAGAGCGCCAGGCAGTCTACAGTTGCACACCAGCTCACAGTTCCACTCAGTACGAGGTCCACGTATTGGCTATGGGCTTGGGCGGGTTTAACAATACTGCGCCAAGAATCGGTTACGCCATGGTGAATATCGTCAGCCGCAGACAGTCAAACAGACCAGTTGTTCTCGTACTTGGAACTTACGTACCAGTTAACTGGTTTCTTAATATACCCCCTGACATTTTCATCACTAAACTAATATTGGTAAGTACTCTCGCAAAATTCCGGTTTTTTCTTTTTTTAAAAATATTTTTTTATTTCCCCACCTTATAATTAAACAGTAAAAATTACAATGATTCGTAAGAAATGGCAAGAAAGCCCAAAGAAACCACTAGGCTTAAACAACGTGGGCTTTCTCTACTAAACTTAATACACTTAATATTCATTTTAATTGAACGGCGAAGGCAGAGTAACAATAATGCGTAGTAACAAGGTATTAAAAAAAGGTAAAGAAAAAAACTGATAAAGACAAAAGACAAAGCTGCCTGAGAAATGGAAAAAAGGGGAGGGATGGAGGGGAAGGAACAAGTTAAGTAAGAAGGTGTTTCTTAAAAGTCGATACACCAACTGGCAGTAGCTATTCGCGCTGCAATTCATGAGGCAGAGGAGCTGAAACCCTGATTTTTTACCAGTTAATATATTTCTTTTTAAGTCTTGGTACCCGTTATAACATGTATTCCACTTTTCTTAGGAGAACTTTTTCCTTCTCACTTTTCGTTCCTCGTTTATCTCAGTCGCATCGTAAACTTTTTATTTTTTAGCTCAGCACACAAAACAACGTCTTTCAGTGTTTTGTTTTTGACAGACATCTAAAATAAAGGATAATTTTAGCTTAACCTATCTGTGTTGTTAAGAAAGTGTAGAGGGATGATTATATCTCTCTTAAGAACAATTTAAATGGGTTAAGGCGAAATGACACGAAGTACTGATTGATCTTTTGGTGGCTTTTCATGGAATACCTGGAAATGTTTAGAGAGAAAGTTATATTATCTGGTAGCCATTCAAGGCACTTTGTCTACCAGTAGCGCGTCAGTTTTAAGAAAACTTTTCGACAAAACTTTTCCTCTTTAAAACCAAGAAAGAAACTTCTTGTCTCTAAAACCCGAAGCGAAATGTTGGTGACGAAGAGTTGGATTTTACTTGTAGGTTGGTTCTTATTTGAATGAAAGTTCCGTTAGAGGGGACGTTGACCAAGTGAAAGCAATTGAACGAAAAAGTACCCATTCCTATCTAGACTGGAAAGGAGGATATGGAAATGATTCACTAGGAGGAGATACAGTGGGGCTTCTAAAGTAAGTCAGCAACTAATAGCAGCCAATAAATGAATGCTAAACAGAAAGAACAGATGATAAGGAGATACCCGGTAAAGAAATATAAATGTATATAAAGTTTCAAATGTTAAAAAGAACGCGAACGTTTCGGGTATATGACCCTTTTTCAGTGTGAAAAAAAAAAACCGTTGTACAGTGCTACTCAATATCATAGACATAAAATGATCGAAGCACGCCCGCGTGTAATGGCGCGCGCAAGATGTATGTAATGTCCCAGTTCTAATGAAACTGAACTTGATATTCAGTCCTTTCGGCTGAACGGTGCTGACCCGAAACGTTTGTGTTTTTTTGAAAACATCTGACATATTCATTCCATATTTCCTAGAGAGAGACATACAATCTGAAATATGCACAGGTCTCTACAATTTTGTCAAAAGATAGTTTTGTATTGACCATTTTAGATACCAACCTACATTTTCCACTTTTTGTAGAGAACTAACGTGCAATGAGTACGGTGTGGTGACGTCATTTACCGGCACTCACAGAGCGGATGAATGGTTACTGGTGGTAGGCTCCTCAGACGGTACGTATACCTAAGTAACGTTTTACTTTCTTCAGTCTTAACCGATGTTAAACATTTAAGGACTGGTCTCTAGGGAATTGAAACAAAATGAACTACATGTAATTTCCAGTAATAGACCTTTTTACCGATACTGCGGCCATATTGAATTAGTTCGATTTAAGGAGTATTATAGGATGCCCAGGGGGCATGAGCACATTTCGTTCGTATTTTCGAGCGCTTTTCGGAACATTTTTTCTTAAAGTTTTCTTAGAATAAGATTCTAATGGGAAAAAAGATCCTTGTGCCGTGTTTGGATGTAATAATGATCGCCTTTTTGCCGAGAAATATACAGTGAAAGACCATATTTCTAATACTAAACTAGAGAAAGACGATCATTATTACATCCAAACACGGCACAAGGATCTTTTTTCCCATTACAATCTTATTCTAAGAAAACTTTAACAAAAAATGTCCCGAAAAGCGCTCGAAAATACAAACAAAATGTGCTCATGCCCCCTAGGCATCCTATAATACGCCTTAAATCGAATTAATTCAATATGGCCGCCGTATCGGTAAAAAGGTCTATTAAGTGATTTGTTAACTTGCCCAAAAACCACAAAGAAATTTCAGCGAGCGGTCAGCATTCGCGGTAACATTAGCACTCCCTCTGACGTCATAGATTCTGCAATCTTGCGCGCTCAGAGACTTTTGCGTTTTTCACGTGACTGTGAATTAACCAATGAGAGAGCGCGCTGTTGCGGAAACAATCCCTTTGATAATATGACAAAAGATTTCATTAAGATGTTTTCCATCGCTGTTTCTGATTGGATTATATTTGGATAAGCAATTTCTTTGTTAAGCTGGTTAGTCTCATGGCAAAGAAAATCGAGAGCATCACCTTTGTAAAGTCTTCTTGCGCAAGGTAACTTTACAATTTCTCTCAATCTTAGATTTTAACAGACAAGGAAGTACCCAAAGTCAGACACGTGTTGCTCAGTGCAGTTCCAGTGCGTCCGGATATGGAACCAAGAGATTCTTAGGCTTTTTAGTTATAATATTAATGATGGCAATTATTTAGTGAGTGAACTGTTCTAGTTGGAAAACCTGCTAAGGGTTACTTAGGCGGTGAATACGTCATACATAACTCAGGAAATCTCGGACGTTTAATTTTCGTTGTCTTCTTCTCTCACTTAATTTCTAACAAAGTCTGGACAAAAATTCAAACATTTTGCTAAAACGCAGACCTAACTGATTTTTAAATACCTAAATGCTCACTGAATGATAAGAGAGGAACCTGTATATAACAGATATAATGAGGGGCCAAGTAACTGGCAAAATATGTACGCTGTAGCGAGTTGTCGTTATATCGAGGTTCTTTTTCATGCATTTTGCTATTACTAGGGTGAAAAATACCGTTCGTTGTATACCTAAAACGTTTTTTATATCGAGGTTCCGCCGTACGTCCATCCTTGCTTCGTAATGTCAGTGTAAACGCTAATAGTAAACATGTCTCACACCAGTTTGTGGACGAAGTTATTTCTGAGGCAGTAAATCACTAAGCTTTGTAGGGTTCTAGCTTCTGAGCCTTGTATATCGCTTCTTTTACATTGCACTGTTCCTTTGAGTCGTTGAAACATTACAGGGAATAAAGAGTCACCCAGTATTTTCCAACCGATTTATTCCTTGAAGTGACAACAAGAAAAACTTGTTGAGAACGACGCCTCGTTTCCACAAGATGCCGTTAAATTCATAACTTCACCGGTAAACCTGTCTTCCTCATTTTTCTCTAATTTGTCCATCTCTTTTAAAACGCTGTCCAGAAACCGTATGTACTTGATGCTACGTCGCAAAATATCGACCTTGGAGAGCTTTTTGTCTGGCGGATACGTGGGAAGGATTTTCCTCAATTCTAAGAACGCCATGTTCACGTTTTGTTGTCGCCATCGTTCGCGTTTACTCGTAGCAAACATGCTTCTTTCAACACCCAACGTTTTTGCCGCGAGAACGCGGTTTTCAATGTCGGAGGTCGAGAATTCTGTTCTCGAAAAAAAAGCTATAGCAAATGGAGTTGAGCGCTCAATGATCAAATTGTGTAACTGGTGAGGATTGAGTGTTATGGCCTTTGATAGTTCCTTCTTGCGAGTTTTGTCCATCGCCCTTGAACTTTCAATACTAATTTGTCCGAAACTTTTCCTTTTAAAATTCTTATCAGCCATACCATCTCATTCTTTTAATCCAATTAAAGTTTTTAAGGTATTATAATAATAGCAATTAATACCAGATAATTGATGCCCACGCGTGCGGTCCAACTTTAACAGTAGAGCAATTTGAACTTCAACAGCAAACTAAAGACTAAACCTCGCTGATTCTGTGCTGCTTAATTATGCAAAATGTAATCTAGGTGCTGTTAACGAAGGCATGAAACAATACGCAAACATAGCTTAGACCGTCTGTTTTTACTATTTTTGATAAAGGAAGACGAAAGCTCAGTTTGTTTGCGATAAAAATCTGCCGCGAATGTGCTTACATAGAAGTGAAATATTTCAGGGATTTTAACTTTTATATATCCCCCGTAGATTTCCAACATAAACTGCTTACAAATCAAGATGCAATTGTCTTACGTACCCATAACGTGTCATAAGACGTGGAAAAGAAGCCTTACTTAGATCTTAAATACCACCTTATTCTTTAATACGTGGCCATAAATTTTAAGCTTCTTAACATTTTGACATTATTATTTGGTTGTTAAAGGATTTTCCCTTCCCGTGTTTACTTTTGTCGGTAATTTCAACCCAATCGGCGACAAAGAGGTTGATGTTTTCGATATTGTAACCGTTAAGTATTAAATAATGATATCAGGCATTTTACTGAGCAGACTGAGCGACGCACGCCACAGAAACTTCAGTTACTGTTCTAGCCTGTTGGATGAAATTTATTTCTCTTTTCTTGTTTAGCAGTTATGGATTTATCTTTGCAACTTTTCGACAGCTTCGATGATACCAAAAGAGGTCTCCTGACCTATAAGTTTTCATGACCTTAAAACTAATTACATTTCCATACTGCTTCAAAAAGACCGATATTTAAAGCTACAGTTTCGCTCCTTATTGAGTGATAACTCTTCAGGCTGGTCTGTTCTTGACATCTTTCTATTCTGTTTCCAAAGCAGAGATTTCATTTTTAATTCATTTTACAACTTTTTCATTTTCGATTTATTTTACAACTTTTTTTTCAACGATTTTCTAAAACAATATTTTACCATAAACATTTTGTTTTCGAAAGATCAAGATTACGGTGTACTGAATTTTGTTATGTTCTGCGGTGGAGTTTATCTAAGAAAAGTCAAGAAAGTTTCAGTTAGGAGCGACTGTATGTGTAATCAAGCAAAAAAAATTGTACCGCCCTAGACTATTGAACTCGTTGACAAGCTTTTTTTAAAGCTAAAAATTGTGTCAGACCTTGCGTCAGCGCAAATGAAAACGTACAGTGCTTCTCCTCTTGCGTTGATTGGTTTAGAAAAATTAAATCCGCCTATTGGGCGATAATACGCTGTGATTATGCGCGCTATCAAATCACCACTGTGGTACAGTTATCCTTGAGAAACAATCTTGTGGAGACAAGCAGCGGGGTTGCGAAGCAACTTCGTTCCCAGGGCTTTTTCCCTTAAGAAATAGGAGGGGCGGGAAAATGCCCTGGGAACGAAATTGGTTGGGAAGGACTTGGAGAAGAGGGAAGTTAAGGTAGGTTCTTCGCTCTCTCCAGTCCTCTCTCACCCCTGTCTCATGAGTGTGCCCTGGTTGACAAAACGTGGTTTGAAGAGGTTGTGGCGCCGGTTCAACAAGTCTGCGCGCACACTGTGTGAACAACTGACCTAAAGTGGTCTACGCCCATCTCACAGTTAAATTTTACTCAATTAATTGATTAATCCACCAAAAGCTGACATTACTGACCTGATCACCTAAACAGTCGGAAATATAAGGCCATGTCAAGTGCTTATAAACTTCTCATGCCGTGCAGGAGACTTGAAGCGACATATTTTTGTCCGGCTAAGTATCCTTTAATACGCATGCGCTGCGAATGAATCTACGTGATCTACATTATGGTCTGTATAACTTAAGCTAGTTGCGCACGAATTTAAGGGCAGGGCAGTGTATTCTTTCTTCTTACTTTCCATCGACGCGTGTCGGTGCTTCGCTCCTGCCAGCTTTCTCTTCAGCTTTGCGCTCGATCAAAAAACGCTTGCAACCGAAAGCATGGCGCGGTAAAGAAGTTTTTCGATTAAGAACACGAGCGAAACGTTTGATCGACAATTTTTTTTGCGCGTTCTTTGGACCCAGAAGGTTTGGGAAAAGCATGCCAACAACCTACTTTTATATCTGTTGTTTAGTTCAAAGACGTTCAGTTACTGATTTAGTTTAACACGGCCTGACAGTGTGTCCAGCTATTTTAGATCTGAAATATATACAAACGTGCCGCTTTACTACACTAGCGGCATTCACAGGAATTAATCTGTAGAGTTTACATTGATTTGCTGCAATGGTCGACCTCTCTTTTATGAAGCTTAATTTATCCATAAAATCAAAGGTTAAGCCACATTGCAGTTTTGTTTAGTAAACCAGAAAAGCGTTATGTTCCAAATAGTTAAGCTGCCTCTCTTTTTTCAAGTCTTCGCGTGGAACTGCCAACATAGTATAGTCAGCTCAAAGATGATCTCAAAATCCGGATTTGCAATCCGGAGTGTTTCCATTCTATTGTGTGCATAGCAGATCAACACCTCTTTGAACGAGTTCGGTATTCTTTTTTTAGAACCATGACCTCTTAATCAAATCTATCCTTCGAATTATGAAGCTTATGTATATACACACATCAGATAAATTCTTCGGATGTAAAAAGCCCATGTCACTGATTATTTTTGGTGGCTTACTACAAGACCTACAAGAATAAGTGTTGTTTTGGCTTTTTCAGTTTTCTCCTCCTTTGGCGAGACTGAATAACCAAAGGACATGAAAAGGAGAGCCAGACAGGAAATAGCTTCTCCTTCATTTAATTTTGTGTTCACCTTTGATTCGTGTCTGCAGGGGATGAAAACCTAATATCTGCTCAAAACGGTTATCCCACCCTCAGATTTTCAGATTAATACTATTAGATGAAAAGTTAAGGTAAGCAAACAGGAAATGCAAACTGACATTTTGTAGGAGGGTCAAAAACACCTCTTTCCCTACCCACCCCTCCCGCGCCTTTATCGCGAAGCAGGTATTAATTCTTTACCGCGGGGACCACTTTTTTAAATACTATGTGCCGGTAAAACTTGTGGTTCAGTTTGAGCTCTTTAGTCTGAGAAATAGTTAGAGACACTCGGAGAATACAGTTGCCCCTATGTAAGCATTCGAACCCAGATCATGTATGAGGAATCGGACAGTTCAAGAAACTGTTACAGTTCGATACATTCCTCCGGTCCTTTATTGCGGAAGATGCTTTTTCCACATTTGAATCTGTGAATGAATCTCAAAATTAAAGCTTCTAAGCAGTACTTTTCTGTGGTGCTGTTTACTTTGTTATGCAAAGTGGTTCTTACCTTTGAGTTTGTCGAAGTTCTTAAGTGTGACCATTAAAATTAAAGCTACTGAGCAGTACTCCCCTGTGGTACTGTTCATTATGTTGTACAAGGTGGTTCTTACTTTTAAGTCTGTAGATGAAATCCTTAAGTGTGGCCATCTAGATGAAAGCTATTGGGCGGTATTTTCCTGTTGTACTGTCTATGATACTGCACACGGTAGTTCTAGCATTCTAGAGCCTGTGGATGCATCCTAAAGTGTGACCATTCAAATGAAAGCTACAAGGAAGCTCCCTTTTCTGCTGTCACTCGGACATTCTCAGGACACTCAGAGTGCTGATGGTGATGCGGATATCCGAAAGTGGGAACTGTTGTCTTCACTATGCAGAATTTCTGGAATCCATACATTTGCATTTTTAAACGAAATCCAATTGTCAGTATAGACCTTGTCACGGTTTTCGACGCCATCTTGACGAGTAGGCAAACGTGCGAGAAATTACAGTGTTTGTATGAGAATCTAATGTCGCATAATTTCCGTAGAACGGCTGTTCTGAAAAAAAAATGGGATTTGTAAACTAAAGCTTCACTCCTGAGGATTCTTGAAAAAATTGGAGGCGTTACATGCTCTAGAAGACCTAGAGCCACTTTTTAAAATTTTCTGTACATTTGTCTGTAAGAAAGTCCCGGGAAAATTACAGACAAATATATGGAAAATCTAAAGCAAGCCTCTGGAGAAATTTAAGCACAGGTACGCCCCCCAAAATTTTTTAGGAAAATTCTTTCCTTTGCAGCTTTAGTTTACAATTGATATTTTTTTCAGAACAGCCGTTTTACGGAAATTATTCGACATTAGATTCTCATACAAACACTGTAATTTCTCACGCGTTTGCCTACTGGTCAAGATGGCGTCGAAAACCGTGACAAGGTCTATTCATATACAAAGTATAGGACAGCACAGTGCATTGCATTAGAGACTTTTTATATAATTTGTTCGCGAAACATATCGTGACGAGTTTTTATCTTTTTGAATGGATTAACCCTCGCAAGAAATAAAATACGGCTGTTTTTGAAGACTTAAGCGTTGAGTTTGGTGCTGCGCGATGCGGATCGGAACGCGCGGACTAGCGGGCGACATATCGAAGGAAATACCGCAACTTCACAGAGATGCGACGGAGATAAGTAGTAATACCTCAATACGGTATGAGGTAAACATAAGCTAAAACGACCTGTAAAATGATGCAGTGGAATTAGGGGTTCAAGAATCTAATGAGCTTGTTTTAAAAGGTTATCTCTAATTAGTAACAAAATATAGCATTTGTCAGCTGTGGAAAACTCCCCATATGAGTATGGACGCGCATGAACGAACGGGCCACAAATGCCGAGTTTTTTATTTTTACATCTGAAGCCATAGTTAAGGAACATACCGGTTATTGTTTTAAAAACCCGTATTGGAAATTTTTGTGGCTTAACTTTAGGAGTGCCTGTTCTTTAGTTTAGTTAGAGACTATAAACACTATATACTTCGAACTTATGAACCGGATATTAAAACCGCAGCCCGGGCGCAGGTTAGGGACGCTTAACTTGGAACAGCGCGTCCTCGAGAATTGATGTGAGCGACGCGGAGCCAATTCCTATAGCTTTTCTTTATCCCTTTTGGCCATTGGTTGGAACTCACAGAAATTAAGAAGGAAGTACTCAGTAGATTATGTTTTTAAGAAAAATCGCATTTGAATTTCAACTACTTCCGTCTTTAACAGCAGAACAAATTATACCACATGAAATTACTCCTGATCAGTGCTTTTATGTGAATGGACACGCCATTGTGGATTTCAGCAAGCTTAGGATCAAACGTTTCCGCGACGACAGAACATTAGCCAACTTTTTCCCAATTTATTGGGTAGGTAACACGAGTTGCTCCACACCACGCCTATGTTTAAAGGCGAGTCTAAGAGCGAGACTATGGACATGAAAACTATTTTCTATTCTAATGCAAATGAACTCATTTTCTCAAGAAGCGTTTAACTCTTAGACTCGTTTAGAATGCGAAAGATTTTGGAACTCGGAAATAACCTATTCATACAGGGCTTGAGGCTGAGGGGATTAAAACAAAAGATATGAACTATTCATAGCTGAATCGCAATGAGTTTTCATTTGTTTCATTCCCCTCAGCCTCGACGCCAGGTATGAATTTTAAAATTTCGAAAATGGCCAGTTGTGAAGTTGAAGAGACCCTTTTAACTCTTTCTCTGAAATATAAATAGGGGTTGGAGGGGGAGGGGGGGGGGGGGTGGTGTGGTTGGGTGGGGTGCAGATTGAGGTCCCCTACCACCACCGGCTGCCAAGTGCGGAATTAGTAAATCAAAGTAGTGTACTGCTCAGGTCTGCTCAGTTTCATTTGAACAGTCACGTGATATTATCTACAGAGTCGCAAGTTTACCCTTGATCTTGTGCAGAATAGTAAACAATATCAACGATCACAGGATAGAAATGCTCAATAGCTTTTATTGAATAGTCACACACAGTAATACGATTTCATCCAGGTACTCAAAGCTAGACCAGCGTTGTAGAACGCAATGAACAGTACCACGGGAAAAATCTTCTCAGAATAATTTTCGTTTGAATGGTCACATTAGGGACTTCATCCATAGTAGACTCAAAAGGTAGAAGTCCCTGTTACATAAGAGAGAAGTGTTCAACAGGAAAAACTAGTCATTGGTTTTCATTTCATGGCCACTTTCTAGAATTTTATCCCGACAAACAAACCGATAAAGTTATACGGAGCCATCTTGATAGGAGGTCGCTGCTCAGTAGCACTCATTCAGTTCATTCGAATGGTCACTCCTACACCGATTTCGCCTACAGGAACAAGAGCCAAAACCACCGAAATATGAGTACCTCTGGCCTTGCCTATGCACAGGACTTTATCACAAGAAGATGCTCATGATCTGGCTCAATAACGCTCGGTCTCGCTTTGAGATTTCGTCAACACATCTAAGCTAAAAAGTTAGAATAGAATAGAATAATTCTTTACCCTTAACAATATACAACTAACCTTACTAAGACCTGTTTTTCATGAATGCCACGTACACAATACTTTTAAAAAAAATCAGAAATTCAGATGTGCCAATCGTTTAACCAGGCTGTCCCAGAGAACTGCTCCGTTAAAAATGAAGCTGGATAGATGATGTCTGCTCACGAGATCTTCCTCTTTACTGAAAAACAAAACCGGAATACGAAAAGGAAAATCGTACGTGTATAAATGTGTCTTCACCTTGGGGCTTAACTTAACGGGGCTGGAGGTCTCAACTTTTCTAAATAGTTTTCATAAGCAAATAACTAACTTAACTGTAATTAGCCCGGATTATAAAAGACAGTAAGCTAATTGGAACATTTTATCTGATGGTATTTCAAAGCTGGGAAGTGCAGAACATCATTGTGGCTGACTTACGATTGTTTGTATGACCTGGGTTCAAGTAAGCTAATCTACTTTTACACTCGAAATATGTAAAGTAGTTTGTTTGGAGAGAGGCCTCGGTCAAGCGGTTTCCTCAAATAGACTTTATTATTCCTATTGGCTTGTTAAGTAAATAAACAAATGAAGTAACTTGTAAATTTATAGTAAGACCTTTCATCTACATGGCCGCAATCTGTACATTTTCGTCATGCCTAACGCGATCCGCCTTAAAACTGACTTGAAACTTTCGCGTCCGAAACTGTACCTTTTTTGCTTTTTAAGACTCAAACCGGGAATGCAAAGCACTGCCTTATAACAACTGCTCGTGTTACCTTCTTACAGCTGTATGATGTATGTGTCATGTTGGAGCAAGAAGAAGAAAAAAAAAACGTTTCCGAATACCGCATGCGAGGGGGTGTGTAATTAATTCCAATCTCAAAGGTTTTAGATCTAGCTGATAATGACGGTTGTTTCTTGACATGGGATTGGCGGAAAATGACGATATTTCGATATTTATCAAAACAAGGCAAGATATCTGTTTGACATATAGCAAAAACTTATCTTAAGGGCTTGCTATTTCCAGTAAACTAAGCCCGGGGAAACTCGTGTATCGTGTCAGTGTGACATTGTTTTTATCGCACGCAAGGAAGGATACTTATAACCTATCCATTCAAGGCCAAACTACTCATTACACGTATCTCTGGAGTGATACGTCCGTTGGAGGGCAGATATAGCAAACTGAAGTTTTTGATGAGCAGTTATTGATACGACATCGTTCATTTCCTTTACGAATCCCTCGCGGTCGGATGCAAATGTCTTGGAAAGTAAGTACGTCTTTAGTAACTCACACGCGATCTCGTCGGTCTGATATTTCTCCATATTATCACAGTCGTGCTTCCATACCAGTAGGATATTACGGGACGGCTATCAGGCGGAGACCAATCCATTTTGAGTTCGACAATCCGTTCCAAAGTCGAAGGAATTTTACAAACAGTCGGGAACGATGGCGACAACACCATGTCAACATGGCCTTTGGGGAGCTCAGAAAACTTCTTCCTACATACCCACCGGACAAAAAACTCTCAAAACACGACATTCTTAAACTTTCTATGAAGTACATTACATTTTTAAGCACTGTACTTAAAAAAATGGACTCTAACGAGCCTGATATTTGCTCTGATTGCGGTGTTCTGGGTAATGAGGACTCGTCCAAGTGTTCACCAAGCCCATCTGGCTCAACGTCATCTAGTGACTGTGGGGTTTTGTCAACTAAGTTAGATTTGGAACATGTCAGTGTTGAGTCACTAACCTCTAATATTCAGCTTGAAGAAGCAAACAAATGATCTTTCGAGCAAGAATGTTATGTCCTTTTTTGGACAATATGTAAATTATCTTCTACGCCTGGCTTCCAAGAAGCTCATGAAAATAAAGCAGAAGTCCATGAGAATTTCAGTCAAAGGAAACGAAACGACATCACTACACAGTTTGCTTTAAGAAGATGTAGCGTAAAACATCAGAACTACCTGACTCAACGATGACGGGCCGCCTGACTTTTCAGTTGGAGATCGTTGTTTGTAAACTATCTTTAACTGCTCAGTTTATTACATTGCAGCCTTCAAATTTGTAGCCGGAAGAAAAAAAAACATACACGAAACAGAATTTATAACAATTAAGCACCTTTTTCGCTGGTAAAAGCCAGGCGGCAATTTGGGCAGCTGATTGTGGTCAAGAAGGTTTCTCCAAAAGAATGCAAGAAATCAGTGCTACAGAAGGACATGTTTTGATGTCTTCCGGAGTTCATTCAGTTTACAGAAACATGTGTACTGCAGCTATTTTTATGATCATTGGCGAGATTACTACAGATCTCCCGTGTCTTTTTGCGTTATCAAACTATAAAGATTTTATCTCAGATTAAACTTGGTCATGTCGTCTTGGACCGATCGAAACAGATCACGTGATAACTTGATCTTTAAAGACTTTTTAAAAACCCTAATAGCCTCAAATAAAAGAAAAAACAAGAACTGAAAATGTAGTGTTAAATGTGGCTTTTAAACTAATCGGTGAGCTCAAAGGGTCCACTGTGATATTAAAGGTAACAGGCGGCTGTGAGCCAAGATTCTCAAACTGATAACCTCGAAGTTCAAGAATTCCCAGATCGAATGTTTTAAGTTATAAGTTTTCTATCACATGGATGTCAGCGGATAAATTACTTCATTTTTTCAGCTCTTGTTTTAACGCCTATATAAAGCATATCTGAGGCATTAGGATAAAGGAACTAAGAAAGATCTGAGAAAAGAAAATTTATATTCGCGGAGGGCTGAAAAAAAAATCAGGCACACTTTTTCACCTCTTCAATTTCTTATTGTCTTTTTGAAAGCTTTTTGGCAGGTTTTAATTACTTGGGTGTTTGTTAATACTACCTGTCAGCAGTTTTAATTATAAGATACACGAGCTGATGTCGCAGCTAACCTATTCCAGATTTTTTTCTTTTAAGCGAAAGGAACACTTCTGAATCAAAATTAAACCTCATCAATTTTTTCGTTTCTAACGTTGTCCAGGTTAGCCTATGCTGGTCTCTCAGCCAAATGAAAATAGGACGCGCACAATCTTGGAAAAGGGGGCGGTGGTGGGAAAAAAAAGGAGCCAAAAATAGGAGCCCCCTTTCTCTCCCCAGCCCCGCGAGTTTTTTTGCATCACTTTACTGGATGATATACGATAGCCTGCATAATTAACAATTATTCCTTGAGCCCGAATGGGCTCTGAGTCAAAAGCCCATGAGGCCGAATCCAGAATTCAGTGTGTCTATTCAGTGTATATTTTATGCCTGTCAAGTCTTTTCTAGATCCTACGTTTTGCTGCATATTCGTTTGCGGTCCTTTGCAGTTTAAAAATCCAACTAATTGGTAAAAAATATGGAGACAAAATAACTTTAGCTAGCAAAACGCGATTTAGCCGCTTTCAAATCCGGCGCTTTTCGCTACTTGTGGGCTATAACATATAGCGTAGTAGAAGCTCAACCAATCAGAACGCACCATTGAAAATAGACCACAAGTTGAATTTTACTAACAGGCGATGTATATTTTCGCGTTTTTCAGGCGAGCGAGGAGCGCCAGACACGTGCTACGGGGGAAGGCGCTCCTCGCTCGCATGGCGCTTGCCTTCGATCTCCTGAGAAAAACCGAAAAAATAATGCGTGTTTATATGGAGGCTAACTGCACGACTGCGCTAATATTTTTGAGCCTGGAACATGCTAGTTCTTGGTTTGCTACAGGCGTGGCTAGAAGATACAGTTTTCTAGCCTGTTTGCCATGGTGACACACTAGAAGTGTGCAGATGGTTAGAAGATGTCTTCCTCAAAGTACATCCGCAATTATTAATAACAGTGCTAATCAAGGGAACCCATACGAGTGATTTTGAGATGACAAACTGTCTCAAAAGCTCTGTGACTTTAGTCATTTGTAACCTGAGTACAGGATCGGTCTCTAAAAGAAAACTCGACCTTCGGTAAGGGGTGATTCTATTTACTGTTCCTGTTCCAATGGATACAATTTGAACCAATCAGATTGGATATATCCATCTGCTTTCTGTGCAAAACTGGAAACCGTGCTTGAAACGTCTCTGCAGTATCTAGGGTATCGCGTCCATACTTCTTCTTCTTCTTCTTCTTCTTCTTCTTCTTCTTCTTCTTCTTCTCTTGATCCTTCAGTTTACTTCACTGCTGCTCAAAGAAGGAAGGAAGGAGTCGTGGATGAAAGGAAAACAGACGTGCCTTCTTTACATGCTGTCCATATAATCTCCCATGGTCACCCCACCTATCATGTAAACGTGATCAAATTAAAATGAGAGATTATATGGAAGGGTGAGTTACCACATCTTAGTGGGTTACCTCACCTTCCTCTGGTGCCCCCCACCTCCATTAAACAGGCCATTTCAAGGTGATGCTAATTGTCTCTGTTTGGTTCGCTGTTCATCTTGTTTCTGTTACTGCGGAAGAGCGGGGGAGCTGGGCGGGCTCATTTACCATTTACCAGGGCGGATAAAGGTTGGGCTGTGAAACGAGCGCGTCCGAGCAAAACGGTGTGATGCAGTGGACTGGGACTCTGCTTAAACTAATTTTCGACTTCGGTCAGGGCTTGGGATATGGTTTGTCCATTAGACACTGCCGCTGTTACTGAATTATGGCGGCTTGATTTGTTTTCTTGCACTTCTTCCTCGTTCCTTTGTGCTGGTAGGCTGTCTCCGAGAGGCAAATGTTGCTATTTTTTTGCGGGAGGTTTAGTTGGAGTAGACAAACATCTCTTTCAAAGGGTTTCTCTAATTACTTCCATGACTCTACCACTGAATGATATTTTCGTTCTACTTCTCGCCAATGTCGATGTTATTCAAAAAAAACAACAACAACTAAGTGCTGTCTAAAACACGAAGGAAAATCTCATCCATGGCAAAACTAAAAGACAGCAGATCGTGTTTCATAACAAGATGACGTGTATTTTATAAATGCGTGCAGCTCGTGCAAGGTGAAATTATGCTAATTTCAATCACCATCATCCTTCTCTTTAATTTTGAAAAAAAAACCATCTTATACGTCTTTCTGGTTCTTCGAAACTTCAAAATTAGTTTCCCCTCAGTTTTTACTGTTTACCTTGTTTCGTTTTAGAGAGAAAAACGGAGAAAAACCTTTTAACTAACCTCAATAATTTTTGTTTACATGCGGATTTGTGATGCATTGCGTGAATCGCCATGGCGCGTTGCACCCGAGAAGCAAAGTTTGAAGCAGTACAACGCCACTATATCAAAATATATCAATCTAATTTTTTGTTATGTTATATAAAATTTATCCCCCTTTAACATATGTAAAAATTGAGGTTAAGAAGTGTTAAGCTTTTGCAAACGAAACGGCGAAAGACGATTAGGTGATATTTAGTCGAGGGAGGAGGTATTCAACGCTTTCAAATTAAACTCAAATTTTGGCATTATACGACCAACAAGTTTGACTTACAGGCACACAAACACAAACATATGAAACTGTTTATTGATATTGTTATCAAAAAAATTTATCTATTTAACATTGTAGCCTGAAATTACAGAAAGAAAATAGGATTTCCGGTTTGCAAAAAGGAAAATTTCGCCGGCCTTCAAGCGCGCCGGAAGCGCGGAAAGAGCGTTCGTGCCAGTCCTACTCCGCATCACACATTAAATGAAGAGCGGAGCGCTCGTTTCACCGCCCAATCTTTATCCGCCCTGCCGTTTACCGAACATCGGCTTTTTAATTTACCATATATGAAGTACCTACCGGAGCCTACCCAACGAGCGATTCATAGCAGGTTTCAGGTAAGCAAAGAGTTAGCTTGTACTTTGAAGTTTCTCTTTTTTAAATTCTCATGTTAATGTGTTAACTATCGCGACAATCTGTGCTTTCGCCTTTGTCGTTTGAAATTCCCTTATAACGGGTGTGCAGTCTTAAATATGTCAATGAAAGGTCGCCGCAGTAGAAGCACAAGTTGTTAAGTTGTCGTCGTTGTTTCCTCGATGTATTTGGATGCGAAACACTTAAAACCTATCTGGAAATGTGTTTTGATTTCAATTTGTTTTATTTCGCATTTGATCTTAAAGCCATAAGCTTAACCTTTGAAGGTACAATTGTAATAATTCGAAGGATAAATTTCTTAACCGCGGGTTGGGTTTGTTTGCAGCCAGTTCCAGGCGGTCAGCCCCAGTCCTCTCTATACTTTTGCACGCTTTTTCTTTTCTTGCACCACTACCCACTTTTCCAGGACGTTGCAAATCGATCGAAATCGATCATCGAAAACGTAATCGATTAATCGATAGTACTCAATAATACTTGATATTTGTAGATTGATTAGTTATAGTAATCAATAAAAATCGATGATCAAAAATTTGGCTAGAGTCACTCATTTTTTTTCCATTTGAAGCTGAACTAATGAGCAGTACCTCTGTTGACTCATTGAGTGGTTATGTTTTTTATGTTTGCGATATTTTTCAATCAAAATTGATAAAATCGATTGTTTAATTACAGAAATCGATAAAATCGACAATCACAAAAAGTCAGCTGATCGATTTTCGATATTAATAGATAAATTATAATCGATTTTAATCGAGTATCAAAAATATTGATTTGTAACGTCCTGAGTATCAGACTGACTGGAACAGGATAGTTTGTTTATAACTTGAGGTAGAAATTGCATTGTGTAGTTCCAGAAAATATCCATACTCCCCCCACAGATGGGATTGGAAATTCTGGGGGGGGGGGGCTGAGGCGTTCTCAAAGGCCCAGACATTTAAGTAAATGTATGAAGCTTGACTGAAATTTCCAGAGAGGTGGGGGGTCTAAGGAAAAATCCCTTCCGTGGGATGGGAACCACACGTTGTTCAAAGTGAGGTTAGAGGACCAGTTAGTTGACCTCAGGTTTATCGTGACTAACTTGCAGTAAGCATCGCATGATACTTTTATGCACCTATCAATGGTTTGCCCAGGGATGGGGGCAATCCACGGGAGGTTTTCAAATGTCAATTTCTCACCTGTGGGGTGAACTAACAGGCACTCACAACAGCCTTTATTGTAGCACTGAGCGTCTCCAGAGAGTAATAATACTTGGTGACAAAATAATGGTACCCACAAACTTTGTGTATTTCCCCAAGCGTAGAAGACATATTCTAGCTGGATATTTAGAGCGGCTGGCAGTTTACCAGTAACACACATTCTATGCTAACCAGTGTTCAAACAACTGGGCCCAGGATTTCAAATTCCCTACCCACGTGCGTTTCACCAAGCCTAATTCCCGTGGGTTGTCCCCCCCTTCCCCCATCCTGGGGCAAACCATTGTTAGGTGTATAAAGTTGTTTTCGTCCTAAAATGGCAACAGTGCGGGAAAAATAAGTTACTGTTTGGGATTTTAGAATGTGGCTGTTGGTCACATTAACAGGTGACCACATTAGCGGAGGTTTTTGCGGGCAACAAGAGGAGCCTGCAGTCTCTAAGTTGTTATTACCCATGCGTCGCATGTATGTATCCAGCATTCGTTTGGACTTCCACTAAGAATGTATGGAATCCACAGAATGCACTTCAATGACAAGTGTTCGGACCTTCTATCACTTGATCACATATGTTTTGACCGTCTGTCACATGAAACTTGCGCAAAGCACAGTGCTGGAGCAAAAGCGTTTTGACCTTCGATTATTGTCGCCCACACTGCGTAACTGTTGGCTTTTGCTAGTTTATAAATGAATATATGGTCATTTTGCTGGGCCTAAAAAAAGTGGCCATAATAACAAGGTGACTGTATTACCGAGGTGGCAATAAGGCAGAGTTCCATTGTACATAGTTGTAATAATAATAATAATAATAATAATAATAATAATAATAATAATAATAATAATAATAATAATAATAATAACTAGGGTATCTAAAAGATAGTAATGCTGCGGCACATTCTGTTGATACTGGCATTAGTTAGTCAGTGAGACTTAAAAGAATCAAAAATGACATTGAATGTCCTATTTACATGTTGGAAAGTACTAGAATAATTACTGTCAGTCTATAGAAAGAACTCGTGGGAACGTTGTTTAGAAAATGATCAAGTGGTTATCAACTCTGGTTTCCCCACAGTAAATTGTAGGAAATAATAGAAATTCATATCGTTTATCCATATATTTAATATACGGTGCATGATATTTTCTCTGGAAACACAATACTTTTCTTGCTGTTTGTTGCATTTTATTAAGTAACAGTTATTTAGCTATATATTTATAGAAAACAACAACACAAAAAACGGGAAAAAAAAAAAGAAATAAGGAATAAATAATTCAATAGGACTCGAACCCGGCACCTTCGACTCGACGCGACTACACCTAACCACTACACCACAGAGACTGACTACGTAGTCTTCAGGAAAAGTCTTTCATTTTATTCCTTTTCCATGAAACTTCCGCTGGCAAGATGATCGCCAGCCGCATTAACCGAGCTATTGACAGTGAAAAAACAATGTAAACGCATATTCCATGGCAATAAATGAATGAAAGAACATAATTATGCTTTTCAAAACGCCGATACACGTCCTCGTCTGCAAAGTAGGACACTAAACATATGTTTTATCTCGATTTCCGATGTTATTTTAAAGCGAATGGTCAAAATCACATCCATTTTCGGCTCATACAGTTTCTTAAGAATAGCATTGCATGACATTTTCTCACTTTCACATCACCTTCTAGCAAGCTGGAATTTGTATATCCCCCGTGTTGCGGAGTCGAAGAGCGAATGCTCATCTTCTCGTCAGGTTTAACACCTGGACGAGTCAAAAAAGGCTCTTGAATTGAAATCCAATCCCCAAGTTAACTATCGTACTCATCTGAAAGACTCCTGCGTGTCTTAAAATTTGGTAAGACCTCTAACCGTGCTGTAGAAAATTTGCCACAAAGAAAACTCTAAGTCTGAGCAGTGAACGATGCACTCTCTCACCCACCGAACTTCCCAGTGTTTTTATTTGAGTTGTTCGTGGTGCAATGCACTCTGGTTAAATGCAATGCATTGTGGTAAAAAGTGATGAATTCGAGAATTCGTCGCCCCTTATATATTTCCTTTAAATCCTGATTATGTTGCTGCTCACTCCCTTCGGTCGCTCCGCAGCAATAATAATAATAATAATAATAATAATACACTTTATTATATAAACACCAATGAAATACCAGCTGAGCTTTCATGCAAAAACTTGACATCTACACATGTGACAATATCACCATTGCTATGGCTACATGATAAATCACGCCTTTCACACCAAAAAACTATTAAAGTGAAATGATTTGGTATTTCATTGGTGTTTATATAATAAATAGAACATTACATAGCCGCTTGGAGATACAAAATTTCTCTTCTCGTGTTGAAAAAATATTTCACTCGTTCGCTGCGCTCAGTCGTGAAATATTTTTCAACGCTCGAAGAGAAATTTCGTATCTCCGCGCGGCCATGTAATATCCTCTATTTATTTAAAGAGGGTAGCACGGAATTGTTACAGAAACTAGTAAACTTGTGGCCCTCAATCTAAATTAAAATTACAACAAACATAAGATTCTGAATATACAAAGTCTAAGTATACAGTGTACATGTATGCACAACAAGAATTTCAGCACGGGGTCCAGAAGAGTTGAGTTTGAACTTACATATAATTTGTTTAAGTCTAACCATGTAAAATATTAATCCTCATTCCTAAACCAATATAAATAATAAGCCTAATGGGATCTTTACAGATCCATTTCAAACAGATTTTTGATGCCAGGAGCCGAGCCCATAACCTGGAGCAAGCAACTCTCATACCAGGCCTAGGTCATGGCGTTTTCACGGATCAGTTTATTTTCAGTTATTGTCGAGCATTTTCCATGAAAGTGGAAGTTCTGTTCCACTCATGAGCTCTTTATACAGCGTAAATTTAGACGTGACAAAGGAAAACTAAACGTCACTTAAAGGTCAAAAATGCCTTTTTGAGGGGTTCTGGCCTTGCTGACTGGTTTGTGGGACCTGAAAGATATTAAATTTCAACCAAAATTGTTCTCTGTTAACTGGTCTGTGAAACACTGTGAAACGAGTACATTCTACAAGCTCTGCTCAATCCTTCCAAAATTTACTATGAAAAGTGATCCTAAAGTTGCAAGACCAGCTTTCTCAATATGATCAGTGCAAAATTCTTGACCAGTGGAATTTGAAATATGTGGTTTTCTGGAGTCAAATGCTCAACAGTCTCAGGTTTTCTCAGTCAGTCAGGTTTTCAAAACTCCTTTCCCAGGCTCACTTAGAACTTGTAACAGCTTAAAGTTTCTAAATATATTTGTAAGAATTCTTGCAGTAACCTTGTAACCTTGGAAACAGCTAGTATTGAAGCCTCATACTCAACCAACATGTGTTTTACAGGTTTAGGTGGGCTATTTCAATTACATTGTATAGTACTGAGTAATAGGGTTAGTAACTTCTAATCCTGGTGTTGTTTCAGCTGGTTGAAAGTCACTTGGTGAAGTGTTGCGTACCAAGTATTTAATAACAACGTTTGGCCCAGAGCATGACCTGGTTCTGTGGATCCACCTCATTCTTTGTATCACTTGATAACTGAGTTAAGAACTGCTTCTCTTCTCTGTTTCATAGGTAACTTCACCATTAGGTTCCATTCTTCTACAGGAAGATCCTTGTGAGAAGAGACTTCCAACATAAAAAGATATTTTGTTGGAAGGTTTGCAGTGGGATCAGGGTCTCTCAGCAAGATGCTGCTTGGACAAGGATATTTGCAGGAGACATGTGAAGACCTACCACGGTTGATGTAAACAGCTGGGAAACACTTGCAAGTGACACAATATGTGTGGAATCTGGATGTTCTGGTTTCAGATGCTTGATATGGAGCTCAATGGACTTTATGGAGCCTGAGTACCACAAGAACTGGCCAGGTGCTGCACTGGAGTACCACGTTGCTGTCACCCACAAATGCCTCCCAGCTGTCTGCCTTGACCTTGGCTAGCTTCATGTACCTCGTCTAGATACCCTCTGAAAAGGCATGTATTTCCCTTCAAGTAAAGTGCTTGGTAAGTATTCAACCTATTTCCTTTTTCATCTTGCCCTCTCCGGATTTCCTGTGTTGGTCCTGCAAGAATGAATGCCATTTGCTAAATCCTTTATTGACAAAGCTTGTTTGGTTAACACAGCTGGATATTGACCTTGTTCTTATTTGTATTGTTATTGACCTTGACTTGTTTCAGTCCCAAAAAATGCGTAAAAGAACTTTGCCCTTATCAAGCCATCTAGACCTTATGCTTTGCCACTAATGCATAATTATGCATAATGAGAAACGTAGAGGATATTACAATTGTTTTGAACACCAAGAAGAGAAATTTTGATCTCCAGGCAGCCATGTAATGAAGAATTGGTTCATGCTTGGGGTGTGTATCTCGAGTTGTGGATGCATGCAGAAATTTTGGTGAGCATGAGAGAAATGTAAGAGTTGCTCAAGGTTTAGCCAAGAGCAACTCTAGCTTCTTGAGTGCTCTTTAAACTTCCCAAGTGAATCCATAAACCTAAGTAATTTTTCCTCTTACCTCATAGCTAGTTTAACCCCAGTCAGTAACAAGACTTAGTTTCGTCTTTCGTCTTACTCTTACCTTGTACCTAGTTTAACCCCAGTTAGTAACAGGGTTTAGTTTCGTCTGTGGCACAGGCTACTCATTGCTCGATGACTTCATTGTAGCCTGGTTAGCTCAGTTGACAGAGCATCCGTCTGCTGAGCAGGTGGTTGCAGGTTCAAATAGCCAAGATTTGTTTGAGATAACCCCTGGTATATTTTTGTGCATTAATTTTGTGAAACAAGCTCAGTAGGTGCAATTTTTTCGCACAAATCGTCTTCTCTTGCAAGATCTCCAGGCACATGAACTAAAGCTTGTTGCTGACTTTGAGCAGGGTGGATAAGTGTGTGCGTACCAAATATTCAGTGAAAAAGTTTGGCCCAGGGCATGACCTGGCTCTGTGGATCCACCTCACTCTTTGTATGTCTTAATAACTGCAACAAAATCTGCTTCTCTTCCCTATTTCATAGGTAACCTCACCATTGGGATCCATTCTTCATCAGGAGAATTCTTGCGAGAAGAGACTTCCAACATAAAAATACATTTTGTTGAAAGGTTTGCAGTGGGACCAGCGTCAGTCAGCAAGACAGTCTGCTTGGATAAGGTATTTGCAGGAGACATGTGAAGCTTACCAAGGTTGATGCAAACAGCTGGGAAACACTTGCAAGTTACACAACATGTGTGGATTCTGGATGGCCTGGTTTCAGATGCTTGAGTTGAATATGGAGATCGATGGACTAAATAGAGCTTGAATATAACAAGAACTGGCCTGGTGCCATGTTGGAGTACCATGTTGCTGTCACCCGCAAATGATTCCCAGCTGGCTGCATTGATCCTCGCTAGCTTCATGTACCTCTGCTATACCCCCTTGAAACAGTAAACTGCCAACAGAGTAATGTTGAGCCACTGGAAACTTTCCTTACAGGATGTCTTTTGGTGTGCAGTTGTTGTCCATTCTGCAGACAAGCTCAATGGTAGTGGATTCTGCACATGTCATGAGATGCATATTTTCCTTCAGGTAAAGCTCTTGGTAGGTATTCAACCCATTTTTAGGTCCACCTTGCCTGTTCAGGATTTGCCGCGTTAGTCCCGCAAGAATGAGAAAAATTAGTTCTCGTTTTGGGCCATTTAGTATGGATATTGCCCGTGTTCTTTTTTTCAGTGTTATTGACCTTAACTTTTTTTTCATCATTAAAAATGCCAAAAAAACTTGACTAATATGCAGCCATTTTGATCCTTTGCTTTGTCACTAATAAATAATCGTGTGTATGCGAAATATTATTAGTTGCAGTATTTTCAGACCTTGAGTGTTGTCTTATTAAACAATTTAAGGCAGATACCTCAATTTAACGAAAATGTGTTGTTTATTTATTTATTTATTTATTTATACAGCAGCATATGGTTTAGCATAGCTAATTTAAACAGAGTCCTGCACAGATGCATGGGTGGGCTAATTCTTGGAAAAGAACTGACAAATGGGGTTAGCATTTTCATTTTGGGTGTCGTTTGGCTGGTTGGAAAGGGAGCACCAAGAAGCAGCCTGGTTGTTGCTTAGCAAACATGACCTGGTTAAGTGGAGTCACCTCTTTCTTTGACTCACTTGAAAGCTGAAACAGCAACTGCTTTTCTTCTTCCTTAGGATACCCGACTGTTGGGATCCATTCTTTGTCAGGAGAATCCTTCAGAGTAGAGATGTCCTGCATAAAACAAGATTTTCCTCTGACGTTTGCAGTGGGCTCAAAGTCTCTCAGCAAGACATCACCTGGCTGAGGATATTAGCACCTGAGACATGAAGAGCTTACCAAGGTTGAAGCAGATACCTGGGAAATGGTTGCAGCAGACACAACATGTGTGAAAGGTTCATGGTCTGGTTTCACATGCTTGATATGGAGAGTCATGGACTTTACACAACATACACCTCCAGAAATATTTTTGTTGTTATTTTAGATACAAAATAAGGGTTTTTAGACTATAAAAATGTATTATTTAGATAGTGAAGAAATTCCAATTTTTCCAGAAGCCATGGTTTTGGTAAAAAATTTTCCCTACTTTCTTTTTGGGCAAAAAAAAGCCTAGAAATATTGTTCGCTGATATTGTAGATAGAAAAGGAAAGGTTTTCCATGTAATAAAAATGTGTTTTTAAAATAGTGTAAAAATTCGAATTTTTCCAAAGGGGTTAGTCCATGGTTTTAGTCAAAAATTGGTATTTTTTCCATAGTTTGTTTCTGGGCAAAATAGTCCGAGAAATATTGTTTGCTGATATTCTAGATAGAAAAGAAGGCTTTCTTTAACGTAAAAATTTATTTTCAAAAAGTGGCCAAATTCGAATTTTTGCAAAGGGGTTAGTCCATGGTTTTGGTCAAAAATTAGTATTTTTTCCATACTTGGTTTTTGGGAAGAATAGCCCGAGAAATATTGTTTACTGATACTCTAAATAGAAGAGAAGGCTTTGTTTAACACGAAAATTTTTTTTGAAAAACGTGGCAAAATTCGAATTTTTGCAAAGGGGTTAGTCCATGGTATTTTCAAAAATTGGAATTTTTTCCATACTTTGTTTTTTTGGAAAAAAAAGTTAAAAAAAGTTGTTTGCTAATACTGTAGATAGAAAAGAAGGGTTCCTTTAACGTAAAAATTTCTTTTCAAAAAAGTGGAAAAAATTCGAATTTTTGCAAAGGGGTTAATCTATGGTTTTGATCAAAAATTAGAATTTTTTTCCATAGTTTGTGTTTGGCTAAAATAGGCCAAGAAATATTATTTGCTAATACTCTCGAAAGAAAAGAAGGCTTTCTTTAACATAAAAATTTCTTTTCAAAAAAGTGGAAAAAATTCCAATTTTTTCGAAGGGGTTAGTTCATGGTTTTGGTCAAAAATTAGAATTTTTTTCCATAGTTTGTGTTTGGCTTAAATAGGCCAAGAAATATTATTTGCTAATACTCTAGAAAGAAAAGAAGGCTTTCTTTAACATAAAAATTTCTTTTCAAAAACTTGGAAAAAATTCCAATTTTTGCAAAGGGGTTAGTCCATGGTTTTGGTCAAAAATTAGAATTTTTTTCCATAGTTTGTGTTTGGCTAAAATAGGCCAAGAAATATTATTTGCTAATACTCTAGAAAGAAAAGAAGGCTTTCTTTAACATAAAAATTTCTTTTCAAAAAAGTGGAAAAAATTCCAATTTTTTAAAAGGGGTTAGTCCATGGTTTGGGTCAAAAATTGGAATTTTTTCCATAGTTTGTGTTTGGGCAAAATAGGCCAAGAAATATTATTTGCTGATACTCTAGAAAGAAAAGAAGGCTTTCTTTAACAAAAAATTTCTTTTCAAAAAAGTTGAAAAATTGCAATTTTTTCAAAGGGGTTAGTCCATGGTTTGGGTCAAAAATTAGATTTTTTTCCATACTTTGTTTTTGGGAAAAATAGGCCGAAAAATATTGTTTCCTAATACTCTAGATAGAAAAGAAGGCTTTATTTAACATAAAAATTTCTTTTAGAAAAAATGGCAAAATTCGAAATTTTGCAATTTTTTTAGGCAATATAGGCCAGGAAGATGTATTTACGAGGGGTTAACCCATGGTTTTGGTCCAAAAATGGCCATTTTACCAACTTTTTTTATTTTAGGCAATATAGGCCAGGAAAATGCCTTTTATGATATTCTAGAACGAAAAAACGCCTTTCTAAGCTATAAAAACAAGAAGTTCAAAAAGTCGAAAAATTGACATTTTTCCAAAGGGGTTAACCCATGGTTTTGGTCCAAAAATGGCCATTTTTCCAACTTTTTCTTTAGGCAATATAGGCCAGGAAAATGTCTTTTATGATATTCTAGAACGAAAAAACGCCTTTCTAAGCTATTAAAACAAGAAGTTCGAAACGACGAAAAATTGACATTTTTCCAAAGGGGTTAACCCATGGTTTTGGTCCAAAAATGGCCATTTTTCCAACTTTTTCTTTTAGGCAATATAGGCCAGGAAAATGTCTTTTATGATATTCTAGAACGAAAAAACGCCTTTCTAAGCTATAAAAACAAGAAGTTCAAACAGTCGAAAAATTGACATTTTTGCAAAGGGGTTAACCCATGGTTTTGGTCCAAAAATGGCCATTTTTCCAACTTTCTTTTTTAGGCAATATAGGCCAGGAAAATGTCTTTTATGATATTCTAGAACGAAAAAACGCCTTTCTAAGCTATAAAAACAAGAAGTTCAAACAGTCGAAAAATTGACATTTTTGCAAAGGGGTTAACCCATGGTTTTGGTCCAAAAATGGCCATTTTTCCAACTTTCTTTTTTAGGCAATATAGGCCAGGAAAATGTCTTTTATGATATTCTAGAACGAAAAAACGCCTTTCTAGCCTTTAAAAACAAGAAGTTCAGAAAGTCGAAAAATTGACATTTTTGCAAAGGGGTTAACCCATGGTTTTGGTCCAAAAATGGCCATTTTTCCAACTTTTTTTATTTTAGGCAATATAGGCCAGGAAAATGTCTTTTTTGATATTCTAGAACGAAAAAACGCTTTTCTAAGCTCTAAAAACAAGAAGTTCAAAAAGTCGAAAAATTGACATTTTTCCAAAGGGGTTAACCCATGGTTTTGGTCCAAAAATGGCCATTTTTCCAACTTTTTTTTTTGGCAGTATAGGCCAAGAAAATGTCTTTTTTGATATTCTAGAACGAAAAAACGCCTTTCTAAGCTATAAAAACAAGAAGTTCAAACAGTCGAAAAATTGACATTTTTGCAAAGGGGTTAACCCATGGTTTTGGTCCAAAAATGGCCATTTTTCCAACTTTTTTTTTTAGGCAATATAGGCCAGGAAAATGTCTTTTATGATATTCTAGAACGAAAAAACGCCTTTCTAAGCTATAAAAACAAGAAATTCAAAAAGTCGAAAAATTGACATTTTTCCATTGACATTTTTCCAAAGGGGTTAACCCATGGTTTTGGTCCAAAAATGGCCATTTTTCCAACTTTTTTTATTTTAGGCAATATAGGCCAGGAAAATGTCTTTTATGATATTCTGGAACAAAAAAAAGCCCTTCTAAGTTATAAAAACAAGAAGTTCAACCAGTCGAAAAATTGACATTTTTACAAAGGGGTTAACCCATGGTTTTGGTCCAAAAATGGCCATTTTTCCAACTTTTTTTTTTAGGCAATATAGGCCAGGAAAATGTCTTTTATGATATTCTAGAACGAAAAAACGCGTTTCTAAGCTATAAAAACAAGAAGTTCAAAAAGTAAAAAAATTGACATTTTTCCAAAGGGGTTAACCCATGGTTTTGGTCCAAAAATGGCCATTTTTCCAACTTTTTTTTTAGGCAGTATAGGCCAAGAAAATGTCTTTTTTGATATTCTAGAACGAAAAAACGCCTTTCTAAGCTATAAAAACAAGAAGTTCAAACCGTCGAAAAATTGACATTTTTGCAAAGGGGTTAACCCATGGTTTTGGTCCAAAAATGGCCATTTTTCCAACTTTTTTTTTTAGGCAATATAGGCCAGGAAAATGTCTTTTATAATATTCTAGAACGAAAAAACGCCTTTCTAAGCTATAAAAACAAGAAATTCAAAAAGTCGAAAAATTGACATTTTTCCATTGACATTTTTCCAAAGGGGTTAACCCATGGTTTTGGTCCAAAAATGGCCATTTTTCCAACTTTTTTTATTTTAGGCAATATAGGCCAGGAAAATGTCTTTTATGATATTCTGGAACAAAAAAAAGCCCTTCTAAGTTATAAAAACAAGAAGTTCAACCAGTCGAAAAATTGACATTTTTACAAAGGGGTTAACCCATGGTTTTGGTCCAAAAATGGCCATTTTTCCAACTTTTTTTTTTAGGCAATATAGGCCAGGAAAATGTCTTTTATGATATTCTAGAACGAAAAAACGCGTTTCTAAGCTATAAAAACAAGAAGTTCAAAAAGTAAAAAAATTGACATTTTTCCAAAGGGGTTAACCCATGGTTTTGGTCCAAAAATGGCCATTTTTCCAACTTTTTTTTTAGGCAGTATAGGCCAAGAAAATGTCTTTTTTGATATTCTAGAACGAAAAAACGCCTTTCTAAGCTATAAAAACAAGAAGTTCAAACCGTCGAAAAATTGACATTTTTGCAAAGGGGTTAACCCATGGTTTTGGTCCAAAAATGGCCATTTTTCCAACTTTTTTTTTTAGGCAATATAGGCCAGGAAAATGTCTTTTATAATATTCTAGAACGAAAAAACGCCTTTCTAAGCTATAAAAACAAGAAATTCAAAAAGTCGAAAAATTGACATTTTTCCATTGACATTTTTCCAAAGGGGTTAACCCATGGTTTTGGTCCAAAAATGGCCATTTTTCCAACTTTTTTTTTAGGCAGTATAGGCCAAGAAAATGTCTTTTTTGATATTCTAGAACGAAAAAACGCCTTTCTAAGCTATAAAAACAAGAAGTTCAAACAGTCGAAAAATTGACATTTTTGCAAAGGGGTTAACCCATGGTTTTGGTCCAAAAATGGCCATTTTTCCAACTTTTTTTTTTAGGCAATATAGGCCAGGAAAATGTCTTTTATGATATTCTAGAACGAAAAAACGCCTTTCTAAGCTATAAAAACAAGAAATTCAAAAAGTCGAAAAATTGACATTTTTCCATTGACATTTTTCCAAAGGGGTTAACCCATGGTTTTGGTCCAAAAATGGCCATTTTTCCAACTTTTTTTATTTTAGGCAATATAGGCCAGGAAAATGTCTTTTATGATATTCTGGAACAAAAAAAAGCCCTTCTAAGTTATAAAAACAAGAAGATCAAAAAGTCGAAAAATTGACATTTTTGCAAAGGGGTTAACCCATGGTTTTGGTCCAAAAATGGCCATTTTTCCAACTTTTTTTTTTAGGCAATATAGGCCAGGAAAATGTCTTTTATGATATTCTAGAACGAAAAAACGCCTTTCTAAGCTATAAAAACAAGAAATTCAAAGAGTCGAAAAATTGACATTTTTCCATTGACATTTTTCCAAAGGGGTTAACCCATGGTTTTGGTCCAAAAATGGCCATTTTTCCAACTTTTTTTATTTTAGGCAATATAGGCCAGGAAAATGTCTTTTATGATATTCTAGCACAAAAAAAACGCCTTTCTAGGCTATAAAAACAAGAAGTTCAACCAGTCGAAAAATTGACATTTTTGCAAAGGGGTTAACCCATGGTTTTGGTCCAAAAATGGCCATTTTTCCAACTTTTTTTTTTAGGCAATATAGGCCAGGAAAATGTCTTTTATGATATTCTAGAACGAAAAAACGCGTTTCTAAGCTATAAAAACAAGAAGTTCAAAAAGTCAAAAAATTGACATTTTTCCAAAGGGGTTAACCCATGGTTTTGGTCCAAAAATGGCCATTTTTCCAACTTTTTTTTAGGCAATATAGGCCAGGAAAATGTCTTTTTTGATATTCTAGAACGAAAAAATGCTTTTCTAAGCTCTAAAAACAAGAAGTTCAAAAAGTCGAAAAATTGACATTTTTGCAAAGGGGTTAACCCATGGTTTTGGTCCAAAAATGGCCATTTTTCCAACTTTTTTTTTTAGGCAATATAGGCCAGGAAAATGTCTTTTATGATATTCTAGCACAAAAAAAAACGCCTTTCTAGGCTATAAAAACACGAAGTTTAAATAGTCAAAAAATTGACATTTTTCCAAAGGGGTTAACCCATGGTTTTCGTCCAAAAATGGCCATTTTTCCAACTTTTTTTTTCAGGCAATATAGGCCAAGAAAATGTCTTTTATGATATTCTAGAACGGAAAAACGCCTTTTTAAGCTATAAAAACAAGAAGTTCAAAAAGTCGAAAAATTGACATTTTTCCAAAGGGGTTAACCCATGGTTTTCGTCCAAAAATGGCCATTTTTCCAACTTTTTTTTTCAGGCAATATAGGCCAAGAAAATGTCTTTTATGATATTCTAGAACGGAAAAACGCCTTTTTAAGCTATAAAAACAAGAAATTCAAAAAGTCGAAAAATTGACATTTTTCCATTGACATTTTTCCAAAGGGGTTAACCCATGGTTTTGGTCCAAAAATGGCCATTTTTCCAACTTTTTTTATTTTAGGCAATATAGGCCAGGAAAATGTCTTTTATGATATTCTGGAACAAAAAAAAGCCCTTCTAAGTTATAAAAACAAGAAGTTCAAAAAGTCGAAAAATTGACATTTTTCCAAAGGGGTTAACCCATGGTTTTCGTCCAAAAATGGCCATTTTTCCAACTTTTTTTTTTAGGCAATATAGGCCAGGAAAATGTCTTTTATGATATTCTAGAACGAAAAAACGCCTTTCTAAGCTATAAAAACAAGAAGTTCAAAAAGTCGAAAAATTGACATTTTTCCAAAGGGGTTAACCCATGGTTTTGGTCCAAAAATGGCCATTTTTCCAACTTTTTTTTTCAGGCAATATAGGCCAAGAAAATGTCTTTTATGATATTCTAGAACGGAAAAACGCCTTTCTAAGCTATAAAAACAAGAAGTTCAAAAAGTCGAAAAATTGACATTTTTCCAAAGGGGTTAACCCATGGTTTTGGTCCAAAAATGGCCAGTTTTCCAACCTTTTTTTTAACGAATAAAGACCAAGAAAATGTCTTTTACGATATTCTAGAACGAGAAAACGCTTTTCTAGCCTTTAAAAACAAGAAGTTCAAAAAGACAAAAAAAATTGACATTTTCCAAAGGGGTTAACCCATTGTTTTGGTCGAAAAATGGCCATTTTTCCAACTTTTTTTTTCAAGCAATATAGGCCAGGAAAATGTCTTTTATGATATTCTAGAACGAAAAAACGCCTTTCTAAGCTATAAAAACAAGAAGTTCAAACAGTCGAAAAAGTGGCATTTTTCTAAGGGGTTAACCCATGGTTTTGGTCCAAAAATGGCCATTTTTCCAACTTTTTTTTTTAGGCAATATAGGCCAGGAAAATGTCTTTTATGATATTCTAGAACGAAAAAACGCCTTTCTAAGCTATAAAAACAAGAAGTTCAAAAAGAGGAAAAAATGACATTTTTTCAAAGGGGTTAACCCATGGTTTTGGTCCAAAAATGGCCATTTTTCCAACTTTTTTTTTTAGGCAATATAGGCCAGGAAAATGTCTTTTATGATATTCTAGAACGAAAAAACGCGTTTCTAAGCTATAAAAACAAGAAATTCAAAAAGTCGAAAAATTGACATTTTTCCAAAGGGGTTAACCCATGGTTTTGGTCCAAAAATGGCCATTTTTCCAACTTTTTTTATTTTAGGCAATATAGGCCAGGAAAATGTCTTTTATGATATTCTGGAACAAAAAAAAGCCCTTCTAAGTTATAAAAACACGAAGTTCAAAAAGTCGAAAAATTGACATTTTTGCAAAGGGGTTAACCCATGGTTTTGGTCCAAAAATGGCCATTTTTCCAACTTTTTTTTTAGGCAATATAGGCCAGGAAAATGTCTTTTATGATATTCTAGAACGAAAAAACGCCTTTCTACCGTATAAAAACAAGAAGTTCAAAAAGTCGAAAAATTGACATTTTTCCAAAGGGGTTAACCCATGGTTTTGGTCCAAAAATGGCCAGTTTTCCAACCTTTTTTTTAAGGGAATAAAGACCAAGAAAATGTCTTTTATGATATTCTAGAACGAAAAAACGCCTTTCTAGCGTATAAAAACAAGAAGTTCAAAAAGTCGAAAAATTGACATTTTTCCAAAGGGGTTAACCCATGGTTTTGGTCCAAAAATGGCCAGTTTTCGAACCTTTTTTTTAAAGGAATATAAACCAAGAAAATGTCTTTTACGATATTCTAGAACGAAAAAACGCCTTTCTAGCCTTTAAAAAGAAGAACTTCAAAAAGACAAAAAAAATTGACATTTTCCAAAGGGGTTAACCCATTGTTTTGGTCCAAAAATGGCCATTTTTCCAAGTTTTTTTTGTTAGGCGATATAGGCCAAGAAAATGTCTTTTATGATATTCTAGAACGAAAAAACGCCTTTCTAAGCTATAAAAACAAGAAGTTCAAAAAGTCGAAAAATTGACATTTTTTCAAAGGGGTTACCCCTTGGTTTTGGTCCAAAAATGGCCATTTTTCCAACTTTTTTTTTTAGGCAATATAGGCCAGGAAAATGTCTTTTATGATATTCTAGAACGAAAAAACGCCTTTCTAAGCTATAAAAACAAGAAGTTCAAACAGTCGAAAAAGTGGCATTTTTCCAAAGGGGTTAACCCATGGTTTTGGTCCAAAAATGGCCATTTTTCCAACTTTTTTTTTTAGGCAATATAGGCCAGGAAAATGTCTTTTATGATATTCTAGAAGGAAAAAACGCCTTTCTAAGCTATAAAAACAAGAAGTTCAAACAGTCGAAAAAGTGGCATTTTTCCAAAGGGGTTAACCCATGGTTTTGGTCCAAAAATGGCCATTTTTCCAACTTTTTTTTTTAGGCAATATAGGCCAGGAAAATGTCTTTTTTGATATTCTAGAACGAAAAAACGCCTTTCTAAGCTCTAAAAACAAGAAGTTCAAAAAGAGGAAAAAATGACATTTTTTCAAAGGGGTTAACCCATGGTTTTGGTCCAAAAATGGCCATTTTTCCAACTTTTTTTTTTAGGCAATATAGGCCAAGAAAATGTCTTTTATGATATTCTAGAACGAGAAAACGCCTTTCTAAGCTATAAAAACAAGAAGTTCAAACAGTCGAAAAAGTGGCATTTTTCCAAAGGGGTTAACCCATGGTTTTGGTCCAAAAATGGCCATTTTTCCAACTTTTTTTTTTAGGCAATATAGGCCAGGAAAATGTCTTTTATGATATTCTAGAAGGAAAAAACGCCTTTCTAAGCTATAAAAACAAGAAGTTCAAACAGTCGAAAAAGTGGCATTTTTCCAAAGGGGTTAACCCATGGTTTTGGTCCAAAAATGGCCATTTTTCCAACTTTTTTTTTTAGGCAATATAGGCCAGGAAAATGTCTTTTTTGATATTCTAGAACGAAAAAACGCCTTTCTAAGCTCTAAAAACAAGAAGTTCAAAAAGAGGAAAAAATGACATTTTTGCAAAGGGGTTAACCCATGGTTTTGGTCCAAAAATGGCCATTTTTCCAACTTTTTTTTTTAGGCAATATAGGCCAAGAAAATGTCTTTTATGATATTCTAGAACGAGAAAACGCCTTTCTAAGCTATAAAAACAAGAAGTTCAAAGAATCGAAAAATTGACGTTTTTGCAAAGGGGTTAACCCATGGTTTTGGTCGAAAAATGGCCATTTTTCTAACTTTTTTTTTAGGCAATATAGGCCAGGAAAATGTCTTTTATGATATTCTAGCACAAAAAAAACGCCTTTCTAGGCTATAAAAACAAGAAGTTCAACCAGTCGAAAAATTGACATTTTTGCAAAGGGGTTAACCCATGGTTTTGGTCAAAAATGGCCATTTTTCCAACTTTTTTTTAGTTTAGGCAATATAGGCCAGGAAAATGTCTTTTATGATATTCTAGAACGAAAAAACGCCTTTCTAAGCTCTAAAAACAAGAAGTTCAAAAAGAGGAAAAAATGACATTTTTTCAAAGGGGTTAACCCATGGTTTTGGTCCAAAAATGGCCAGTTTTCCAACCTTTTTTTTAAGGGAATATAGACCAAGAAAATGTCTTTTACGATATTCTAGAACGAAAAAACGCCTTTCTAGCCTTTAAAAACAAGAAGTTCAAAAAGACAAAAAAAATTGACATTTTCCAAAGGGGTTAACCCATTGTTTTGGTCGAAAAATGGCCATTTTTGCAACTTTTTTTTTTTAGCAATATAGGCCAGGAAAATGTCTTTTATGATATTCTAGAACGAAAAAACGCCTTTCTAAGCTATAAAAACAAGAAGTTCAAACAGTCGAAAAAGTGGCATTTTTCCAAAGGGGTTAACCCATGGTTTTGGTCCAAAAATGGCCATTTTTCCAACTTTTTTTTTTAGGCAATATAGGCCAGGAAAATGTCTTTTATGATATTCTAGAACGAAAAAACGCCTTTCTAAGTTATAAAAACAACAACTTCAAACAGTCGAAAACTTGACATTTTTGCAAAGGGGTTAACCCATGGTTTTGGTCCAAAAATGGCCATTTTTCCAACTTTTTTTATTTTAGGCAATATAGGCCAGGAAAATGTCTTTTATGATATTCTAGAACAAAAAAACGCCTTTCTAAGCTATAAAAACAAGCAGTTCAAAAAGTCGAAAAATTGACATTTTTCCAATGGGGTTAACCCATGGTTTTGGTCCAAAAATGGCCATTTTTCCAACTTTTTCTTTTAGGCAATATAGGCCAGGAAAATGTCGTTTATGATATTCTAGAACGAAAAAAACGCCTCTCTAAGCTATAAAAACAAGAAGTTCAAAAAGACGAAAAATTGACATTTTTCTAAAGAGGTTGACCCATGGTTTTGGTCCAAAAATGGCCATTTTTCCAACTTTTTTTCTTAGGCAATATAGGTCAGGAAAATGTCTTCTATGATATTCTAGAACGAAAAAACGCCTTTCTAAGCTATAAAAACAAGAAGTTCAAACAGTCGAAAAAGTGGCATTTTTCCAAAGGGGTTAACCCATGGTTTTGGTCCAAAAATGGCCATTTTTCCAACTTTTTTTTTTAGGCAATATAGGCCAAGAAAATGTCTTTTATGATATTCTAGAACGAGAAAACGCCTTTCTAAGCTATAAAAACAAGAAGTTCAAAGAATCGAAAAATTGACGTTTTTGCAAAGGGGTTAACCCATGGTTTTGGTCCAAAAATGACCATTTTTCTAACTTTTTTTTTTAGGCAATATAGGCCAGGAAAATGTCTTTTATGATATTCTAGCACAAGAAAAACGCCTTTCTAGGCTATAAAAACAAGAAGTTCAACCAGTCGAAAAATTGACATTTTTGCAAAGGGGTTAACCCATGGTTTTGGTCAAAAATGGCCATTTTTCCAACTTTTTTTATTTTAGGTAATATAGGCCAGGAAAATGTCTTTTATGATATTCTGGAACAAAAAAAAGCCCTTCTAAGTTATAAAAACAAGAAGTTCAAAAAGTCGAAAAATTGACATTTTTCCAAAGGGGTTAACCCATGGTTTTGGTCCAAAAATGGCCATTTTTCCAACTTTTTTTTTTAGGCAATATAGGCCAGGAAAATGTCTTTTATGATATTGTAGAACGAAAAAACGCCTTTCTAAGCTATAAAAACAAGAAGTTCAAACAGTCGAAAAATTGACATTTTTGCAAAGGGGTTAACCCATGGTTTTGGTCCAAAAATGGCCATTTTTCCAACTTTTTTTATTTTAGGCAATATAGGCCAGGAAAATGTCTTTTATGATATTCTAGAACAAAAAAACGCCTTTCTAAGCTATAAAAACAAGCAGTTCAAAAAGTCGAAAAATTGACATTTTTCCAATGGGGTTAACCCATGGTTTTGGTCCAAAAATGGCCATTTTTCCAACTTTTTTTCTTAGGCAATATAGGTCAGGAAAATGTCTTCTATGATATTCTAGAACGAAAAAACGCCTTTCTAAGCTATAAAAACAAGAAGTTCAAAAAGTCGAAAAATTGACATTTTTGCAAGGGGGTTAACCCATGGTTTTGGTCCAAAAATGGCCATTTTTCCAACTTTTTTTTTTTTAAGGTAATATAGTCAGGAAAATGTCTTTTACGATATTCTAGAACGAAAAAACGTTTGTCTAGCCTATAAAAATAAGAAGTTCAAACAGTCTAAAAATTGAGATTTTTCCAACGGGGTTAACCCATGGTTTTGAACCAAAAATGGCCATTGTTCCAACTTTTATTTAAAGGCAATATAGGCCACGAAAATGTTTTTTCAATATTCTAGAACGAAAAAACGCCTTTCTAGCCTATAAAAACAAGAAGTTCAAAAAGTCTTAAAATTGACATGTTTCGAAAGGTGTTAACCCATGGTTTTGGACCAAATATGGCCATTTTGCCAACTGTTTTTTTAAGGTAATATAGTCAGGAAAATGTCTTTTACGGTATTCTAGAAAGAAAAAACGCCTTTCTAAGTTATAAAAACAAGAAGTTCAAACAGTCGAAAACTTGACATTTTTGCAAAGGGGTTAACCCATGGTTTTGGTCCAAAAATGGCCATTTTTCCAACTTTTTTTTTTTGGCAATATAGGCCAGGAAAATGTCTTTTATGATATTCTAGAACGAAAAAACGCCTTTCTAAGTTATAAAAACAACAACTTCAAACAGTCGAAAACTTGACATTTTTGCAAAGGGGTTAACCCATGGTTTTGGTCCAAAAATGGCCATTTTTCCAACTTTTTTTTTTTGGCAATATAGGCCAGGAAAATGTCTTTTATGATATTCTAGAACGAAAAAACGCCTTTCTAAGTTATAAAAACAAGAAGTTCAAAGAGTCGAAAACTTGACATTTTTGCAAAGGGGTTAACCCATGGTTTTGGTCCAAAAATGGCCATTTTTCCAACCTTTTTTTTAGGCAATATAGGCCAGGAAAATGTCTTTTATGATATTCTAGAACGAAAAAACGCCTTTCTAAGCTATAAAAACAAGAAGTTCAAACAGTCGAAAAATTGACATTTTTGCAAAGGGTTTTGGTCCAAAAATGGCCATTTTTCCAACTTTTTTTTTTTTAGGCAATATAGGCCAGGAAAATGTCTTTTATGATATTCTAGAACGAAAAAACGCCTTTCTAAGCTATAAAAACAAGAAGTTCAAACAGTCTAAAAATTGACATTTTTGCAAAGGGGTTAACCCATGGTTTTGGTCCAAAAATGGCCATTTTTCCAACTTTTTTTTTTGGCAATATAGGCCAGGAAAATGTCTTTTATGATATTCTAGAACGAAAAAACGCCTTTCTAAGTTATAAAAACAACAACTTCAAACAGTCGAAAACTTGACATTTTTGCAAAGGGGTTAACCCATGGTTTTGGTCCAAAAATGGCCATTTTTCCAACTTTTTTTTTTTGGCAATATAGGCCAGGAAAATGTCTTTTATGATATTCTAGAACGAAAAAACGCCTTTCTAAGTTATAAAAACAAGAAGTTCAAAGAGTCGAAAACTTGACATTTTTGCAAAGGGGTTAACCCATGGTTTTGGTCCAAAAATGGCCATTTTTCCAACTTTTTTTTTAGGCAATATAGGCCAGGAAAATGTCTTTTATGATATTCTAGAACGAAAAAACGCCTTTCTAAGCTATAAAAACAAGAAGTTCAAACAGTCTAAAAATTGACATTTTTGCAAAGGGGTTAACCCATGGTTTTGGTCCAAAAATGGCCATTTTTCCAACTTTTTTTTTTGGCAATATAGGCCAGGAAAATGTCTTTTATGATATTCTAGAACGAAAAAACGCCTTTCTAAGTTATAAAAACAACAACTTCAAACAGTCGAAAACTTGACATTTTTGCAAAGGGGTTAACCCATGGTTTTGGTCCAAAAATGGCCATTTTTCCAACTTTTTTTTTTTGGCAATATAGGCCAGGAAAATGTCTTTTATGATATTCTAGAACGAAAAAACGCCTTTCTAAGTTATAAAAACAAGAAGTTCAAAGAGTCGAAAACTTGACATTTTTGCAAAGGGGTTAACCCATGGTTTTGGTCCAAAAATGGCCATTTTTCCAACTTTTTTTTTAGGCAATATAGGCCAGGAAAATGTCTTTTATGATATTCTAGAACGAAAAAACGCCTTTCTAAGCTATAAAAACAAGAAGTTCAAACAGTCGAAAAATTGACATTTTTGCAAAGGGTTTTGGTCCAAAAATGGCCATTTTTCCAACTTTTTTTTTTTTAGGCAATATAGGCCAGGAAAATGTCTTTTATGATATTCTAGAACGAAAAAACGCCTTTCTAAGCTATAAAAACAAGAAGTTCAAACAGTCTAAAAATTGACATTTTTGCAAAGGGGTTAACCCATGGTTTTGGTCCAAAAATGGCCATTTTTCCAACTTTTTTTTTTTGGCAATATAGGCCAGGAAAATGTCTTTTATGATATTCTAGAACGAAAAAACGCCTTTCTAAGTTATAAAAACAAGAAGTTCAAAGAGTCGAAAACTTGACATTTTTGCAAAGGGGTTAACCCATGGTTTTGGTCCAAAAATGGCCATTTTTCCAACTTTTTTTTTAGGCAATATAGGCCAGGAAAATGTCTTTTATGATATTCTAGAACGAAAAAACGCCTTTCTAAGCTATAAAAACAAGAAGTTCAAACAGTCGAAAAATTGACATTTTTGCAAAGGGTTTTGGTCCAAAAATGGCCATTTTTCCAACTTTTTTTTTTTTAGGCAATATAGGCCAGGAAAATGTCTTTTATGATATTCTAGACCAAAAAAACGCCTTTCTAAGTTATAAAAACAAGAAGTTCAAAAAGTCGAAAAATTGACATTTTTCCAAAGGGGTTAACCCATGGTTTTGGTCCAAAAATGGCCATTTTTCCAACTTTTTTTTTTAGGCAATATAGGCCAGGAAAATGTCTTTTATGATATTCTAGAACGAAAAAACGCCTTTCTGAGCTATAAAAACAAGAAGTTCAAACAGTCGAAAAATTGACATTTTTGCAAAGGGGTTAACCCATGGTTTTGGTCCAAAAATGGCCATTTTTCCAACTTTTTTTTTAGGCAATATAGGCCAGGAAAATGTCTTTTATGATATTCTAGAACGAAAAAACGCCTTTCTAAGCTATAAAAACAAGAAGTTCAAAAAGTCGAAAAATTGACATTTTTCCAAAGGGGTTAACCCATGGTTTTGGTCCAAAAATGGCCATTTTTCCAACTTTTTTTATTTTAGGCAATATAGGCCAGGAAAATGTCTTTTATGATATTCTAGAACAAAAAAACGCCTTTCTAAGCTATAAAAACAAGAAGTTCAAAAAGTCGAAAAATTGACATTTTTCCAAAGGGGTTAACCCATGGTTTTGGTCCAAAAATGGCCATTTTTCCAACTTTTTCTTTTAGGCAATATAGGCCAGGAAAATGTCGTTTAGGATATTCTAGAACGAAAAAAACGCCTCTCTAAGCTATAAAAACGAAGTTCAAAAAGACGAAAAATTGACATTTTTCTAAAGAGGTTGACCCATGGTTTTGGTCCAAAAATGGCCATTTTTCCAACTTTTTTTTTTAGGCAATATAGGTGAGGAAAATGTCTTCTATGATATTCTAGAACGAAAAAACGCCTTTCTAAGCTATAAAAACAAGAAGTTCAAAAAGTCGAAAAATTGACATGTTTCGAAAGGTGTTAACCCATGGTTTTGGACCAAAAATGGCCATTTTTCCAACTTTTTTTTAAGGTAATATAGTCAGGAAAATGTCTTTTACGGTATTCTAGAACGAAAAAACGTTTCTCTAGCCTATAAAAAGAAGAAGTTCAAACAGTCTAAAAATTGAGATTTTTCCAAAGGGGTTAACCCATGGTTTTGGACCAAAAATGGCCATTGTTCCAACTTTTTTTTAAAGGCAATATAGGCCAAGAAAATGTTTTTTTTAATATTCTAGAACGAAAAAACGCCTTTCTAGCCGATAAAAATAAGAAGTTCAAAAAGACGAAAAATTGACATTTTTCCAAAGGGGTTAACCCATGGTTTAGGTCCAAAAATGGCCATTTTTCCAACTTTTTTTTTAGGCAATATAGGCCAGGAAAATGTCTTTTACGATATTCTAGAAGGAAAAAACGCCTTTCTAGCCTATAAAAACAAGAAGTTCAAAAAGTCTTAAAATTGACATGTTTCGAAAGGGGTTAACCCATGGTTTTGGACCAAAAATGGCCATTTTTCCAACTTTTTTTTTGAAGTTAATATAGTCAGGAAAATGTCGTTTACGGTATTCTAGAACGAAAAAACGTTTCTCTAGCCTATAAAAAGAAGAAGTTGAAACAGTCTAAAAATTGAGATTTTTCCAAAGGGGTTAACCCATGGTTTTGAACCAAAAATGGCCATTTTTCCAACTTTTTTTTTTAAGGTAATATAGTCCAGGCCCTGGTTGTTCAAAAGCTGGATAGCGCTATCCAGCGCTATCACCATCCAGCGGATAAGCATTAGGGAAACCAATTGGGTTATCCACTGGATAGGTTTTTTATCCAGTGGATAACGCTATCCAACGTTTGAACAACGGGGGCCAGGAAAATGTCTTTTACGATATTCTAGAACGAAAAAACGTTTTTCTAGCTTATCAAAACAAGAAGTTCAAACAGTCTAGAAATTGAGATTTTTCCAAAGGGTTAACACATGGTTTTGGACCAAAAATGGCCATTGTTCCAACTTTTTTGTTAAAGGCAATATAGGCCAAGAAAATGTCTTTTCAATATTCTAGAACGAAAAAACGCCTTTTTAGCCTATAAAAACAAGAAGTTCAAAAAGACGAAAAATTGACATTTTTCCAAAGGGGTTAACCCATGGTTTTGGACCAAAAATGGCCATTTGCTCCAATTTTTTTTTTAGGCAATATAGGGCAGGGAAATGTCTTTTACGATATTCTAGAACGAAAAAACGTTTTTCTAGCCTATAAAAACAAGAGGTTCAAAAAGGCTAAAAATTCAGATTTTTCCAATGGGGTTAACACATGGTTTTGGACCAAAAATGGCCATTTTTCCAACCTTTTTTTTTAAGGGAATATAGGCCAGGAAAATGTCTTTTATGATATTCTAGAACGAAAAAACGCCTTTCTAGCCTATAAAAAGAAGAAGTTTCAAAAAGACGAAATATTGACATTTTTCCAAAGGGGTTAACCCATGGTTTTGGTCCAAAAATGGCCATTTTTCCAACCGTTTTTTTTAAGGCAATATAGGCCAGGAAAATGTCTTTTACGATATTCTAGAACGAAAAAACGCCTTTCTAGGCTATAAAAACAAGAAGTTCAAAAAGTCGAAAAATTAACATTTTTGCAAAGGGGTTAACCCATGGTTTTGGTCCAAAAATGGCCATTTTTCTAACTTTTTTTTTTAGGCAATATAGGCTAGGAAAATGTGTTTTATGATATTCTAGAACGAAAAAACGCCTTTCTAAGCTATAAAAACAAGAAGTTCAAGAAGTCGAAAAATTGGCATTTTTCCAAAGGGGTTAACCCATGGTTTTGGTCCAAAAATGGCCATTTTTCCAACTTTTTTTATTTTAGGCAATATAGGCAAGGAAAATGTGTTTTACAATATTCTAGAACGAAAAAACGCTTTTCTAGGCTATAAAAACAGGAAGTTCAAAAAGTCGAAAAATTGACTTTTTTCCTATGGTTTTGGTCAAAAATTGGAATTTTTTCCATAGTTTGTGTTTGGGCAAAATAGGCCGAGAAATATTGTTTGCTGATATTCTAGATAGAAAAGAAGGTATTCTTTAACATAAAAATTTTTCTTTTAAAAAAAAGTGGCAAAATTCGAATTTTTGCAAAGGGGTTAGTCCATGGTTTTGGTCAAAAATTGGAATTTTTTCCATAGTTTGTTTATGGGCAAAATAAGCCTAGAAATATTGTTTGCTGATATCCTAGATAGAAAAGAATGCTTTCTTTAACATAAAAGTTTCTTTTCAAAAAAATGGCAAAATTCCAATTTTTGGAAAAAGGGTTAGTCCATGGTTTTGGTCAAAAATTGGAATTTTTTCCATACTTTGTTTTGGGCAAAATAAGCCTACAAAATATTGTTTGCTTATACTCTAGATAGAAAAGAAGGCCTTCTGAAAAATAAAAATTTCTTTTCAAAAAAGCGGAAAAAATTCGAATTTTTGCAAAGGGGTTAGTCCATGGTTTTGGTCAAAAATTGGAATTTTTTCGATACTTTGTGTTTAGGCAAAATAAGCCTACAAAATATTGTTTTCTGATACTATAGATAGAAAAGAAGGCTTTCTTTAACATTAAAATTTCTTTTCAAAAAATTAAAAATAAATTCGAATTTCTGCAGAGGGGTTAGTCCATGGTTTTGGTCAAAAAATAGTATTTTTCCGTACTTGGTTTTTGGGCAAAATAAGCCGAGAAATATTGTTTACTGATACTCTTAATAGAAGAGAAGGGTTTGTTTAACATAAATTTTTTTTTGAAAAAAGTGGAAAAATTGGAATTTTTGCAAAGGGGATAGTCCATGGTTTTTTTCAAAAATTGGAATTTTTTCCATACTTTGTTTTTGGAAAAAAAAGGTTAAAAAAATTGTTTGCTAATACTCTAGATAGAAAAGAAGGGTTCCTTTAACGTTAAAATTTCTTTTCAAAAAAGTGGAAAAAATTCGAATTTTTGCAAAGGGGTTTAATAGTCTATGGTTTTGGTGAAAAATTGGAATTTTTTCCATGTTTGCTTTTTGGGCAAAATAAGCCTACAAATATTGTTTGCTGATACTCTAAATAGAAAAGAGGGCTTTCTTGAACACAAAAATGTCTTTTCAAAAGTGGAAAACATTCGGATTTTTGCAAAGGGGTTAGTCGATGGTTTTGGTCAAAAATTGGAATTTTTTCCATACTTTGTTTTTGGCCAAAATAGGCTGAGAAATATTGTTTGCTAGAATTATTGTTTGTTTTCATTGTAGATAGAAAAGGAGCCTCTAAAGATAATAAAATGCATTTTTGAGATTGTCACTAAGTTTTGTGTTTTTGGAGGGGTTACCATGTAGTTAGTTATTATACAGGAAAATAAACTTTAAATAAATAAATAAAAAGGAAACAACAAAGGAGAAAATAAGAATTGTTACCCAAAATCATTGGGTAACAATGATTTTTGGGTAACAATGATTTTAAACAACAATTATCTTAGCCGAAATAAAAAATTACCACGATCAAAATTAAACTGGTATGGTAAAACACTGGACCAAGAATAAGCGTGTAACAAAAACAGAAAGAAAAAAAGAAGTAATAGAAGAAAAAATCTTCACCCACAATCATGGGCTAATGACAATGAAAATCTTAGATGTAGGCTACCAATACCGACCGTTTCCAATCTTTTGTATCGTCCTTTCGTGAAAAATACCAGCACATTAAACTTCACCTGCACAGTACACAAACTACGCCAAATTAAACCGAACACCACCACTCTACACAAACTACACAACACTAAGTCTTTTATTTTATATTTTGACAGTTATCATGTACTTATCACAAGGGATGTGATCATTAGCCTTCCTAGCAAGTGTTTCGGGGACGGGATGGAGGGGAAAATGAGGAAAAATTTCCTTTTCTCCCCTCCCCCACTCCCTTCTTGCCTCTTTTTTGCTCTCACCCCAACTTTGTTGATGAACTCATGCGCAGGCTATGTGATCATGAACACAAAAAATTGTTAATAGAGGTGATTGAAGATAGGTTGCTCGGTCTTAGGTTTGGATCTGTTTCTTTTGCTGACAGCTGTGTAAAATACTCCATACTCTGAAACTTCAACACCTAGTAAACAGAAAATAAAGTTACCTCAGTCTCCAACACAGTTGTGAAGCTACGCAGCCTGTTGTTGTGTCTACTAGTAATGGATAGCAAGTCAAACTTCAGATCTGTATGTCCGGGTTGAAGCATGACTGTTGTGTTGTTTCCTAACACAATACTTTTTGCTCCACTTTGATGGACTAGTACCCTGTCTTAGACTTAGAGAATAAAAGCATTTGCAGGACGCTGTGGATGTGCATTGTGGTAAAAGTCGTCAAAAAGGCAACAATTAGTAATGTGCAACTTGTTTTGGAACATTATTTGCATGTTTTTACAAACTGAAACGCTTTCCTTTCTTTGGACACATTAGGGCCATTTATACAAGGGAAAATAAGACGTGTCCTAAAATAAGACGCAAGCTGTCCTGTATAAATAGCACATTAAGACGCACCTTAGCTAAGATGCCTCTTATCGAAGAGCAGGTGTTAAGGGCTGTTCTTAAATAAGATGCGTCTTAGCTAAATTTCCAAAGAAATGTGCTGTTTATACGGGATAGTTTGTGTCTTATTTAGGACGCATCCTATGTAAGACGCATCTTATTTCCCTCGTATAAATGGCCCTATTCTTACTTGTAATACAACCACATTAAAAATTATGTCTTTCTGTAAACAAAAAATAGAGCATTCATTCTTGTTTTGATAATAATAATTTCCTCTTAAGATTGCAACTGGTAGGAGGTAAACCAGTTAGCTAATTTACAGATGTGGCCGAGGTTTTGAACGTGGGACTACTGAGAACAAATCCAGTTGGTGGTCAGAGTGGGACTCAAACTCTAGCCTTGGAAATACAAGTCAAGTCCATTGCTCTAACCGCTCGGCAACGCTACCTCCATACAATCTTGAATTGACCTCCAATAAGAATCTAATAACTTCTTACCTCATTTCCCCAGCTTGTCCAGTGTGGTGTTAAGTTTCGTGCAAACATCTCAAGGCATCGAGAAGAGGGCGGTATATAACAGGAGAGAATTTCTGCAGAAGGGGTATCAGTGTTAGTATAGTCAAATAAAGTTTAGGGAAAAACAAGCCAAATGTGCTCTGTATAACTGAACCAAATAGTACAGAGATGCTTACCTCTGGAGATCTAAAATTTGTGGACTTTCTTTACAGTACCCTCCACGTCAATCCTCCCAATAACAAATTGACCCAGTCCGCTAAATTTAGCATTGGTGTGACTCAAGACATTATACGTAGTCTCACATGAAATACAGACCATCAAAAATCACTTTTTGATTATATAGACTTGTCCCTGATGAAATACATGCAAAACTGACACCGAAAATGTACTAATATATAAATTTAGCCAGGGCTAAAAGCAAGGCTCCCATTAATAAATTTATAATTTAAATCAAACACATCCATGTATCTTTTGAGGGAAAGGCGAAATGATTTTAAAGAAAAATACTTTACAAACAGTTCAAGAGTGAAACAAATCTGACATCGAGTTAATAGCCTTATATGTACGCCCAAACGATAGCAATCATCTTGATGAGTCACTCGAGCCACAGTGGCTCTTGATCACAGTAGATTAGCCAATTCACACATTGTAATTAAAAGGTTGCATTCCTTTGTCTAAAAGGGAGGCCAAAATTAAAAATTAAGCCAAATTTTTTGTTCGACAACTTTACTTAACAAAATCTTGCCAACAAAATTAATCTGGTGACCAGATTATACTTTTTATACATCACATCTGAGGTAAACAGTTCTATCCAGCGGTGTTCTTTTAGTAATTAAGCTTACATACCTCAGGCAGAAATGTGGTTTTTCACAATTTTGCCGAACAAATTGTACTCATTCATTCATTTATTATTAAATGAACTTTTCTGAAGATCTGTCATCTAGACTTACCATTCAGAGGTGGTTTCCTGGAGTGGATCCTGCAGGGCACACTACAGATCACTTGTTCATATGGTAATAATCTTTCCCATCCTCTCTTTGATGACTCCATTGAATCTAAGGAACTGTCAGTACCTTTCACATTTCTTGTTAGGTTGATGTCTGTACCAGTATTGCAAACTGCTTCACTTACTTGTAAGTCTGAAAATTCATCAACATCACTTGACCTTTCTAATTTATACGACTGGTGTTCTAATCCACAAAGCATTGGCCTGTGTTCATGTGATTTTTGCCAAGTCACAGTTTGCAAGATGTCATGCATATTTTTACTTTCACTCCCGTCAGCTGCTGTAGTAATTTTGTTTAAATCTTGGATGCAAAAATTAGTGTCACTTTCATTGCTTGCAAGTCTTTTCCTTTTCATTTGTGGTGATGAAGTATTCCAGAATTCCCTTTGTTCTAAGCTACACCTCTTCTTGTCTTCATCAAACTTGTCATCCATAATAAAATTCGAACAATATTCCCTCAAACCATTATCCCCTTCTGGTTTAAATCTGCCAATCAATAAAGGCTCGTAAGGTTTCTTATGTGGTGAATCCAAATCAGTTACCAGTTCTCCTCTTCTTGTGACCTTAACCCAGTACCACTCTGCCACTAACTCAACTGACCAATGAGGAAAAAGCTCTGACTTGGTGAACCTGAGATACTTTTGTTTGTTTGTTACCCAGATCCCCACCAGAGCTCCAGGAGCAAGAAGCTGGGGGACTGGGAGAGCCTTGATCTGCCATAGGGACATGAAGGAATACCTTTAACAGAAAATAAATGAAGTGAAACAATTGAACAGTTCCAAATCAAGGGATGAGAAAACTGGAGCCTTAAAACACCGGATTAGTCCCTCTTCCCTTGACAGAGACAGCTTCTGTGTGCCACTGGTTTTCAGTAGTGACAGAGTCAGAGTCTGAGTCCGAGTCATAATCAGAAGCCTAGCTAGTGCTTATCATCTAGTGCAAACAGCATTCTGATTTTGCTTATGACTCCGTCACCTATGTTCTGCTTGTGATCTAGTGAAAACCAGATTGTCAGATTCGGAAGCAGAACCGGAAGAACCAAACCAATCAGGGAATGCGGGAATGTGCATTGTTATTGGTTTATCCTTCCGCTTCTGCTTCCAACTCCGACAATCTGGTTTTCACTTGATCATAAGCGGAACGTAAGTGACAGAGTTGTAAGCGGAGTAGGAAGAAATGGAAACTACTAACTCCGATCCTGTCGTGCCTACAACTCCGCCTACAACTCCGATTTACTGAGGTGATAAGAGCTCTTACAACTCTGCTTACGACTCTGACTCTGACTGTCGCTAGTGAAAACCAGCCTTTACAGTATATCCACACAGCCAAGCTAAAAAAACTTTAAGGGAAAAAAGGTGTGGTCAAGGACAGGAAGACACAAGGAGTACTTGGCATTTTGTTCGCTTTCTCTCTTCCCCTATCCACACACTTTGGCTTTTTTAATGAATCCTTTCTCAAACCTTTTACTCCTGGACCACATCATAGCAAGATTATTTATCACTCTAACCTATAAATCTGTAGATGAAATGCTATGGTGTTACCATTCAAATAAAACCTCTTGGGCAAAACTTTCACATAGTACTGTTTACTCTACAAGATTTCGACAAAACAAAAATTTGATTTTGTTTGTGATTTTATTCTTTGGCCCATGTCAGCAATAAAAGGGTTATCGGAGAAGTGTGCCATATACCTTTTTAGTAAGGGGTTATAAATTATAGAGTATGGGGTGATATTAAGTAGGATTTTGGTATACATTTACTTAAGTGGAGAAAAACTAGAAGTTATCGTCATACTTTGAGCCTCGTCTTGCAGACTTGTTATACCAAGGAGGATCTAGCACTACTAGATTATAAAGTCCATTTTGTTGGGCTGTGAAAATAAAAGAAAATATAATTAAAATAAATTATGAGTTAACAAATGTAAAATCTTACTGCTGGCATCCCTTGGTAAAAGAAAAAGATAGTACCATTTTCAGTCACTATTCTGAAAAAAAGGAGGCAGATTTTTTTGAAACTGGAGAAAACAAACTCTGTTTTCAAACAAAAAAGAGTTGACAAGGCTTAGACCTGATTAGCTTAGTTGGGAGTGCTCAGGGGAGCTCAATTAAGACTGCTGAGCAGGATGTCTGGGTTCAAATCCTGGCTGGACCACAACTTGGGGTCTTTAACCTTTTAAGTCCCAAGAGTGACCAACATTAATTTTCTCTTTGCAATGTCAATACATAATTAAGAGAAAAGGTTATGAGATTTAATCAAATGATCATGATCACCTCAGGGAAAATGCTATGATCTCTTATCAAATTCTCTCAACTTATTCTTTAAGGAAATGTATGGAGATCAGTTTGGACAATTTGTAAATGGATATCGGGGCTTAAAGGGTTAAATAACTGAGGAGAACATGCTGCCTTTGTAATGACATCTGAAAATGGTTAGACTTTCTAGTCTTCCTCGGATAATGACGAAAAACCATAAGGCCCCATCTCACAGCACTTTCACTTATCTGGTTCTTGTGGGATGTGAAATAACCCACACCACTGTTCAAAAAGAATAGGGGACTTAGACCCTGGTGCACGTGGTGTGGCAAACCTCTCCTGGGTTGGGTGGGTTATCTTTAAGGACACTTAAGAAATGGTAAACGTGCAGCGTGCAACCATGGAGTTATGGATGCACGCGGGAGGTTGCTAAGCACGAAAGAAGCGTAAGAGTCGCACGAGGCGATAGCCGAGTGCGACTCTAGCTTCTTGAGTGCTTAGCAAACCTCCCAAGTGCATCCATAACTCCATGGTTGCACAGCTGCAACGTTTACCATTTCTTTTATAACATAATCAAAAGAGAAAAACATTGTTTTCCATTTGCCTTCAGTTGAGTCATCGGTTCTAGTTCATGTATGCTGCCATCTGCCCGCGCGCAAACAAATCACGTTCTATGTTTTTCAAAAACTTGCCTTTTGAGTTTTTCTTTCGCTGAATCAACCGTTCTCCGTCTACAGGTAAATTGCAAAAACGTTTTTCGTTGTTATTCTGAATGGCTTCTGTCTTCTTGCTCTTAATATTAGGGTAAAAACTTCGAGGGAAAACTATAGCTGCAACTATAAACAAAAAGACTCTAAAAACTAAGCTAAAACTAAATAAATGAAATAATTATCATGCTTATTTATGTGACAATTTTTGAAATAAACGTAAAGTAGAAATGAGAAAATTTGACCGTAATTCCTTAAGGATAAAAGGTAACACTAATTTTAAAAAGAAATTAACTAGCTTTGTATCGAAATCTGTCTGGGGAAATCAGGCTATGAAAGTCAAAGTTGCAACTGAAATTCGCCGACACACAGCCGGCGCTGAAGCTGTTGTTTTAGACCATTCTCTGAACGACTGTTATGAATGAACACTGAGGAACAAAATAATACACACAGAATTTATTTTTTGAAAAATTTATTTGAAAACCCAAATGTTTCTGTACTCAAATGAAATTCGCTTATTCCAGCGTAATGTGCCCGTTTAAACTCAACTAAAATTTTTAATCGATGCGATGAAAACTTCACAACAAAGCTGTCTAGAATTTGAGCGTGTTTCCTAAAATATTTGCTGGAATTTAGCATCAACTTGATCAAAAAGTCAATAACACAATGCTAAATTGATAAATTTACATTTCAAATAGAGTTCTCTTCTATAAAAAACACACAAAATGTACCTTAAATCTTCGCTCGCTCGATTTTCCTTCAGCCGATTCTAGCGCGAGGAAAACAGTGATTCATTCATCCAGGGCAAATTTGTCGCTTGATCTTTTGTCTTTTTTTCCTTCAAAACGACAGCTTAGTATTTTCTTCAACTTCCACTTTTCATCTGTGCATTTCATTGGTGTACTTTACCGTCAGGAGAGGAGATTTGTTGAATTTGCCTAAATTTTACCGCGCTAGCTCAGTTTCTTGGCGTGCACCCACGGGCAAATGGTAGTGGCTGACTGACCAATCAGAGCGCGCGATTTACTTGTGTTATGTTATAAACCTAAATAATTTAGGTGTGTCCTTAAAGATAACCCACCCAACCCAGGAGAGGTTTAGCACACCACGTGCACCAGGGTCAACAGAACGGGGCTCCAATATTATTGGAGCCCCGCTCTGTTGTGTGGTCCTCGCCATATGATGGAAGTGATTAAATATTAATATAACTAGAGTGTTTTAGCACAACAGGTAGTATTCAAAAATACTAACCATGATCAACAAGGGGTTGTAAGTTGCTTGAATCAGACATCAAGAAAGTACACTGAGGAGGTATAATGTACGGCTGTCCACAAATGTTCAGCAATGTTGGCTCTTCTTTTAAATGAGATATCAAATGACCGAATAAGTTGTGCTCACTGGGAAGATTTTTATCTGTAGAAATAAAGAAAAAAAAAAAAAAATTTACAGCTTTTAAGTCTGGTCTGGACATGTCTTTTGTCCGTGCATTATATATTGTTTTTCATCAGTAAGTACAAAACGCCGGTCACAATTGCAGGTATAGAGTTCAGGTCACAGTAGAGTGTTACAGTAAATAAACAACACTGAAAGTGTTTCCCATCCCTAATCCAATCCAAAATAGAGTTTTAGCTTGAGGGAAAACAGGTTATATCCCTATTCATCAATAGTGCAGTGACCTGCACTTGTGACCAGTCTGTGACCAGTGTGTCTTGTACCTGCCACTCTCCCATAGAGAAGTTGTAGTGTTTAAAAGGCTGGGTGGTTTCTAATCTCCTGGACATTCAATTTTACTATCCTGGTACATCATGATAGACATTATCAACAGCAAAAGATGCAGCTGTTAAAAACAATAAGTACAACTGGCTTGCCTGACTATATAACTGAACTCCAGTTCCGAAAAATAACACATTCACAAGGTTAAATTTGAAATAAGGGCATTCACAACTGAGAAAATGTAACAGAAATTTGTTTCGTAATCAAAATATACAATCTAAACAGGAAAAAAATGTTTAGAGCAAAACTGTTCACTAAGGTATATTGAAGCGAGTAACAACTTCATTCCCAGGGTTGTTCTCTCCTACACGGTCCCCAGGGAGAGAAAGAGGGAGCAGGGGAGGAGAGAACCCTAAGAATGACGTTAACCCATTCACCCCTGAGCTGCCCGTAACCACCCGTGCGGATCCACGTCCTTTCTACTGCTTGTGACGTCATCAGTTTTAATGGTCAAGGGCAACTTTGTCTGCTATCTTGTGCAGAGTGAAGAGGAAAAGGAAATTGTGTAATATTTTACCTGGCACTACTGTACACATATCTTCTTCAAAGTCCTCACAACTGGAAAGAAAATATCTTTTTTCTACCCCAGTCCTCACAAGATTCTCCAGGACTTTAAGAATTGTCCCTTTCACCTTAAATGCATTAAAACAAAGATAAATAAAATTAATAGTGATATAACATATTAATGCAGTTAAATGCAATTTAACAGAGTTAACAACAAGGAGTTTAAGTCTGATCTTGCTGGCCAGCTGGATTGTGAGATGAGCATGCACCAGTATATCCCACATGCTCTTGCAGTTGAGTGTGTTGTAGCATTTTCTAGTGTGTTTTTAGAATTCTGGTGTTTTGGCGTGTTTGGGTAGTTTTTAGTGAACATTAAATCTAAAAAATAAATAATAAATAGATAAAAATAAATAAATAAATAAATTTTATTCAGCCTTGGCGTCTCACAATCGCTGTGACTGACTCAGTTTATAGTTTCCTCACCCCCTTCCTTCCATATTTTCACTGACTTGTTCAGTGTGACAGGTGCCTGCTTTCTTCCCTTGGGCATGGGGGTTCATGACTGGGTTGCCAGGTTGCCATGGAAGCTGGCTGCCAATAGTGGAAGCTCCTGGATATCTAAGGCACCCAACTTCCACATTGCAATGCAGTTGACCAATAACTGACTGAGGTGAAACCTTGCCTTTACGATTCACAAGTTTGGTTCCAGAATAAAAAATTATGCTGATGATAAATAAATAAAGGGAGACATCATGGTAAGAAAAAAAAACAGTGTATAAGTACCTTCTGGTGGTGAAGAAGAGCTTCCATGTCCTCCTCCTCCTCAACTGGATTACCTTTCAAGGATTTTTTTCGCTGGGTTTACAGAGAGGGGAAAAAAACATTATTGACTTAGAGCCTGTTTGCATGGAAGTGGGGGACCCCAGGTAGGTGAGGTAACCCTCTGAGGTGGGGTTAAAAATTAAATTAAAAATTGCATGCAATCTTACAACCCTGCCATCCCAGGGTGCATGTTCTCAAAATTATTGAATGGTCGCTAAGCACGTAAACAAGAAAAATGCTGGCAGACCACATGTTTTGGCAATTAATGCTCTTTTACACTCACTTGCTGCTCTTGCTGCAACCTTTCGTGCTGTGGTTTTCTATTGTTACCTTTAATAATTATGCAAAGCCACCGCCAAAGTGAATTTTGTACAAATTTGATGTATCACAGATCTGTCCCTGGCTAGGCAAGTTACCCCAGCTCAAAACGTTTACATGGCAAGATTTGACCCCAGCTGGAAGGGTTACCCAGTCTGGCAGACCGGGCCACCTGCCCTTGGCGGGTCACCCCACCTATCATGTAAACGTGATCAAATTAAAATGAAAGAATATATGGACAGGCCAGTTGGAGACAACAGTGCGGCTGTAATTATGCACCATATCAAAAAGTGTTTATGTTACCTCATCTCCATGTAAACAGGTCCTTAGAGCAATATGTCCGCTCAAAGAAGGCCTTTGGAGTCTGTGAAAGGTTTTTAGCTGATTTACAACGATGCAACAACTGGTAATTAGCCTGCATAACAGACGCTTTATGAGCCAAGCGAGGTAAACACGGCACTTTGTGCAAAGCTTGAAATTTCAGCATGAAGAGCGAGATGATCATGAGGGGAAGAAATAATAAAGTGCATGTTACCAGTCCATTGTTCTGGCTCTTTTTACCTTTGTGTTCAATGCCATTCTTTGAGCACTTCTGTGCCTTTCTCAGTCTCTGAGTGGCATGTATTTCTTACTGTCATACATTTTTAGGCTATGTGTCTCTATATAATTTTATTTGTTTGTATGAGAATTGATCAGCAGTCACTTATAATGGAATGGGAATAAAACCGCTTGCACATGCATCTTGCATTTGGGTGCCCTGTACCTAGTCCTTTGAAAGTCTCTGAAGAGCTAAGAGGGGATGTTTTGCCTGTTTTGGTACAGATTAACACGAGACATAAGAAACAAAAGAACTTCAGAGAACAACTCCTGGAGAGGCTTAATCGTTTTTTTTTTTTTTTTGGTTCTTTGTTTCATGTAATGCCATATCAGTTCCAGTGAAAAAAAGCAATCCATTTACGTTCACTCTTGAGGCAGCATACTGATCATGTAAGAATCTAATTTGGAAATCGCCGTTCCATAAAGGAAATCAATCAAGCTAACTAAGTCAGTGTTACACGCTTACCTTTCGTTTACCACTGTTTGTAACTGAAGATCGAAAGTAAGGTTTAAACAAAGCGAATAAACTGTCTTTGCAGGACAAGGACAAATCCGAAACTGACTCAGAAATGCTTCTTTGGTGATCGACAAGAAGTCCATTTTCACAGCAGCCGATCACAGCCATTTAAGCGTTTTATAAACTCATCCTCACACGAGTATTCTATTGCCTTCTGCCCTTGTGAAAAATGTTCCAGGCATTCAAGGATGGTACCCTGGGAACGAACTGTGAACGGGGGTAAACCTCGTTTTCAAGTCAGGGGACATCGGGGCGGGTAAATATCTTTTTAGTCTGTCTTCGCTTCAATGACCTCAAAACGCTTCTGCCTAAAATTATTACAGTTTGCAAACATTGTTGGGTTCCCCGGAGTCTTAACGCGCCATTTATTATCTATAACGGAGCCTGTTCCATGCTGCTCCAAGGTGTAGAAGCTGCTTGTAACGTCTCTCCTAATTGATCGCGGGACATGACATGACATGTCATTCTTCCAATTGTTTTAGTTTTGTTTGGGGTCAGGGAAACGCACCATTGGTGACTTCTCTTCCGGGAAGCTGCTGTATCCGAGTAGCAAGCCATCTACCTTTGTGGTGACAGACGGAAGGTATCATCGCAGGCTTACTTTTGGGCTGATATACCTGAAACGGCCACCTGAAACAAAGTTAGGGAATTCTCTCCACATTCAACATGGAACGAAATGACATTCTAGGTGACGACGGAAGGACAGCCATACGCGCTGTTGTCAAGGTATCTATTTTTCATAGAAGGAAATACACAAGGAATGAAGTGGAAGGACGACTTCGTGGTTGCTTCATTGATCCCCCAGTAAACTTGTTTTCGTCGGTGCTTCCAGACTGTGAAAATGCCGGAAAACCAAGCTACGTATACGACATAGGCCACATTCACAAAGCTCTATCCACGCTGTTAAAGATAAAGGGGACAGAAACTTCTAGAACCGCTTCGAAAGAAGATGAAGACGAAATCAATAAAGCAAGACGAGATATTGAGAGAGAGTACAAAGAAAGTCTTTCTTCTCATCGCGTCGAAAAGGTTAGCTTAGAAAAAGGTTATGAATCTATCAATGACAATTTTCCCTTCATTGAAACGAACGAACAACATGAAGTAAAGCTGGAACAGATTGTTCAGCGAGAGGTAGTGGATGATCTAAACACCTTTTTCAGCAACAGCTCCGATAATGAAATTCGTCCTGTTATGCAAGACACTGTTTGTGATGACAAGGACGACGGTAGCCCTGACGACGAAGAGAACCGAACAGAAAGTCTGGACCCGGAAGCTCGGTTGGAGGATGATCATGGTTCCGGCTTTATTGTTGGTAATAACTTAATCATTACCTCTAAACATGTTGTTGAAGGTGCTAAGAAAATTCTTATTTCTAATGCAGTAATTAGTGAGTTACCATGCGAAGTTGTTAAAGAGGATCCCAAAAATGACCTAGCCTTACTTTATTGTGAAAAACTGGATGTAGAGAAAAGTGGAATCTGTCCATTGGAGTTATCCGAGAGAGAACCTTTGCAAGGGGTGCCAGTGTTTACCCTTGGGTATCCAATAAGTCATACTGGAAAAGCCGCTCTCTTTGTTAAAGGCTATGTTGCTGGGGAAACTGGCGAACGTTACGGACGAGAACCTTTATTGACTTTTAATATTCCAGTTAATAACGGCAATTCAGGTGGACCTGTATTTTGGCGATGTGAGGAGGATAAATTAGAAGTGGTTGCTGTTGTAAAGGAAAAACACTTAAAGCGTGTTTCCTCGTGTGAGGAGGAATTCTTCATTGAACAGGTTAGATCTGCATTGGAGAGCATGCCTTTCCTTGATTTTTTAGCAGCGGATAATGATCAACAGAACGCATTAAAATCGCAGAAGTTGTCTTTTTCAATAATGTCAGTCAAAATGGCTTGATTCAATGCAGAAAAATAGTCAGCGTTATTTAGCTAATGCTATACGAGGGCGTTTTGTGATTGACTTGATATGTGACTATAAGAAAAAAAGGTTAACTTGCTCGAGCACCAAAACATAAGTTTCAGCACAGGCATCCCAAGCTCACGTTACAAGTGTGTTAGGTAAATTAACTTTCTCACAAGAGAGTCGGTGTCGCATTACAAGCAACCGTTGAGACTTTGTATGAGAGATAAAATACTGAGATCTGCTAACGCTAAATATCATTATTCTTACTTACTTATTTTTCTATAAAATAAATAAAGGAGACTTACCTTTGATGTATTTCTGTGTTTTTTGGTGTGAATTCATTGATTTAGTCGCTTTTTTTTTGGCTGTTATTGTTTGACCCCTGTCACTCTCTTCATAATACGAAGTACTTTTTCAATAAATGTCAAAATGGCTTGATTCAATGGAGAGAAATTGTCAGTGTTATTTAGCTAATGCTATATGAGGGCGTTTTGTGATTGACTTGATATGTGGCCAAAACATAAGTTTCAGCACAGGCATCCCAAACTCATGTTACCAGTGTGTTATGTAAATTAACTTTCTCACAAGAGAGTCGGTGTTGTGTTACAAGCAACCATTGAGGCTTTGTATGAGAAACAAAATACTGAGGTCTGCGAACGCTAAATATCATTTTTCTTACTTATTTTTCTATAAAATAAATAAAGGAGACTTACCTTTGATGTATTGCTGTGTTTTTTGGTGTAAATTCAACGATTTAGACAATTTTTATGGCTGTTTTTGTTTGACCCCTGTCACTCTCTTCATAATACAAAAGTGTACTTCGTATTATAATTAAAGAGAGTGACGGGTCGTTTTTCTATGACATAATCTCAAAATATCCCATCTTTAATACTCTAACTGAACAAGATAAAATACTGTATTATTCCTTTTTAATAACGTAGACTCTTTAATTTGTAAAATAATTAGGTTATTTTGTTTTCAATTATTATTCATTATTTATTTTTTATTGTCATTGCTGTATTTTTCAACTATTATCCATTATTTTGTATTTTATTTTATTTATTTATTTTTTCTTTTATGCAGTACCATCCATGTAAATGGCAAAATGCGAATAAATATCGTTGTTGTTGTTGCTTTTAATGTGTTTTCCTTGGCCACTGTTAGGAGTAAAAGGGTTAACAAGAGAGGTGTGCTATATAATTTTTTTTCTACCCTACAAGGGGCATTTTTTGTGTTTTAGCTACCCAAATAAACTATAGAATACAGGATGATAGTAAGGAGGATTTTGGTATCCTGTTAGTTAAGCAGAGAAAAACTAGAAGTTATCATCATACTTTGAGCCTCATCTTGCACATTTGTTATAGAGTGGAACCCTGCTATAACAAAGTGCGACGGTACCAAATTTTAAGGCTCACTAGAAAAAGATGATACCATTTTCAGTCACCTTTGCAAATATAACTTCCTGTGGTCAGGCAAAAACAATTAAAAATGTCAAACTTGTTGATTGATTACATTAACCACAGACCACACGAGTTTGGCCACAAGGAGTTTATTGTAACAGACTACAGGCACAAATAAAACAAGTCTGACAGTAACACTCCAACACCCAAACCCAAATGGATAAGTGGTATGTGGGGAATGATTAAAAAGAAATTGGACAATGGATACACAAAAACTAGGAAACAAAAAGACGCTAAGTTACTGCCAGGTTAAGCAAACAGCATCTGCTGGATCTTATGTGCCATCGAGGCAACAGCTTGTTGTTTCTGACTGTCGGACATCTCTAAATAAACTAAATACATGTACTACGCCAATCACCCTGAAACTTAATAAGTTCAGCTGGAACCTTGCATGCAAAAGTAAAAGTAGCAACGCCGCGATGAAAATTATGTGGAGAGTAATATTATTTATTGTGTTGATCTAACCCAATGGCCATGACAAGCTTGGCTCAAAAATGTGAAAAATGGCTATAAGTAAGTAGCAAAAGGCATAAGTTTGGTTCCACAGTAAAAATGGTGTTAATAAATAAATTAAAAGTAAAATCATGGTGACAAAAAAGTGTTTATGTACCTTCTGATGGTAAAGAAGAGCTTCTCTGTCCTCCTTGACTGGATTGTCTTTCAAGGATTATTTTTGCTGGGTGTACGGAGAGGGAAAGAATCACATTTTAAGTATTGACTTAGAGCATGAGATATGTCTGGCCAAAGAAGGCCACAGGAGACTGTGATAGATTTTTTGTTGATTTACAACAATGAAGTCCACCTTGAAAACCGTTGTCCACACAGGTAAACCTAAAACTTGGATAGTAATAACTTTTTTACCTTTGTATTCAATGCTGTACTTTGAGCATGCATGCAGTGATCACTACCTTTCTCAGCCTTTGAGCATAGACATATTTCTTACTGTTATGTTGCAGGTTTGCCAGCTATGCCTTTCTGTATAAATTTTATTTAATTTTATAAGTTTAGAGTAGACCTTATTCACAATATCGGCCATCTTATTTGCACACGCTTTAGGAGCAACGGGTTAAAGCAATTATGTCACGTGGTATATTTCAGGGCGCAAACAAGAGGTAAAATTTCAGGGATCCACATTTATTTTTCATCAGAGTCCTCAGCCGGGCAAATAAGCCTAATGGCATACTTGCTTTTGGTCGCCCAGACAAAAGTGCAGAAATTATCAGAAAGAATGGTGACAAATTAATTAATTGCAATTGTGTGCAACTTGAACATTTCTGATTTGCATTTTGTTTCCATTATGGTTAAAAATAAAGGGTTAACTAAACTGTAGAGTACAACAGGCTATGAACACAGTACTTTACATTCTTCAAGTAGTCATGGACTATCAGTTTTCTAAGAAGGGGCGCTTCTGTTTTTCCTTGAATAAAGGCAATGGCTTTTGCTTTACTTTTTTTTAAAGTCACATATTGACAAGTATTACTTACTTACTTACTTACTGCATTACTTTTTTTTTGCCAAAGGCGGTGAAACGCCTCTAAAAAATGCCACATCTTGATGAGTGGTGTCACTTTTTCTTCTAATGGCCTGTGAATGCACAAAACAAAAAATGACAGCGGTTAACATGAAAACTGAGCCTGCCATCATTTCATGGAAAAATTATGCTGCCCAAACTTAGGATTTCATTGCAGACAAAAGTTATGAGTTATTCTCCTTTTTTCTATAAGTTTTAAGTGGATGTGGAGTTATCATATAAGAATTTTCGAAAAGATTTTGTGGTTGAGAAAAACCTCACTCATCCAAAGGGCAACTTTTGGAGTTGTCTTAATCGTCCGTGTGAGATTGTAGTCGTCTGGAACGACTCGACAAGTGCGAAAATGGATCCCTGAAATTTGCCAATATTGGGGTTGAGTTTCTCCTATCAAGACAAGGTGATGAATATTAAATTGTAATAGTCACGCAAAATGTACAGTTTGAGTTTCACCAAGATTTACTACTTGCTGTAAGGATATCTACGGTCACTGGTGCATCCAAAAAGGTAACAATGAACACTTTCACCCATAATTTCATGCAATTATCGACTTTAGGATGAAAGTTCTTAATTTCCTGTTGTCTTGAATAAACAAACTCATGACCTGTGATTTCTTGTACTGGCATATTTTTTTAGCTTGTTCATCCCCAGAGAAAGTGACATTGCTTTATCCCATCAATCCTCCCAAGAGTGACAAACATCAATTTTCTCAAAACAGTATCAATACACAATCAAAAGAAAAGTTTGTGAGAATTAGTAAAATGATCACGTAAAGAAAACTTCTTTAATCTTTTATCAAATTCTCTCAACTTATTCTTTATGGAAATGTATAGAGATCAGTTTGGAGAATTTGTTTGTGGATATTGGGGCTTAAAGGGTTTTAAAAGTGCGTGCAAAGATATGGTATCGTGAATAAGGTCTATTGATCGGAATTAAGCAGCTCACACATCTTGAATTTGGGTTACCTGTACCTAGTCCTTTGAAGGTCTCTGAAGAGCTAGCTAAGAAGGGGATGATTTGCTAACTCAGTCAGTGTTTAACAAGCTTACCTTTCGTTTATGAAAGTGTTTGTAACTGAAGATCGAAAGTAAGGCTCAAACAAAGCGAATAAACTGTCTTTGCAGCACAAGGACAACTCCGAAACTGACTCAGAAATACTTCTTTGGTGATCGACAAGAGGTCCATTTTCACAGCAGCCGATCACAGCCACTTTAGCGTTTATAAACTCATCCACACACGAGAATTCTATTGCCTTCGATCTGCCCTTGTGAAAAAATGTTCCAGGCGTTAGGATGGTGGTCGCTTACGTGAGGACTGATAAAACAAAGCCTGTTCCAGGCTCCAAGATAGTGGGGAAAACGGATCGGAAATTCATGTCTGATTCTTGTTCGGTTTTTTTTTCTTTTTGACCGATTTCATGTCCGATTTTTTGTCGGATTTCTTGTCCGATTTCATGTCCGATTTGATGTCCCATTTCCGATTTCATCTGCGATGTGTTGTCCGATTTTTTAGTCCGATTTCTTGTCCGATTTCATGTCCGATTTTATGTGCGGTTTTTTTGTCCGATCTCTTGTACGATTCTTGTCCGATTTCTTGTCCGTTGTCCAATTTTTTGTCCAATTTCTTGTTTTTGTTTTTCAGGCTTCAGGTATATGAAAGAGTAGGGGTTCGGTAGTTGAAATATATGAAAGGGTATGTAAATCTGTTACTGCCTGAAACGGCTAACAGACGCATTTCAATGATGTGAAAGAGACTAGGAAACTTCGTGGGCTGGAAATTTATTCATAATAAAAAGATAGTGAGTTTTGACAGTTAAAAGGGATGAAAAGTTGTAGACAAGGTATTTGAAAGGGGTACCATATTTTGTCAATAGAGGGTATTCTCCTCCTGTCAAAAATGGTATACGCCACTTGAACATCTCCTACACCTTATTTGCCCCCCAAAATTTTGCATCAGCATTGTTCTCAATTTCTCTTGGGTCGACTGTAATACCTAGGAGAAATGAAAAAAAAAACGGTTGTGCAAAATTTGGGGTGGGGGGAGGGGGTAAATAAGGTGCATCATGGGAGATGTGCAAGTGGCGTATATCATTTTTGACAGGGGGGTAAGGGGTTGGACCTCGGGCTGAAGCCCCCCCCGTTTAAAACGTTATTGAGTAGCCCCCTGGGTTTAGGATGCAGTGTTAAACTTATCGTTTTCAACATTGGGTGGAATAGTGAACGCACTGCTTTTAATAATTAAAACTTGACAAGAATTGTTTTTGAGGTGTTACGTCTCATCTGGGAATGAACTTGTTCGACTCAGTTTATCATTTGCATAAATACCATTTTCTTTTATTGGATTCTTGTTTAAGTACAAAGATCTCTATTTACAACTACTATACAATCGAGGTTTCCGTAACGGTAACTTATTTTCTGCATTTTTAACCTCTACGAGTAACAAAGCATGTGCTGCGTTTACATTTTTAGTGGGTGAAGAAGGGGATCGCACTACAAAATTCCCAACTCGCCTAAATTCGAGTAATTAAAGCGTTCTTTGGAAGTACACAAATAGATCAACGCACAATCCCAAGTATCAAGTGGACAATAGTTTTTAAATTCTCTATAACTATATGGAAAGATCACCTCTCTGTAGCGCTTTGTTAATTCTTAGCAAATAGAGTGGTTTTCGTTTGAGTGTCGTAAAACCAAAACCAAAGTAATTACTCTGGCCAATCACATAGGACACAGACAATACATTGAACCAATCAAAACTCGAAGTAATTACATGTGGCTGACGCAAAGCGCGGGAAAATGCATGCGAGCGCGTCACAATTGGCTTTGGTTTTACTTCTGATTGGATGAAAAGGTGGCGCGAATCTTTTAAGCCAATCGCATCGTGTAGAAAGTGCAAAACCAATTACTTTTCGACACTCAAATGAAAACCGCTCTAAGAACAATAAGAACAGCGTTAGGTATGACCAACGAACAAAAGATTAACTGAATACTTAAGCATTCCACAGAAAAACCTACAAAAATAACAAAGAACAAGACATGTCCTTTGAAGAGCAAAACTTAAGTTTAAACAAACAACAGAATAAACGATAGACATTTAAGAACCTAGATATCGCTAATGTAAGTTTGAGGAGATCTGGAAAGTACCATAACCAGTGAATGTCCTTCAAAAAAGACAAAACTGAATTAAGTAATTAAGCATTAAAATGAAGTGGTACCTCTTTATCTTCATGTCAAAGGCTGCAATACGAAAACTTACAAAATTTTCCAGCTTTCACACATTCTCTATACCACATAATTCCAACCCCAATAATACTTCACTGTACATTGCAACATCAAGACAGTATTCTCCAAAAAATTATGAAACGTAGGAGAATTGCTAACCAATCACAATATTTTCTTACCAAAATATCCAATTGCATTCAAATTTTAACTTAATCATATATTCTATAGATTTTTTATTTACATATTTACAGTTTGGCACAATTTTCATTTATGCACTTAAAAGACCGAAATTTGTTGTGTTTTGGTTTTTTTGAAAAATATCCGCACATTAAACAAAAATATGCTCGCTTATAAACCATATTAAGACACATTTAATAAATACATTACAACCTTCCATAAACATTAAACTCAACAGATTTAATAATATTCTGCTTCTTTAGTCACCAACCATCAAAACATCATATTATAATCATGATTCTGTTAGGATAAGAAGTTATAGAATCTCTTGGTTGGCAAGACGACATTATTTACAAAATTTTAAATGTGTATACATAAACCATACAAACTCCTACAATCTTCGTACAGCTGAGCATTTCCTGTTTCTCAGCAAATTATTTCATGCAGAAAATGCAATATTTGGCAAAATAAGTGCAAAGTAAAATTACTTTTAAGGAAGGTTTTCTAAGGTTATCACCATAGGATGTTTTGTTTTCCATCACCCGACTAAAACTTTATTGATAAACTCTCTATGTAATTTTGGCATTGAAAGATTAGAAAAACATGGCAGGCGAAAAACCATGTAAAACCCTGCCTTCTTAGTATCCAGGATTTTCCTGGACACAACCTCCCTTGGTTAATTTTCTTCTTCCTTGTTTTTTTTTTGCCCGGCCAACAGACTTGCCTACACAAAAAGGTAAGGCAATGGAAAACTAAACATTTTATGGGGATGGCCTAAGGGATCAATTAACCAAAATCCAGATAAGATGAGCAAAATATCAAGCTAGATAAAAAATGTTTAAGAACATGTTGATATAGTTTTCACAACGAGGTTTATCCTCCACTAAGGTATTCAGTATCACTGGAAAAGACTTCTTGCTATAGGATAAAAACAGACAGCACACGATTCACAAAAATCAGCAAATTACAGTCAAGGCAGGCCAAGCGCAAACCAAAAGATTCCATCAATGAAGTTATTATTCGAAAGTTGAATCTGTTGGAAGTTGTATATTTTAGATTCATCTCAGGATCCCTGCATGCATAATGAACAGTTCATTCACAGGTGAGGAAGTCATGAGATTTCTACTGGCTCAGTTTCCTTGAATTTGTTGTGAATGTCTTCAAAGCAATTTTGACCATTGAAAGATATTTGAATCTGAACGAATACAGAGATGTTATTGTAAAAATTCACTGCTCATCACGCATGCAGGAATGTATATTTGAATTTGATACTGGTTGCCTAAATGCACCAAGGATTCAAACCTTCGAATGATGAATTCATTAATGGCATATTGCGGGGTATGCTTCACCTGGCTTGACGGTAAGTACCAGTCAAAACTGATAGAATACAGCTTTTGTTTTAAGTGTGAGTACAATAATTTGCCAAATATTCTGAAAAATGTGACAGAGACCTTGACATTGTTTCAAACTGTGATGTCGAAAAAATGAAATCAAGACCAGACTGCACAAAATTGTAGACTGGACAAAATAATAAAGGAAGGAAGATTTTTGATACCAGCACACTTTTATCTGGAGATTGGTTCAGCTTAATAGTTCTTTCCTATTGTTTGTCTGTTTGACATCCATTCTTAAAATGCAATGATAATGGAATACTTAAAAGATGTGTCTTAAGAACATTGTAAAGCTTGCTTGGAAGGGTCACCAAATAAAAAAAGAGAGATGAGAGAATAAAAACTCATCCAATATCGAATGCATGAAACAGCCCTCAGTTAGAAAGAGAAAACATTATTTCAATTCCACCTCATTTACACTTCGATTATTTGCAAATGAGCTTGCCACACTTTGAGAGAACCCAACACTGCAAGCTTCCAAGTTCCATACAAACAAGTAACAGAGAGAACTGTAGATCTAAAATTAAATAACAATTACTAGCTGTACATCTGTATTTGAAGCACAACATCACCAGGATGGTCTTCTTTATAGCTACTTATTAGCAATAGTATATTTATATATTTCCTTAAAATTTGATAACCTATGTGACATATATACCCTGACGGAAGAGGTCCATTACTTTGTTAGTCACAGGTGAAGTTATTTCAAAGTTCAACAGGCAGAAGGGAACAAGGGTCATTTTGATAAAATTTTTACAAGTGTAATTTACCAGTGTTGTAATTCACACATGAAAAAGTTTTATCAAACCCCATCTCTGTGGAAGTTCAAATCACATCAGGCTTGTTGATAGGCTACACTGCAGTAAAGATCCTGGCACTCTCTTATTTAAAATGCAACCTCTGTACTTCAGAGGAAAGGCAAATTCAATTGCAATCAGAGTATTTAAAAACTAGCATAAAAACATTGATTTCGACAATCTCATTACTCAAAGCCTTAAAATAATTACCTGAGCATGTGATTTTTCTTAATGATTTTATAATGTGAGCCAGGAAAAGGAAAGATGAGCTACATCTTGATTTTCAAACAAGTTCTCCTAGGAACGCCAAAAGAAATGCATGAAGAACAGAAAGGAGAAAATGCAACTAGATCAAATGTGGACTCTACGGTGGTACAGCAGTGGTTATGTTTGCAACTTCTGCTACAAAGATACAAACAGTTGTGAGTGATGGAGTGATCTCTTCTGCAGGTAGAAAAATGGATTTACCAGTCTTTGTCAAAACAGTAAAATATATGCAAAAAGGTAGTTTCTTGTATGATGGTACCTCTTCTGTTAGGGTATGAGTTAAAAATGCTAGCAATTGCTCACTTCAACTTCATTTCTGAAAGCAGCCTAAAAAAAACAACACAAAGAATTTTTCAGTGAAATGAAAAGCAAGCAATAAGTCGAATAATTATGATTCGACTTTTTATTCTATTCTTATACTACTACCAAACAGTTGAAAATATTTTTTAAGGAAAGCACCATATCATAACCAAATTTACCAAATCAAAAAACCCAATTTTTCATTGACCTTACGAAGCTTAAATCACTATTTCTACCTCACCACGGTTTTAGCCATGTTAAGTGGATTTCTCACTTTCAAAGCAAAATTTCAAACAATACTGTTAAATGGTATAATGGTTTATTTTACTACAACTGGGGTAACATTTTCCAAAACCTCCACAACTGCCTTGCTGTAACAGCCAGCAAGAGAATGCTATTTATTATATAAACACCAATGAAATACCAAGTGAGCTTTCGTGCAAAAACTTGATATCTTCACATGTGAAAATAACACGTCATCTTCACGTGTGAACATAATTATCACCATTGCTATGGCTTCATAACAAACTGCACCTTTCAGACCAAAAAACTATTTAAGTAAAATGGTTTGGCATTTCATTGGCGTTTATATAATAAAAAGAATATTACATGGTCACTTGGAGCTCACTCATGAAATATTAATTTTTCATCACTTGAAGAGGAATGTCGCATCTCCGCGCGGCCATGTAATATCCTCTATGTGTTACATGTTATCTTTTATAATAATTATTAATTTTTCACCCCTAATTTATTCAACTTCTCTGACAGCTGATTATTATTTTAATGTGCATGATCAATCCAATGAAGAATTGGATTTATATATGAATTATTTATATTACTATATTATTGATATTATTATTATAGTACTTACCAGTAATGACTGTTTGTGACTTTTGCCATTTGAGTATCCACCAAAATGTATACTTATTCTATCCAGTGAGCTACTTGAATTTGACTCTGTTGTCTTCTTGTACACAGGGTTATCAAAGTTCATTGATTTGCGATTGCTGCAAAACAAATGCTTTAAGCTTTAAGAAAGCCACCAACAGATTAAGGAGGCCTCCTTTGAAGCGGGGGGGGGGGGGGGGGTGGGGGGTGGGGGGGTATATATGACCCTAATCTGAATTTTAAAAGCCTTCCTTTCTTCAATTGAAGAGAAGGCCATGTGGGTGTCGGTATTTTATTAATGTATTTGTGATTCGATTTCCCTAGTCACTGTCGAGTCTTGTTGCCATTTCATGTCTCATGTTGCTGTTTGAAGGTCATGTCGCTTGTCAGAATTTAACCCTAACAGTGCATCATTAAGGAGTTAAATACATTTCTGACAACTTCAGATTGACTTCATATCCAAAATACTCACTTTCTTTGTATCCTTCTATACACTAGCCATCCCACGACAACACCAATAGCTATAATGAGAATCACAACAGCTATGGAAACACCTATTGTTATTCCTATGAAAACAAAGAGAGAAAACTCAGTAAGATCTATCAGTATGTAAAGGAAAGGAAACCAATTCCGTTGTCAACAACTCAATCTCATTTATACTTTATTCCATCATTATCCCCCCTTACAGCCCCGCTATAAAAGGGTTTGTCCAATCGCTGTACAGTAGACTTAAAATTTTTGCAACCCTCAACTTCTTAAACCAAAACCTCCCCTCCCCTGCAATCAGCAAGTAATATTTCTTGAACTCTTCTCAGCCCTCTTGATTATCAGTTATGACCAGCCCAAAGAGGTTTGGAAATTGTTTGTACTTCTACAGTTAAATTGAAACACTGCTATTTTGAGAGAAAGGTTGTCAGAAAAATTTGCATAATTCTCGTGATTTCACTGTAGAACAATACAATACTATACTAATTCTATGTTTAACTCACCAACATCATCCCCCTTTTGTATGTCCAACACCTGAGGCGTTTTCTGAACTGATGGAGGGGTGGTTGTTTTGAAAGGATGTGGTGTTATTCTGCAACGACGTCCTTTAAAGCCTGGAGGACATCTGCAACATGTATACATTGGATTTTTTTTAATACAGTTGAACTAAAACAGGATGGCAAACAGGGCTCAGTTCCTCAAAAGATGGTTAATTTTAACCCAAGATAAAGCCAAATTTTATGTACAGGGTAAGGTTTTCTTATCTAAGAACATGTAACTTGAGCTTAAAAAATATTGTTGAGCCTTTCCTCCGAGATGCAGTCATGATAGCACAAAATGTTCCTCTAAGCAATACATAGGAAGGTAAAATACAAAAATGGAACAAAATTTTAATCCTGTATTTGCACTAATCGGTCTTTCAGGAACCAGGCAAGAAGAGATGCCATCGTTTCTTTTAACCCGTAACTTTCTAACTCGCCACATTTCAGAAAATTGTTCATGAAACCCTTTGAATAAACAGTCCCCGACATCCTACCAACAACCATGTTGATTTTAGCTAAGTACATGTCACAGTTGAGTACACGTATTTCTACAAAAGAGGGACAGTTTTAACCACATTATTAGAACTCTGTGAAATTTCAAGGGATTAACATTTCAACTCACATGCAAGACGGAAGTTCTTCCCCATTTTCTTTGCCAGGTTTACAAGTTCCACCATTTAAGCAAAAATGATCCTTGCATTTAAAGGCATCTATGAAGGAAGCACAGAAACACACCCACATCAATTGATGGTAACTTGTTATAATTTCTTTCTTGAAAATCCAGCACATCACTTATGCAGATACAAGCAATATTAAATATACATGTAAGAAATTTCAATCCTCGAGGACATCCAAAAATTCTACTAAAATTAATGTGAAACATAAGAGAGAACTTCCTGGAGACGAGTAGGAGTCAAACAGGTGTGCTTTGTTAAACAAGTGCTCCTTTAACAATGGAAAATTTTATAATTTTTTTTTTATGTTGTCACAAGTCAACCATAATTATTAGACATGAAATTCAGAGAAAAAAAATTAAACAGTAATCGTTCTGTTACAACTGACAGGTTTATAGTTAGTTGAACAACTCTTTAACCTTTCACTCTGGAAGAGGCCAAAGTGAAAAAAAAAAATAGTTGCAAAACAATCAAGTTCTTTTAGCAAAATCCTCCAAAAATGTAGCGATATACACAAGTTCTGACCAAGAGGTTTCATGTGAATGATGACACCAGAGGATTTTGTCCACCTATTCTAAGTTCAAGTGACAAAAACTCTGGCCATAGTATGGTCTAGGATTGAAAGCTAAGACTAACTTCCTGGATACAACACCCACAGCAGGATGCAGACAGCTGAGCTTCAGCAAATGAAAAATAATTCTCTAATTTGCATGACACAAACATAACATTCAAACATCCAGCCAGACTAATTTTTCCAGCACATACTAGTCTTAAATATCACATTTAGGTTTCACATATGTACCTTACTAAAAACATGGCAACTCGGCATATGCATTTAAATACTTCAGTGCTCAAGTAGAATATTCAGAAATAATTACTGACTCCTTTTTAAACAAACATCATATTTTATAGCCTTTCAGTTTTGTCCCTTTTCTGACATGCTAAAATGCAAACAAAATTACTTATTACACTGTATATTGCACAGGTGTGAAAGCACTGATTAATATGCAACTCTGGTCAGCCTTTGAAAGAAAATTACTGTCTGGGGAATGCCAAAGTCCTTATATGAAAATTGGCGAGAAGGTGTGATAAGGGTTTTTTAGCTTACTTTGTGAAACTACAAGGCCTTTTTTGCACCCAATAGTAGTGAGCAGCTACACTATATCAGATACTACAGTGTACATGTAAAATTCCCAAGCACAGCACAAGAGACAACCAAGTAGCTGTGGTAAGTACACAGCAACTGTTAATCACAAACATCAGACAAACTAAAAATTTTACACTGCAAGAAATTGGAATTTTCTGCTGATTAGACTAACAATATGAATTGGTCTTACACGGTAGTTTCAAGAATAGAGCAAGGCTAGAATAAGCAGCTAGTTGTATGTCAAACATGGAACTCATCCACTGCAATTTGTTAGAGTATAAAGCTTAAAATTAAGATCGGCAGATACATATTAGTTAATTCACTACTTGCTACCTTCACCTTTGACACGATAAAACGAGAAAACTAAAGTACACATGGAGAGAAGCTTCATCGTGAAGACAAAGAATGAATATAAACAAAGCCAGCCTTAATGTCCTGGCTGAGTGCCAAAAAGTACCAGTAAATACCTGTTGTGTTGCAGGTCTTGGAATCATAAAGGAGATTGATGCCTGGAGGGCAATGACAAGAAAACTGATCTGGGTAAAAGGGTTTTGGTGCCAAGAGACAGATGTGACTGCAACCTCCATAATGCTCTGCCACACGGCATGGATTTGCTCCTGTTATTCAAAACAAAAAGAGTTAATCAGGTTCAGTATTAAACAGTGCTGTCCCAGACAACTTTAGATCACGCTGTAAAGCCTTTCAACCCCAACAAAAAAAAATCAAAATTTCAGAAGAAACTGAAATTTGACCTGGTAAATGGTGAGAAACAAATACAGCTGTACTGCAATTTATTTGTACCACAAATAATGCTTTGATGCTAACGTTATTATGTAACTTGAATTTTTAAACACGTTTTGGTGAAAACATGGCAATTGTTATGAACTGACCTATAGGTTGACGCTGCTTGTGAAAAACATGAATGTCCATGGGGTCGTACAAGCTTTCTTGCATTACCACTCGATCCTTGCCATTGAACTTGTTAGCCCTGTTAATTGAGCCATGACCATGCTCCCAGTCGGTCCAATACATGTAGTTCTGAAATAACGTTACGGCAAATGGATGATTGATGGACTCTCTTAGGATAACACGACGCTCTCTCCCCAAGAAATCCGCAGACTCTATGGTGTGCATCTTGGCATCTGCCCACCAGATTCTGTCGATAGTGTAGTCTATGGTCAGTGCATTTGGCCACAAAATGCTTGTATTGATGATCACCTCTCTTGTCTTTAGATCACCATTCAGTCCACATCGTTCTATTTTGGGCGTTGCACCCCAGTCTGACCAGTACATGTAACTAAGACAAAGGAAAAAAATTTCATTACCGTAAATCCTCTATTAAGCCACCCCTCTCTAATAAGCCCCTCTTTTCAGAGAAGGAAAGTTAATCAGCCCCCCCTCCATCCTTAGTTTTCACAAACAATTTACGTAGATTGATCAGTTATGGTTTATTCAGGGTGAGAGGCTGGAAGTTCATATTGTCTTTAGTCTTCGGCCGCATGACCTCCAACTTCATGCACTTAACCTTTTCAACTTTACGCTCTAGTTCTCTGTGGTGGCTTGAATGTACAACACCTAAGTCTGTCACTTACTCTGTCTCTTACTAAGGTAATTTTTGCTACCGGTGATACGTTTTGCCTTATTAAATAAGCCCCACCTCTCTTTTAACCCCCCCCCCCCCTCACCCCCAAGGCCCCCCTCAAAAGCGCAGGGGACCTAATAGAGGATTTACGATGAAATGTGAATTTCAATATTTCTTTTCAAGTTTATAAGGGAGTATTCTTCAACATACCCAATGAAGGGATGCACCACAATAGCCCTTGGCTCCTGCAGTCCAGTTTTAATTAATTGAAGCCGGTTGGTACCATCAAAATCAGCCACCTCAATCATATCATTGCCGGTATCTGTCCAGTACAACTTCTTGTTAATCCAATCAACAGCAATCCCATCTGGGGTATCTACACTGATGTTGGCAACGACCTCCACTCTTGGGTTTTCTTCCATTTTTGCTCGTCTTATCTCTTCCTCAATGACATCAGTCCAGAATATATACCCACTGTTGAAGTCAAAATCCAGAGCTACTGCACCCTTTTGGTCTGGTACCAATTCTACATAATATGACGAGTCAAATGCCAGGTGTCGAATGTCATGACGGTTTGCAAAGATGAGAAACCCATCACCGCCTGAGGAAAACAAAAACATTTTTGAAACTGCTACAAATGGAAACATACATGAAACAAAGTGAAACATAATTAGCCAAATTGGCTCTGTAATGTAATCCTGATGTAGGACAATCTAAGAAATTATTTCTTCCCACAAACCAGGCAGAATTCCATCATTGGAAATCAAAGGTGCATACTGCTTTGACTGGACACACTGATGTTGGTGTTTTGGAATGATAGTTTCTTATGTTGAATTCACTTAATGTAGTTATCTTAGGGCGCTTTCCATTTGTCAGAACTGGCCCGCTGGACCAGTCAGAAAGCAAATGAAATTGGCTATTTCCAGAGGGTTTTTGCTGAAAAATGTTCTCCTCCATGCATACTATTTAGGATTTGACTGATCTGGCAGGATAGTTGTTATTAAAAGTGAAATTATCATTTCGACAGGAATGGTCTGGCCGCTCAGTTCTGACAAATGGAAAGCACTCTTAATTGCTGAAAGCCTTCAATGAGACCTTTCAAAAATTTCTTATCATAATTTTGCCGGCAAAAAATGTTTCTTCACACATAAAGTTGAGTTTGGCTCCCTAATAAAAAGATAATAGCTGTGTACTTACCAATGGCTTTGCAACTGCGGCGGTCTGGTTCCAAGTTATAGCCAAGGCGGCAAATGCATTTAAAACTCCCTTTAGTGTTGTAACAAACTTGACTACATATTCCAGGTATTTTGCACTCATCAACATCTGTGGAGACAAACATTTTTTACTTTAAATGTAGGAAAAGCAGAAGGACAGGACAGGCTTAAAAAAATTCCTGTCCTGTCGACAAGTAGTTTTTCTTGCTTGGCAAGTAACTGTTGAATCTTACTTGCCATTGGGCAAGTCATCCTCCAACTAAATCACATTCTAAGACAAGCAAGTGGTTGCCCTGGGAGAGCAAAACATAGAGATGCTTGCCGAAAGGACAGCTAGAATTCAGGAATTTTTTAGAACTGAGGGGGGGAGGTAATTATGACAACCTCACCAACGGTTGATACCCCAGCCTTTCCTGCCTAACTTGCAAAAAGGCACAAACTTCCACTTGAAGTCACTGATTACACATTTTAGGCTATGCTGCTTGGCAGTGTACTACGATAAGGGTTCAATTACCTTGGCATCTTTTTGCGTCTTCTTTGTCTACCTCATATCCTGGGCGACAGGAGCAGAAGTATGATGTCTTGGTGTCATTACAAATCTGTTGACAGTGGCCATTGTAACTCAAGCATTCATTTTTACCTAAAAAACAAAAACAGAGACAAGTGTGACCCCTCATGTGAAATTGTTCCTGACAGTTTGCTGTTAATTTGAAAGGATAGCTGTTCGTGTTCTGTTCATCAACTGTTTGATTGGAATAGGCATCCATTGGACAAAACTGTCCACCATTTGAACAACCTTGGGCTATACCTTTCAAAAAAACTATCAGCTGCTCGAATGGCTGAAGCTATCAGTTCAAAAAGAATTCACCGAGTTGCCATCCCAAAACAATTTTGCCAGCCATTTTGAGTCATAGTATCTGTTATTCTCAGGGTGAATGTTACAAATTTTGTTTATAAAGACCTCATGAATGGTCATGGTTCTTTTTATCCTCATTTATAGCTATTTTTCCTTTCATTTCAATTGGATTATCGACAATATTATTGTTTTATTAGACTTACTTAAAGCTTGGTATCACTTTTATGGTAAATGAAATTGAAAACTTGTGTGAAGAACTGGAGTTTCTGGTTTATGGGATAGGATAGGATAGGGAATGTTGGTGCCTAAGCCAGAATAAGTTTGAAATGCAGCTATACATGCCTCAGGCAAAAAGTTTTAGTTCCTAGCGAAACAAACCCACCCCCAGGGCATCTAAGCAACACTCACCACAAGAAGCGGGTTCATCTGCACCATTTGTGCAATCTTTGTGTGCATCACAAACTTTACTCTCAGGAATACACTGGTTAGAACCATTACATTGGAATTCACCTTCCTTGCACAGTGGACCTGGTTTATCAGCTGCATAATACGGAAAATTAAAATGATATGTGATTTTGAGACTAACATTACCGTTAAATTTTCCTTTGTCAAGACGAGATAAACTGTAAAAAGATTTCTTTGGTACAGAATAAGGCACATAATGTACAGAAATTTTTCAGGGAAAAGGGAATAACATTTTGTGTGAATCTCAAGCTTTCATAACAATTTAATGGTGCTGTACAGTTACGGAGAATTGCAGTGACCATCGCCTTACATATACACTGAACAATAAGGTACATATCTTGTCACTTACGGCATTTCAGCTCATCTGAGTTATCAATGCAATCATCATTGCCATCGCAAACCTTGCTATTATCTATACATCTTCCATTGTTACAGGTGAAATGATTAGCACTGCAAGTGACATCTGTTAAAAAACAAGACCAACAACATCTTTTGGAATGGACATTTCCTAAAGACTTTCCACCCCATATTCATCAGGGGTAAAGCCCTTGCTGGTCTATGCTGCATACTAGCATTGGATGTCTGCTAAGATGTCATACCTGATTATCAGAATGAATGGGATTGACCTACCATAATATTCATCAAATCATTATAATCAGAAAATCTCTTTATAAGGAGTCCATCTGTTTTTTATCTTAGTACAGGTATCAAATCATGATTAAATTGTCTATAAAAGTTATCTTTTTTTGGTAGTTGAGAGAGATTGCCTGAAACTTCAGAATGCAGTAAAACACATCTCTGCAAATGTAGAATTTCAATATTTTCCAGGACAGCATGTCCCCAGACCTTGGCTAGACCTGCCCAAGGGCCTTTCCAATTATTTGCCTGGGTGTCAAACCCAGTTGCCCCACTAGTGTTCAAAACCTTAAAGACACACAAGTTTTTACTCTGTTCATTTACCAACAAGAAATTTTATTTTTTCCAGCGACATGAAAAAATTCAAAAATTTCCATAATTGGTCATCAAAATGCATAAAGATTTTGATCAATGGTCGATCATACTCGATGATTAACACACCACTACTATAAACAGACAAGATGTACTTACTGTTGCAGCCTTTCTCATCAGAACCATCGTTACAATCAGCTTCACCGTCACAAACCCAGCTGGTATGGATACACTGGCGACCATCGTCACAGAGTTTCTCTGAACTTTTACAAGTAGGACTTGTAACGGGACAGCCGTCTTCATCGGAGTTGTCACCGCAGTCATTGTCACCATCACATGTCCACTTCTTCGTAATGCATTTTTTGTTTCTGCACGTAAACTGATCTGGGGTACATGTCTTATTAGCTATTGAAAAATATTAAGAAAGAAGGTTAGAGCCAACTTGAATCACTTACCTTGCAAGCCAAGAATTTTTGAAATTGTTCACATAAATGAATGACCAACACACTGCATCATTATGAACAAGAATATCTTGGAAACTGCTGTGGCTAAAAATGCATTTATACAGTCTGGGATGGGTGGTTCAAAACTGGATTAAGCTAAGCCACGGATGAGGGGGAGGGGGGGACTTTCAAGTTCAGATATAAAAGTTTAAAAAAGCAAATTTGGTTTGTTCACAATTTGTTCATCGGGGGCTTTAGAAAGAATTGGAGAAAATTATGTGAGAAAAAGTGTCTGAACAAGAGAAAAAGAAACCCGGAAGAAAATGGCTGACAGAACCTAGCATGAAGGAAAACTGAAAAGCGTCAGTGGATCGCTTGATCAATGTAGCCAGCTACTGGGCATGCGCATGCCAAAGACCGCTGACTTCAGGTACTTGAGGCACTCTTACTTGTTAACTACTTTAAATTGCATTTAAATGCATTAAAATTTGACCCCAGGTTAGCACTTATCAGACTCTGAACAACTGGGCCCAGATGTTTCAGTTGGATCGTGTTGTTAACTCAGGGCTGTGCTCTTGGGGTACTAGGGAATCTTAATTTTTCATAGACATACTATGTTGCGCACACTGAGCACTGGGCTAAATAAATATTTTTAGGCAAGCAAACTTACGGCAATTCTGTTCATCTGATCTATCACCACAATCATCTTCATGATCACAGCGCCATGCTCGAGAAATGCATTTGCTATTTGCACATGTAAACTGGTCTGGATTGCAAGTGATATTACCTGGAGAAATTGTTCCTTTTGTTCAGAGAATAGTTGAAATAGAATAAAAATGAAAACAAAACATTAATGCAAAAAAAAACACCAGACATAGAGAGGTAATTGGGGAACAATTTAAAGTTTAAAATTTAAAGATTTTATGTTTTATCTAATAAAGATCAAAAAGAGATTATTGTAATTTAACTACAAGATGAAGTTTTGTTTAATGTTACCTGAGCAAAAACTTAATCATGATAAAAAGAAACAGTTGTTGAGAAAGAAGATCACTTATTTACACCTTGCAACTCAGACAACATAAAACAAAAAGTCAGTTTTCATACAAATAATAATTTTTTCAATCTATTATGCAAAAAATTAAGACAACAAGCACTTTCAAAAATTACGTTAAAACCACAAGATTCAATCTATTTTCAAAGGTAGAAAAATTACATTTGTAATTGGGTAGTTACACACGAAGCATGCTTGCATTATTTGTAAATTAAGTTTATGTAAAAAATATACTGATTGCAACATTAATGTAAACAGAAACATGTCGCATAATTATGTGATGATTATGCCTGGAAATCCGTCTCGCAAAAGTAGCTTTTTAAGCAAGAGTCTAAAATAAGAAAATAAGAGCTGTCTTTAACTTGCCTTGCTACTTTAGTGGCAGAAATATGCTAATTTAACACAACGCAAACACATGAAAGAGCGATCTTCGCAAGTTTTGAAAAATGATTTTTGTAAGTATCCATTACTTGTTTTATCAGCCAATGGATAAAAAAATCAACACATGGACTCTTCGTTTTAGTGCCAACGAAAACCCTAATTTAGAGAAGGCATTGTCAAAGAAAATCATCTTTACAGCTCACCATTCAGGCAAGCTGAAGCTAGCATTTACTAGCCCAGACGTCATTTCAACTAGCCCCAGACACTTTATGACGAACAGGATTGTTTTTATAGTTCTTCTGTTATTTGAATTGCTCAAAAAACATCACTTGCCCATTGAGCAAGTTAACAACAGAATTCACTAGCCCAATAGCAAAATCCACTAGCCACTGGCTATCGCACATTACTTTCTTTCCACGCTGCATTGTTCAATTGGCCAATCTTGTTGCAGTATGATGTCAAAGCACGGTATCGATTGATATTTAGAAACTTCTCAGGCATGAAGTTTTTTCACCCGATCGTCGCTTAACCAACCAAAAGCCACATGAGCTTGTGTCAGTTCCATAACCCCGGCCAAATCACTGTATAACTGTTCATTTGTTGTTTCTGTTTTGTTCGCATGTTTTCATTTCAGCGTCATGTGAAAATCGCTCTATATCTCTGGTTAATTTTTCCATTTCCCTCCCTAAAATTTAGTGACAGTCTTGTAAAATATGAATATTTCCGCAAATGCGTATTATGACAGTTTTTTTGGAAAACTTGGATTTCCAAGCAAATCATGCAACTTCGTCCTTCTTACAAAGGACATTTTATATATTATTAACGGTTTTAAGAACGAGGATGGCTTAAACTGTTGCTTAAATTGCACTTTGAATAATTTGATTTTGGGTATTTTTATTTCAAATTTTTACACGATTACAAGGCACATAAATAAGTTCACAAAATATGATATTTTTCAAGCTCCAACCTGTGTTTAGTTTCTATGTATTTTATTTTCAAAAAGAATCTTTCTTTAACTGACCATTTTCTGAATTTACTAAAAATTTTATAAAATCAGATGAACATTTTAGCTTCAGACACTGTTTTAATTTTTTTTATTTTAATTTTTTTTTTGTTAGAAATAGGTTTCAGTCATCCTCTCATACGCCTGGTGAAAAGTTTATCACGACACCCTTACCACATCCTTCCTCATCACCACCATCACGGCAGTCTTTGTCTCGATCACACTTCCATTTTAATGGAAGACATTGTCTATTACTGCAAGTAAACTCAGCTGACGTACATTCTCTATGAACTACAAATTAAAAGAAATAAAAACTTAGATTTGTACATGTATGGGAACAATTACAGTGCGACTACTCGAACCGGGGCACTTGTAAGAAGATTATCCAATCATGACCCTTTTTTCAAAACAAAAGATTCTCAAGTTTTCTTGCAAACGGATCAATAAAATTCAAGGTTCAACTATGCAGACACTACAAATTAAGAGAAATAAAACTACAAATTAAGAGAAACTACAAATTAAGAGAAATAAAAACTTAGATTTGTACATGTATGGGAACAATTACAGTGCGACTACTCGAACCGGGGCACTTGTAAGAAGATTATCCAATCATGGCCCTTTTTTCAAAACAAAAGATTCTCAAGTTTTCTTGCAAATGGATCAATAAAATTCAAGGTTCAACTATGCAACTGTTGAAAACTTTAAAACCGTGTGAACTTACCTGACCTCTCAAGAAGCAGCTCTCAAAGTCAGGAATGTTATTGGTTCATTTGCAAAAAACTTGGGAATCTTTTGTTTTCAAAAAGAGTTGTGATTGGATAATCTTCTTCAACGTGTCTCAGTTCAAGAAGTTGCACTGTAAAAAAGTTACCTACCATGTACAGTATACAGAGCTGTCGTCACAGTCATGCCAGGTCAAGAGTAACCTCCAAGATTCCATCAATTAATTTATTATTTGAAAGTTGATCAATGCAATTAGCAGTTGTAGATTTCAGATTTGTCTGGTTACACTTCAAAACACCACTTGAATAGGACAATAACTTGCATGATGACATTATTTTTTATTACTGCAATTACCAGAATTCTTCAGTTTGTTCTTTTCTTGTGCAAATTAGGGCTACTGTTTCTTACACCTCAACGTGACTGGCAAATTTGAATAAGAAAGCATAAACAAGATGGATTCTGGTAATTGTACTCAAATGACGTCATCGTGAAGGTGGCCTATTTTATCCATGTTACTGAATTGCACCATTATCAGAACAACACTAACTCAGGGTGCAAAGAAAATCATTTTTGCAGCTTGCCATTCGGGCAAGGTGAAGCTAGCATTTACTGGTCCGGACATCATTTCAACTAGCCACAAAAGCTTTCTGATGAACATAATTGATTTCACAGTTCTTCTTCGATTTGAATTCCTCACAAAACATCACTTGCCCGTCGGGCAAGTTAAGAACAGAATTCACCAGCCCGATAGCAAAATCCACTAGCCCCCGGCTATCAGACACTACTTTCTTTGCACGCTGCTAACAAACAGTTTTTTGCATTTCCAATGTTTTTTTGTAGTTGGGCAAGTTCCCACTAGTGGCCATGTAACCCTTACATCTCCCATGAGTGTGTCTGCTTACTAGAGCTTCCACTATAAGCATAAAAACTTAATGAAAATGTTCCTGTGTTTGGAGTTATGGTTCCTCTTATTCTTAATCCCAATAAAACTGGCCCAGTTGTCCAAGAACGAAAGTTTTAATGAAAATAAATTACGAACAGTTATGATACAGCTGCATCTCCAGAATGTAGACAGTGGAATAAAAAGTCCAAATCTTTTGTCCGTCTTGACTTAAAGCACTATTAAGACTGAAAGTCAAAGTAGTTCACTTTATTTACTTACAACAATTCTGCTCATCAGAGTTGTCACCACAATCATCATCTGAATCACAGACCCATCTCCTTGGGATACAGCGACCGGAAACTTGGCATCTGAAGAAATTGCGTGGATCACAACTTTTCTCCGCTGAAAAATATGATAACACACGAGATCATCTCTACACCTTTGGTAACACAAGGTCCAAAAAAGTCAAATATTCAATTTTACGATTGTTGAGTACTTTTTCCTCAATTTTCACCCCAGATAGCTTTACATGGAATCCACCAAAAATTAAAGAAGAATAACCCACAAAAATACCTGTCATAACATGTGAGAACATAAGGGGCTTACAAGAGTAACAACAGTTTTATCAAAGAACAATAATGTTTAAGTCTGTGCCTGTATGGGTTTGTTTTTACTTGCAAAAAAGAAACTATATTCTAAGCTATGCAGTACCCGCTTTCCTGAGACAGGAGTAATATCATGGCGACACTTGCGTAAAATTCAGGTTTAACAATATAGTTGGTGATTAAAGAATCACAACTTTGCTGGTAAGCACAAAAATAATTATCAAGCTACTTTAAACTCCAATTCGCATTAGGGGAAGACTGAAATGTTGTCAAATTTACATGAACTTCACTGTAATTTTTCAGCCTGGAGTTGACAAACAGAGCAGATCTTTCTGTCCATATTTCCCAGACAACGTCTACTGGTCTAGTGAGACTCCGAATAACTTGAGTTTCCTAACTTAAAAATGTCTTAAATAAAGGATTTTGGAGCATTCGCACTTATCTTTCCATTATTATTATAACAATTTCCAACCGCTTTTAGTCTCCCTGACAACTTTTATCAAGCGAAAACATGCGTCGCGCAAAGCAAATTTGAGTCGGGAAGCTAGGCGACTACGACGGTGAAGCTTTTGTCCCGGGTTTTGCACAAAACCACACTACGCGTGAGAAAATAGATCCCATTGGATGAAGCCAAAATAAACAAATAGCCGTAGTATTACCAGTGTTTTTAGTCTCCCAGCCAATGAACAGCAAGAAATGCGTGATTTTCCGCCTAAAGCTTACGTCTTGTATGCAAATAACCAGGCGAATATGACGAACAAAAACAAGCTAGTTTTAGAATACTAAAAATTACTTAAAATTCCCTACTTTAATTACAGGCGAATTTCACTACCCGAGATTCATCACAAATTCTTTCAAAATAATCAGAAAACTTCGAGTGAGATCATAATAAAAAATCCTATGAATTCCACGGCAAACAAAATCACAGACTCAAAGACTCAACATTGATGTTGTTTGAAAATCTGTACTGTTCGAGTTTTATCTCGTTCTCTATGAGCACGAAAGCTTAAAGTCTAAATTTTATTTCCTTGGTCAATCCCAAAACACTTAGATCCATATTCTTTGCCAATAAAGATTTGTTTAGAGCGATTTTCAGTCATTTAGGGTTTTCCACGACGGGGCTATTCACGAACACGAAGGTCGTTTCGCGAATGGTCCCGTACAACATAAATTGCGTTCTTTTGCTTGCTTCGAAAAGTCGTAACATTTACTGTGTTGTACATATATGCTGAACATACGAGGGGTACTTCGAATAATAAAGCGACACGCAGTTAATGGGAAGAAGAAAGATTAAATAAAACACGAACGCTTAACGCAATGTGTTGCACCACAAAACAAACGGGTTACCAGTACGCACATCACAGTAGTAAGGAATGGAAATACTACTTACGACAGTTTTGTTCGTCCGAACGATCCGCGCAATCAGCATCATCGTCACAACGCCAATTTGCGGGGATGCAAGTATTATTGCCACAATGAAACTGATCTTTGTCGCACTGAAAACCTGAAATCAAACGTAATGTCGATTATTTAAGCTTCATATTTAGAACAACAAGATTTAAGAGCTGTACACCATGCCAGTGAATTGACCGCAACGAATCTTCTTGATTTGCTAAAATCTAGGTACAGTGAACTATGAAAACTAATTTTGTTTCTTTGGTAGTTTTAGACGTTCATCAGGGCGATTTTGAGATACTATGAAGACAAGATTACTAAGGATGTGTTCCGGGCAATGTGTTTTGAATATGGTACGCTTTGACATCAAACTCTCTCCTTTAAATTTCTTTCCCCAGTTCTCAAAACCTCTCCAACAAAACAGTGAATTAAAGTCAACAAAATAAAGAAAAGTGCAGTGAATATGTGGAAAAAAAGGGAAATCGAGATTGTTAAAACCCCTTCATCGCCCAACTAACAAAATCACAACTCGACAAAACAAGCGCCCCGCGTAGGCGAAACATCCTTACCTATTGTTTTAAAATATCCCAAAGAAGCCGATAAACAGAGCAAAATCCCAATAAAACTCCTTCTGAATCTTGCCATATCCAAGACCTCTTGAGGAAAACGTGTTCTAAGAGTGAAAAGAAGAGATAAACCACATTTAGCTGCTATTTCCGTAGCAGAGATACCATACACGAATTACTCTGTATTTGTGTTGTTTATGCAAGATCGACCTCGGTTGCGCGGGAAAATTGCCAAACGTGATGGCTAAATGCCAAATAAGGTGAAATCTTAATCATGTGACCTGCACCTGACCAATCAAAAACCGAAATATTAAGATGACGGTTTCGTTTGGTATTTCCGGTATGTTCTCATCAATTCCTCGGGGACCGAAATGTGTGAAAAGCTTGAAAACGTGCAAGATGTAAACAAATGTAAGCTGCATAACAAACTTTGGAGATCTACAAGCCGAACTTGATTGAAGCTCATGCAATTTTTATAGCTTCCTGAATTTCATACCATAAATCTTTTTACATACTATACTATTCAATTTTTGTCTTTTTTAGCCAAGTCATAGCTAGGCCACCAAAACTGAATTTCTTGAAACGCACCCAGAAATGTATTTCATTCACTATCAGTTGTTTTGATGCAAAACACGTGCTCGAAAACAAACAACTACATCGTCAAAAACAAAATAAAAAAAAGAACCATTTAAAAATGCAAAGGCCTTGTAAATCGACAATGGAACATTGTACAAAACCAGGCCAAATGCAAGCTAAACCAGTAAATTGCTGCGTTTTCTCGACCGACAACAGCATCCATGTTTAATTTATAGATGATGTCACATCTATTACAAAAAACGATGAATCAGCGACATTCTTTGATGTGATAGTTCATTTCAAAACACATTCACGTTATGCTAAGGAAATTGGTTTTCAAAGTAACTGCTGAAGCGCAAACATATGAGACAAAATTACCGAGGTCATTCTCCTGGAAGTTCTAAGTGACGTAGGAATTGAAGATTTTTATCTCAGAGGAGATTTAAAGTCTTATGGAATTATTTGAGAAACAAATACAACAGAGAAAAAAAAAGGTTTATCATGAAAAGTTCTGATAAACTTATTATAATTTTGCCCCAATGGCTGGCCTAGCTCTTGCAAATTCTGTCATTACATCACCACTAATTTTTCCAGAAATACAGTATTTTGGTTGTAAAAATATAATAACTTTCGATACGTCACAATATAATCCATGAATTGTGTAAGAAATTTTTGGTGACAGCGAGAACAGATCCTGTTTGAAATTAGAAATCATGTAAGTTCTGCTCTATAAAGACTCTGAGAAAAGTAGTAAAAAGTAAATATTCATAAGAACTACAAGAACATTTTGACTTAACTTTTGACTTTTCCAAAATAATTTTTTTAAAACAAAAGGTTGACAGGTATTGAACTGACACACTTAAGAGTAGTCAATATTATTGCAATACATATAACCTTTGAAAGCAATCAAAAGCATATATAGTTGTTTATTTATCTGTTACTGCAGTACTGTCCAGAAATAATTGGAGTTTTCCCATTTTGCAAACAAATATGCCAGAGTAGATTCCCCTACTGTTAAAAAGGGTGCAGCAAGTTTTTATCTATAAAAGAAAGGTTAAGTCCTCGATTTTCTTAAGGGTTCTGGTGAAATAAAGAGCCAGAAAAAGGGGGGGGGGGGGCATAATTGAGGGTGGAACTTGTTTTGACACAAAAAGGCAAAGATGAAGGCATTTTTTAGTAAAATGCCTTCAAAATACGTACACTTTTGATGATTATTAATTCCTTAGTTTTTAGCAGGTTATTTTATTGCTCCAATGTTTGGTCAAATACCTCAAAATGTAATGTCAACAAGTTACAGGCAGTGCAGAACTTCGCATGCCGCATTGTTAGCGGCGCGCGTAAATTTGACCATGTTACACCAATTCGCAAGGAGCTAAATTGGCTTTCAGTTCCCAGTCAGCTTTATTACCGGAACGCTACAATGGCTTTTAAATGTATGACCGGTCAAGCCCCTGAATACCTTACATCAAAATTCATAAAGCGAGCAGAGGTTAGCCGACGTAGCACCAGAAATTCACAGCTTTTACAAATTCCCTTTTTTAGAACAGCTGCCGGTCAGAGAACATTTTTCTATAGAACTGTGAACTTATGGAACTCCTTAGACAATTCCTTTAAACTGTGTAACTCGATTGATGTTTTTAAAACTCGTTTACGTACTAAATTACTTAAAGAATTGTAATTTTATATATATTTTAAAACATTTCTTAATTGTAAATAGGATCATGTATTGTCTTTGAAAAGCCCCTTGGGAAAGTCAATAAAGTATGTATGTATGTATGTATGTATGTACATTAATATATGTTTCTAACAAACTTTAAAGACCACTAAAGACATCAACTACATGATGCAATTACTGCTTTTCACGTGTTTTCTAAAACTAGGTAAAGGAGAAGAGGGTCACTTATATAGTGGGTGCATATTCCCTCAGTCTGAATTTTAATGCCCTTCGTTTCACATAGTACAGGGACCGCACAGGGGGTGGGGCTTCCCCACTTTCTCGGATGGTAAAATAATTTTTTTTTTACTTTGGTTACTCAGATCTGTCACTTACCACACAAACAAGGTTTAGTAATCTGACAATACTGAACACCCACAAACAGATCGAACAGACAAACTTTGTCTTGTAGCTGTTACCAATGAGTCTGTAGCTCTTATATAATGAAAATCGGAAAAGAAACTTTGGCACCTTCAGAGAGTCCGACTTAAAAATGTGCTGGTGACACTCATCCATTGCGTGTGTTGGGTTTAGCTTCAGTCTATTCATTTAAATTTTGGTCTAACGTGGGGGCCAGAGGTTGTAACTTGTTGTTTTAAGAGCCGATGTAATAATTACAAATTTATATTGCAATTGGCAGTTTTAGATGCATTTATAGCCATTTCAGAAGACTTAAATTTGAAATTTTCTCGGGGGCGCATGCCCTCTGACCCCCATAGTTTGCTCACACTTACAAGTTTGCATTAGTGCCCCCCCCCCCGCCCCCTCTTGAAGATCCGCTCTGTGGTGCCTGAAGGGGAATAGGCCTGGTATTCCTGTTAGTGCTTTACTAGTGTACTCTGGGGCAGTCACTAAAATTTCAGGTTGTTATGTATATGGGTATTAATAAAAACTGAATCATTGGATAACTCGATTCTAGAGCTCTGATTGGCTTAGCCATCATGGTATATGAGCCATTATACTGTGCTCTCCATAAATAGTAGCTGTACGTGGCTGCTCAAAATTAAAAACAAGCTGAAAATCGGTTGTTTTTACAAATGAAGTCGGAAAGAATTCTTGATATTTTGTGGGCAATTTAAATGAAACAATAAATGAAATAGTATTATTTTTCCACTCGCTCTAATGTTGGATATGAGATGAGTAAAGCCAAATTGGCGCTAGGCCCCTCATTGGCTCTGTACCATCTCATATCCAACAAGCACTCGTGGAATAATTGTTAATTAGTAGGCAGGCAATTGAATGGGTAGGAATTTGTTCTGATCCTGTTTTCATTTTGATTCCTATGAAATTAAGTCAGGGCATCATCCTTGTAAAAGCCAGGGAAGGGAACTTTGTGACCACTAGCTCTTACAGTGACATTCATCACTCATGTCTACACCATCTTTGTCACTGCCACATCTTTGTCGCTGATCAATCTATCTTATATATGTCACTGTTTCAAATTGACCATGCTGCTAGCTGGAATTTTACCATAACACGACTATGACTTAAACCTCTCCGGGGACAACTTGTTGACATTTCTTTTAGTTACTTGAAAACATCAACATTTTTAGTAGTACCCTATCAGTGTTTACAACTTCCTCAGCATGAATGAAAAAATTTTTTTTAGTGTAAATGTCTTTAGCTTTGCAGCTAACTGGGAACACAATTATAACGAGGTGAATCTGCTGTAGTGGAAGGCCCAAGGTAGTAAATCATGCTACCCGTCAGTTGACCTTAATAAAATAATAAACAGATTTACAAAGCATAATTTATGAACTGCAGTGCAAGACTAATCACATCACAGCACACGTAGTATTAAAAAGCATTATCAACATCGGTGTTGACAAAAAGTAAAGCAAGATCAAGAGGATGTTCCCTTTCAGATTCCATTGATTCATGGCCAAAGCTGAAATTAAATTACCCCTGAGGAAGCTGTCATTTAATATCAGTCGGGCAGTTTTTTGGTATTTTTTGTTCCACTTCCCAGGCATGTTAAAATTTCAGGTACATTTCTGTAGAAGATTTAAACCGTCAATAGCAAAATAGTAATAAAACACCAATCGGATCTGGGAAATTTTCCGCAGTTCATCATGATCACATGCGATGAAATTTGTGTTGTCTTAAACTGTTAAATAATTGAGCCCCATAAATCGAAAGAAAAGTTTAAAGAAGCTTGAGATATTTAAATACAACTTAACGTAGAGGACTCAAGTATCCTACCTCAAAATATTTCAATGTCTTGTCATTTAAGGTTATGCTTAAATTATGATTGTGCAATACAAATCTAGGGCTTAAATAGGTCCCAGGAAGTTGAACATCAACTTTCAATCGGCTTTCATCTGTTTCATACTCCTTACAACAAAGTAGAATTAAATGCCTTGAGCGGATTGGTTTGAGAGTTATTTACCGAATAAAACGTTAACAATTTCCACGGAAATGTTTAAGGTTTGAGCGTTTTATTCCACGTGGGTTCTAAATCAACTGAATGACAGAAGACATGTATTCCGAGATGAATGAAAAGTAAAGCGGTTAGGAGCTATTTATAGAAAAAAGATCAAGTCAAAGATAACTTTATACATGATCTAGGTTTAAGTAAGTGTTAATTGAACAAGATACGTACCTTTATAACAAATTTACAGCAAGACACCGCGATGAGACTGCTTGCTAGAATTGGAACGTGGCTAATCAGTGAGCTGTCACGTGCTTTACCGGAATATTAGAAATCCTATGTAAACCAAAAAATACGACTCTATCGCTCGACAAGTCGTGGTTCAACCTCCGAAATATGGCAAATTCGCAGTTTTACTGCCGAAATTTTGATCAGGCTCTTTCAGATGATTCGATTGAACTTATTTTTTAAAAGACCTGAAACGTAATGGCGTTCTTCTGAGTGTGTAATAATTCTTCCACACGCCAGCCCCGGGCCGGTATTACGTATGACGCAATCATTTTACCGGAATAGCATTCCGTAAATGACATTTGAGGTGGGAGATATTGATAAGGAAAAACATGTTCGGGCACCACGCTACTGCACTAAACACCTATTGTAGTTTTTTGTCTGGTTGCATGAATCAACGCGGATTTTTAATACTCTTAAAGAACAGAGGTTTAACTGGCTCTTACAGCATCTGGAGTTTTCTTCTTCACGAATTATGCGTGCATTATCAAAGATGCCCAAAAAGTCAGAAAATCAAAAAAAGATTAAAGATAATGGTTCAAACCTTCCCCTTTGACTCTTCGTGTAGGTGTTGATAAGTCCGTGTCCACACAAGTAAACAGGTAGAAGCAAACTCGAAATTATGATCCCACGATAAATGAGAGTGTTCTTTTTTTCTGCTCTGTCTTCTTAAACGCAGAAACACTCGTGTTTTTGGTGATCATTTAGGCATCATATTCCTAGATGTCTTTAAAAAATCCTCGAATATTTGCTTTCATGCTCCACACAATCGAACAGACTTGGCACATCGACCATGTGCTGGTTAAAATATGCAAAGACGCCTGATTTGGATAACAATGGTTCTTATCTGAATGAAAGGCAACTCACGTTCCTGAATTAATTTATGTCGAGTGGGAAGAGAATTAAGTTTAAATGGGTTAAAAGAAATGGCAAAGAAGTTTGGACGCTTGACAGTTAAATGCAAGAATAAACAAATAAGATAGTGAAGTAATTAATGAAACCAGTCTAAGTCATATCTATAGTATCCGAACGTGTCTTTTTTCTCTCTTATCTAAACACTCCATCTCTCACCCATTAAAAATGTCGGAAATGTTCGACCTATTTTTGGATCAGGGAAAACTTCACTTTTGATCGGAAATTATCCAATTATAACTTTATATTTTGAGAATCAGAGATGAGTAAAACAAATATCCCCTTTTTTGCTCAATCCAATCTATTTCGCGAAAATCTATGCCTTGATATGGAGATATTTATAATTTAAGTTCGCAAAATTTTCGAATTATTCCTCAGGGCACTTAAAAAAAACTGATACCTTCGGTCAAACTCAGTAATCCAAATCTTGTAATTGTTTTATAAAACTTCGCCTGCTGAAAATATCAGTATAATTTAAGAATTACCCTTTTTCAAACTAAAAACTTGAAATTCTCTCACCGATAACAACAAGCAGTCAAAGGTCCAAAGCCAAGTTGCACGACATGCAGCTTACAGTTGCTCTTTCACAAATTCACCCTTTTTCAGTTGCAGGTTTTCTGACCTTAAAACGAAGATTTACAACAAAAGGTTTCAATGTTTGGTCTACTGTGGGAGTTATAGAGGCGTGTCTTGACAACTAGGTATATTTTTAAAAGTTCTGTTGGCGCAGCTGTGAAAGAAATGTTTTACATAATGTTTCAGTTGGCTTGCTCGATTTTTATTAGCTCTCGTGAGCTCATGAAAACGTTATTAAACACGAGGGCCCTCTAACGGTTGGCGCCGTTCTGGCAGGAACATATGAATATTAATTTCCTGCTCTTATGCAGCCCTAAAGGTTCATAATATCATGAAATCTATAAACATGTTTTGTTATGTTCAGTTTATTTTCTTTAAATTTTTTAGTTCCATAATGGTAAAATTATTCATCGCACTTGTTCGTCTTGGTCTTTTTTGGTAATAAATTACAAACGTTCATTTAAGTTGTGCATCTAACTTTTTTGAAAAACGTTACGCAATATTAACGAAGGTTTATAGAGGATTATTCATGAGCCGGAGCCCATAACCCCAGCCATGAGTTCATAATTTTGTCAAATTGCAAAACTTCCATGTTTCAGAAGAGTAAATTAAAAGTTTGAAATCATTATCAATATACTTCCTATGTATTCCAAAGCATAACTGTCCAGATAAAAATCCAAGTGCATGAGTTATTTTTCCTTTAATTTATTTTATGCAATGTCCGTGCAATTATGTGGAGAGGTGGAATTTTAGCACTGAATTTTGAAATTTTTGTATTTCTCTCTATTATTCAATGCTTAAATCTCTCCGATGAAAACGGTGCGTTTATTAAGTAAGAGTTTTGAACTGTTTGCATATCATTTTCACTTTTGATGGACACAAGCAATTAGTGTTTTTACTTAACTTAACCGTCGTGAAGCAGTATCGACAATATCTAAAAAAGGTCCAAATAGTTACTAGTAAACAAAACAGAAAACAATCAGTTTAATAGATAAAATACTGTTAAAGTGATTTTACTGACGAAAATTACTCTCTAATTTCATTGTTTTCTTCTGTTTAGTGATAACTATTTGGCACTAATTGTTAGACACTGTTTCACGGGTTTAGTAAAATCATTAAGAAATTAATAATCCTATTGCATTTGTAAATCACGTGATGAACTTTCTGGTTCGCCAGCCTGGTAAATATAACCTTAATTAATCCCTAACAAGTCTTTTAAACATAACAGTAGCATAGAAGAGCTAAGAAAATTGGTGTGATCTTTTCATCCGAGAAATTTTGTTGCTCACGTGACCGTACCACAGAAAACCAATGTGAAATGTCACACTTTCTATCCGGAGTTGGAACCTGCAACAGGGAGCCCAGCTCTGTTCGCTCGCTCTTTTCCGCTAATAATGTGTAAAGGACCTGTTAGGGATTAATTAAGGTTATATTTACTGGGCTGGCCGGGTGACCTTGGTAAAAGAAATGTCCTTTAATCGAATACACTGTTGGAAGATGACCAAAAAATTTGTCAGATACAAGCCGTGTCATGCACACTTTTCATGAATATGGGAAAAACACCAGTGTTTAAGAGGTTTATTTACTCAAATTTTTGTGAAATTTTTAAGCATTAAGCCAGCCAAAGTAATAGCAATAGCAGTGCGATTATGTATTTAACGTCCCTTTTACTATCTTCAACTGTTTTGGTTATATGAAAACGTTAGGTGAAATATTCTTTCCTGTTACTGCTGCTATTTTGCATGACTTTTTTTATCCTTTTTTTATATTTTCCTGCTTGGGCCGATATCGATGTACGCTATGTTAACTTCACCCTGCACATTTTCGCAAAAAATGACCATAGCTTATTTCAGCACCTCACATATACATTGTTGTTTTTTTAAAGATGTTTTTCTTTGTAGTCAAAACGTTTAAGAACCTCGTGAAACTGTAAGAAAGACTATTAAGCCAGTAGAGGCGAATTGCATGCATTATACTTCGAGTTATCACATTTGCATGCTTGTTTTATTTTGTTTTCTTCTCAAGTGGAACAGTGTTAATTCTAAAAAGTTTAAAAGAAAAAGTCTTGCATTAGAAGTTTTCCTTAACTAAATATTTGTATTGTTTATTTATTTTTTTTGATTTGTTCATTTCTAACATGGTCATATTTATTTCTGTCGTCTGGCTCATTTTGTATGCTCAACATGGAAAACGAATTTTAGGTGGCGCCAACTAACCTCAAATCATGATAGAAACAAATCCTAGTTTGGAAACCAAAATTTAACATCTTTTTATCTTGAGGTTGGTTTCGTTTTACAAAATAACAGGAAGACCATGGGAAACTATTGCATTTTCGAGCTGTTTTTCCAAGCCGGATTAGTGAAGATTTCGTGACCATGCATTGATGCATATAAAAACAAGAACGGTACACAGGTGCAGGTACACAGGTACACAGGTCATGGTTCGAATTAGTAGTGAGATACAGCACGCGTAAAAAGGGTGTATATTGGTTCGTTTGATTAATTCTCCAATTGTCCTAAAGTTGTAGATGTTAATTTTTTGCAAACGTTTTTCCCTGCACGGTGGAGTTGAAATAGGCGGAAAATTAAGATCCCCATCTCACCCCTTAAAAATCAAGGCTAGAAAAACATTTCCAAAAGTGGAAATGCTCTGAACTGGTACCCCTTTCTTACTAGTCTGGAATGCTACATCCTTTTTAGTTGCCGTAAATTCACTGTCTTTTAAATATGAATCAATCGCTAAACCAGGAAGTAGTTTTCCACTTCACAGCCATAAACCGCTTCTGCCCTGTAGGGCCGCCTTTTAAATACTGAAATAACAGATTTTCTTACCCTCCTTGAAATCCCTACCCTTTTGTAAACCTTAAAACCTTTCGGATGGAGCCTCCCCATATAGGCGTCCATTTTAGGAAGTACCCAGTATATATGCTCACCCGTTTCGGGTTTCAGATCATCCTCACAGCAGTCCCTGTATTGCCAATTCTAACACACCCGTTTACCGACCATCATGATTGACTCATGTAGACAAGGCTCCAATCCACTGATTACTATAATTCTAGACAATTTCGAATATTTCTAACTTTTCACTAAAGAATCTGTAGGAACTTGCTTCGTGAATTTAAAGTTGGCAAAAATCCCGCTTGGCTAAAGGTCTTTAAAAACAATAAAACTTAATTCCTAAGGCTACACTTATCAACAAAAAGCAAGTACAATTGTTTCAATAATTACCGTCTTTGCTCTGAATTCGGAGATCGACGCGTAACTGATCTTCTGACAGGAGATGACTTATTGTAGCTACTCAATCTAATACGACAAACTACTTATCTTTTTCAGACACCTGTTCTTCAAAAGAAAATAAATGCCATATACAACCAGAATACGTGTACGTGACCGTTAGAGACATTCGATATTGGTCTTCCCATCTTGATATGATGATGCACTGCTGGAAACGGAAACTCTTCTATCCGAGGTGGGCACATAGAGGTGCTTAAACTTCGGTCTTTATTGTTATTTTTACCGGATAAACGGAAGAATTAAGTCCAACGCACAACAATAATACGTTTCTGGGAAACTGCCTACCTACCCTAGCCTACGCAAACAGAGAACCTGTTCACAGGCTAACCTACCCTAGCCTACGAGCAAGCTCTCCTATTTGGGCGAGTGAAACGAGTCTCGCGAGAACGCGCGAGCGAGGGGCCCATTGCCCCTTGCGGCTTCGCCGCTCGCTCGCGCGTTCTCGCGAGACTCGTTTCACTCGCCCAAATAGGAGAACTTGCTCGCAGGCTAGGTATCGATAAAAATTGGTAGCAATCAAGTGATTTTATCGATTGGTAACGGAAATCGGTGAAAATCGATAAAATAAATTGGTATGTCAAATTGATATTATCGATTTTTATCGAAGTCCGCCATTGTTGTTTTTTGGTATAAGTTAGATAGTACTGCGGAGTATGAAAATGAGAAATGTACGCACAAACCTTTCTCTGAAGTCTCTTCCTCAATCTAAAAAAAACACCTCTCGACTGTGGAAATATTTCCTCCAGCACATAAAATTTTTTAGCTGTGCGAATGTGTACGGAGTAAAGTTTGAAGTGAGATGTTGCGCAATGAAATCTCGGGCTACGCGAAGAAGTTTTGCACTAAAGAAAGCGCCCATGTCGTGAAAAGACAGGAGCCTTTCAACTTCTGACTCAATATCAAAATGTGTTCTTTTGGGGTTCGTTTTAATTACTCCTCGCCATTCACAAATACCAACACACGGGAGCCTCTTAATTATTTCTTCTTCAAATCTTTGAACTGATTTAAAGGCACTAGCATCAACACAAATTCGTCTCCCAATCTTGATGTCAACAAAAACCTTTTTGTGGTTAAGATTGCAAGCAGCGTACGTGGAACTCGATAGCTTTGAGTAATAAAAATTTATCAGAACATCCAGTTTTCCCTTGCAGACGTCTTAAAACCCCTCCCAGTTTATTAAAGTTCCATGACCGTGTAAACGAAGCGATTCATTTAGAGCAGTAACGTTGTAATAAAGTCCACTGAGCGTATTGTATAGCTGGCGTCTGTGCAAGGTCGGTACTCCGAGAAACTGGGAATCTTTTACAAATGGAACAACAACTTGTCGCCCTCCTTGGACAGCGAGGGCTGTGAGATGAAGAAATTTATTCGTTGCCATTGTTAGTTGCTTCCAATAGTGGAAAGCAAGAAAAATTTTCTTTTGTTGATAAACGGCACTTTCAACCTTACTGGTATTAAGGGATTGCTCGGTGATGCGGTGTCGCGATTTTAGGTCCCTGTAAATACCTAAAGAACTGTTCTTGATGTCCTTCATTAACGGCCTTGTAGTCTCTTGACTCTCATTTCCTCTGAGGTAGATACGAAGCAGCATTGCTGCTATAAATAAAATAGATATTTTCCTTGATAGGAACGTATTCAGTGGCCACCTACACAACATTTTTTTAGAACCGGTCAAGTTAAGATTGTCATAGACGTTTCACAACCGCCGCTGTAGATCCATTTTCAATATCCATCAAGCTCCATTCATTTCAATGATATAGAGTGTTTTCACATGACGTCACGGCGGCCATATTGGTGTCCCAAAACAATGAAACAGCGGCCATGTTGGTGTCCCAAACCAATCCTGTGGGAGTTGAGCTCTTTTCTTATGTAAACACTTTCTTTTGTTCCAATAAATTTGCATAGATGCTGACTACGTGAGTGAAAACACTCTATACTTTGCGTTGTATTAAGGTTATGTGTTTGCAACATACAAATTTTTTGACTGATAATGACAATAGTTGAACGTCGAACGTCTCCTTTTCAATGGTTTTTTTTTACTTTTAATTATGAGGAATATTTTAGCACAGTAAAGTAGATATAATATCCAAATTAAGTAATTATATAGGTGGCTGGTGCAAATTTTCAGCTTTTTTCAATTAAGTTGGCTTGTAGCAATTTTCAAGAATTTAAATTAGAGTGGCAAGAAAACAAACAAGAGGTTTTGTTATGTATTCCGTACTCAAGTTAATCGCTTAACCAGAACCGAGAAAAACTAGAAAAATTTTCAAACAAAATTTGGGTTTCTTTTCCTTTTATCGCTACAACTTGACATTAAACTCTTTGCGATGTGCGACCTCATGTGCTGCGATGCACGATACACTTAAAGCAAGGAAAAGTTTCTTTCGTTGATAAGCGGCACTTTCAAGATCTCAATAGCATTAAGGGTCTGAAACTTGGCAAACTTAATTTTCAGTTAATATTCCAGCTCTTCTTTGTATCACGGTTGTCTGCGGCCAACAAACAAAGCGTTCTACTTTCTTCTGTTCATTCTTTTTCTTCGTAAGAAAATGGGTCGTCATCCAATTTTGAATTGAGCCACCGGCATATCAACTCCGCGATATGGCCAGTACCTTACGCATGCGCACAGTGAAGGGTCTTTGAGAGACGGGTTCGCCCGTTCATTGACCCAACCTCTATGCCATCCTGATGAGCCCCGATAAGGGCGAAACGTCCTTGGCTGTCCATGGCTGACACTGCCGGGATGATGGTTGTGCGCATGCGTAAGGTACTGGCCATACCGCTGAGTTTCCGCGGAGTTGCTACGTGTGCTTCAGTCCTCCTGAAATTAGTATAGGCTACTTTATCTCCTCTGTCTCCTGTTACGAGTATCGGTTCGTTACTTCCTTCGCTTTCATAGACCTGGAAATTATTCTATAGCTAATTAACGACGATACCTTAGAAAATCCTGTTGCGTTAAGGCGACCGGCTTGGCTTCATATGTTTCTGTCTCTGGATATAAAGTACATAGGGGGACTGGTGACAAACGGACGAAACTGATCAGTGTCGAAAAGGGGGAGGGGTGCAAGGTCGCGTAGATTTCCCATGCGTATGCGCGTTATATTTTCGTGCGTAAGTTTCATAGAAGCATTGTGTGAAAGATTGCGCATCTCTCGTTTCTCGCACCTCGCGGCTTTGCTGCTCGATGCTCGCGTGCGCATACACTCCCCTCATGCACTAATTCTGGAGAAAGAGACTTGTCTGGAGAAAGCGACTGCTCACCGTCTATTATCATGCGGATAAGCAAGTCGCTTGTAAGAAAAATTGCTTTCAATTACATGAAATTAAAGCAAAACAGTTTTAAAGGACGCTTAATCAGGTTTTACTGACGTTTTTATTAGCACAACCGTTGACATGTGAGAGCAGTCGGGCAGTGTGCATTGTCATTTTTCTGTAAGGCGGTCTGCGGTTAACAAACGATGCGTTCTACTTTACTCCAGTCATTGTTGTTCTTGGTAAGAAACTGATTTGTTATCCAAAGTTGAAATGACCCACCTCCAAGAACAAACAAGCGCCTCCCTGACGCTAGAATATTCATTTCCACAATGGCTACGGCTCCTCCATCAACAATCTTGTATTCTGGTGGTCGGAAAACAATGGGCCTTAGAGGAAGCAGTATTTCAATGAAGGATTTGGCATATTTCCGAGATCGTATTGCTTTTTTTGAGGAAGACCCAAAGGCTGTGAAATCAGTAGCCAAAAATATTGGAGGAGGAACAATTGCTACTTGAATAGTATTCTGAAGTCTCTTCCTCAAATTAAATAAACACCTTTTGACAGCGGAGATATTTCCTCCAGCAGATAAAATCTTTTCTGTGCGAATATGTACGGACATAAAGTTTGAAGTGAGTTTTTGCGCAATGAAATCTCGAGCTACGCGAAGAAGTTTTGCACTGAAGAAAGCGCTCATGTCTTGAGACGTCAATACTTTGTCTAATTTTGACTCAATATCAAAATGTGTTCTTTTGGCCGTTATTGTTGTCGTTATCCCTCTCCATTCCCTGATACCAACACACGGTAGATTTTTAACTACTTCGCTTTCAAATATCTGAACTGAATTGAGGGAATTAGCGTTGACACAAATTTTTCTGCCGATCTTGATGCCAAGTAAAACGTTTTTGTTGTTAAGCTTGCAGGGAGCGCAAGACGTAGAGAGGTTGGTCGTGGAGCTTGTTAGCTTTGTGTAATAAAAACACACCAAAACATCCACTTTTCCTTTACAAACATCTTGAAAACCTTCCCAGGTTATTAAAGTTCCATAACCGTGTAAATGAAGAGTTTCATTAAGTGCAGAAACGTTGTAGTAAAGTGCAAGCGTATTGTGTGTCTGGTTGCGTCTGTGAGAGGTTGGTACACCGCGAAAATGAGAATCTTTTACAAATGGAACAACAACTTGGCGACCTCCTTGGGCAGCGAGGGCTGTAAGATTAAGAAAGTTATTTGTTGCCATTGTTAATTGTTCCCAATAGTAGAAAGCGAGAAGACGTTTTTGACGTCGGTAAACGGAACTTTCAGCCTCACCGGCATGAGTGGACTGTAATCGCTCAGTGATGCTATGTGGTGATCGCAGTCCCCTGTAAATATCTATAAAACCTTTGTTATCCTTAACTAAAGGTCTGCTATTATACCGACGCTCATAACCCAGGTAGATAGAAAGTACCACTGCTGTAAGAAGTAAAAGAAGTTTTTTTTTTGAAAGAAACTTCAGTGCTTGCCTATAGAAAGACATTTTTGGACACAGCCACAATTTAAGAGTGCAGTTATCAGACGCTGAAGAATTGACTGCGACAACATACTTTACGCGGCATCTAATCAAAATTGCAATGCTACTTTATTTGTCAATAAGGTAATATTTGCCTGTTCATGGGATTATGTCGCTAGAGGTGGAAGATCACTCACGCGTTCCAGCAAGCTTAGACTCTTTGGCACCTTTTGAGAGAAAGTGTCCAATATAAAATTCCACATGTTTACTCTTTGCTGGTCATTAGATACCAGGTTACATTCATTTTTTGAAATAAGAATAATGTTTTCAAACGGTTAACAAACGATGCGTTCTACTTTACTCTGTTCATTGTAATTCTTGGTAAGAAATTGCTTCGTTATCCAAAGTTGAAATGACCCACCTCCGAGAACAAATAAGCGCCTTCCTGATGCAAGAATATTCATTTCCACGATGGCCGCTGCTCCTCGATCAACAATCTTGTATTCTGAGGGTTGAAAAACAATCGGCCTTGAGGGGAGTAGTATTTTCATAAAGGATTTAGCATGTTTTCGAGCTGCTTTCACAGTTGCTGAGGAAGACCCAAACTTTGTGAAATCAGCCGCCAAAAATACTGGAGGATTCTGAACAGTTGCTAATTGATTAATACTCTGAAGTCTCTTCCTCAACTTAAATAAACATCTTCTGACTGTGGAAATATTTCCTCCTGCCACTAAAATCTGTTCTGTGCGAACATGTACGGAGATAAAGTTTGAAATGAGATGCTGCGCTATAAAATCTTGGGCTATGCGAAGAAGTTTTGCACTAAAAAAAGCGTCCATGTCTAGATAAGACAGAACTTTGTCTACTAGTGACTCAATATTAAAATGCGTTCTAAAGGGTTCAGTTTTGCTTGTTCCTCTCCACCGCATAATACCAACACAAGGAAGCTTTTCAACTATTTCGTCTTCAAATCTCTGAACAGAATCGAAAACATTAGCATTAACACAAATTTTCCTGCCAATCTTGATGCCAAGAAAAACGTGTTTCTGGTTAAGCTTGCAAGGATCGTATGAGGTAGAAAGGTTGTTGCTCGTGGAGTTCGTTAGTTTTTTATAATGAAAATATACTAAAACATCCAGTTTTCCCTTGCAGACGTCTTGAAACCCCTCCCAGTTTATCAAAGTTCCATAGCCGTGTAAACGAAGCGATTCATTGAGTGCAGTGACGTCGTAATAAAGTCCAAATTTATGGTTCTGCCGTTTTCTCTGCGACTGTGGTGCACCCCGAAAGTGAGAATCTTTCACAAAAGGAACCACAACTTGGCGCCCTCCTTGGACAGCGAGAGCTGAAAGATGAAGAAGATTATTCGTTGCCATTGTTAATTGTTCCCAATAGAAGAAAGCAATAAAAATTTTCTTTCGTCGGTGAACAGCACTTTCAACTTCACTGGAATCAAAGGAGTGTAATCGCTCGACGATGGGGCTGTTGTTGTCGTCAATTTGTGGCTTGAGTAACACCTGAATTTCGTATCCTTGGTATATACAAAGCACCACTGTTGCTATGAACAAAAAAAATATTGTCCTCGATAGAAACTCATTCAGTGGTTGCCTATGAAACGACATGTTTTGAAACGGTCAAGCTAAGATTGCAGTTTTTAAAGGAACGTATAACAGTCTGCAACATCTGTTATAAATTAAGAGTTATCGAAAAATTATTCCATGCCGAACATACTTAACTTTGCATGTTAACAAGGTAATATTTGTTCATGAGATTGGTCTCCTCTTAAGCTACCTACTTAAAAATCGTTAAAGTCGAAAACGGACCACGCACGGGCTTAAAACTGTTGTACTTTGGCACCTTTTTGTGAGATTACGATTCAGTTAAGATTTAAATAATTTACTGGGTATCGGTTAATTCATTGCGGTGAAAAGACGTTTATTTTAATGAATCGACATTTAGAAAATAATTAAACCATTTTGCATATTCTTATATACACTTTGTTCAAAGCACTACCACGGACTCACTTAACAAGCGACTTAGTGACGAACTCAAGCAAAACAGAAAACGACAGAGTGAATGGACACAAAAAAAACCCACAAGTTGAGTAACAGTAAAAAGATCGATGGGAAACGACAGATCGAAACGCGCCACTCACATTTAGAATCCGTCATAGCAAAAAATAGAAGCGACCAATATCGGGAACAAATATACACTTCAGACATAGTTGACCAATCAGGACAATAGCAACTTATGATATGCAACTCAATTTGACTCTCACGATGACTTCCATACCGGCTGTCAAAAAGTCGGTCAAATGTCAACGAAAGTGTTATATAGGACTACTCTCTTACCCAGACAATCATGATACTAAACTGTACTTCGCTGAGACGAAAGGCAGCCAAGGCGTATTTTCTGAGTGAATCAGAAACAGGAAACTCAAATGATTTTTGAAAACTTATCGTCCGTTTCTCCACTCAAAGAAATCTAACGAAGCAAAGGGCAATACTGGAAGAGAACGGAGGGCAGATCAAAGACAAGGGAGGGATATCTTAAGAAACTGTCCTCTCTTTGCAGCTCCAAATATTTTTTCAGAGGGAATAATGTACTAAGCTTACCTGAACCTAGGACAACCTCTTATGGACTCAAGTCCATCAAGTACGAAGCTGCAAAGCTCTGGAACTCAGTTAAAGACGACATATAATTTTCAATAAGTTGTATTTTTACTTTGCTCGGAACCATTAGCTCAATAGTAGTAAAGTAATAACAGTAATAGAGCGGTTTTCATTTGAGTGTCGAAAAGTAATTGGTTTTGCACTTTCTACACGATGCGATTGGCTTAAAAGATTCGCGCCACCTTTTCATCCAATCAGAAGTAAAACCAAAGCCAATTGTGACGCGCTCGCATGCATTTTCCCGCGCTTTGCGTCCGCCACATGTAATTACTTCGAGTTTTGATTGGTTCAATGTATTGTCTGTGTCCTATGTGATTGGCCAGAGTAATTACTTTGGTTTTGGTTTTACGACACTCAAACGAAAACCACTCTAATAGTAGTAAAGGAGGAGCCATTGGTGCCAAAAACACCATCAACTCCTAGATAATATAACCTCTGAGAATAAGACCGTTATCCAAAGGACTATCAAGTATGACGAAAATCGGTCCAAAATTTTCTGCGTCAGTTAGACGACGATTACCAGGAATTCCACAGGAACTGCACTAAGACACGAGGACACCAATACCACTACCTTCAATATGGACAGTCGGTACTACTCAGCGAGCGGTCAATTGTGAATCGAGCCCATACAAAAATGTACCAACCACTTTCCAGCACCCAGGCAGGGCACCGGAGTCAGAGATACTGAAACCGCCTTTGACACAAAAGGCTTAGCACTCGTCCGATTAAGTAACGGGCCTGATCCGAAAGAGATTCGACCGTTGGCAGGCATTCTGCCTATCCTAGATCAAAACACAACCAAGCCTTGTTTCATCAAGTGAACAGAATTTAGTGAAGATTCCTATTCCAAGAGTTCAATTTAAAGGTAACGATTATCATTGGTTCAGCAGCAGACACCAATTCTGTCCTAGCTGAGGACATCGGAGAAAAAGGGGCAGTCTTTTGTCCAAGGTAAAGTCCAACAACATCAAAAAGCCATCAAAAGAGCGCATTATGGTGATAAGTAAACTTTTTATTTAAGCTTTAAATACTACGCTTTCTGAAACACAGCAAAATTATTAATTTTCGATTAATATTTCAACTCTTCTTTATGCAGTCCCGCGGCTATCAAACTATAAGGCGTTCTACTTTATACTGCTCATTATTGTGCTCTATTTTTCTCACCCGCTCCCCCTACAGCTATAATCCCCGACGCCCGCCCCCTCGGTACATTTGAAAATCAAGATGGCCGCCATTAACGGTAAGACGCGCTATATCTCGACGATCTCACAAAAAAATAGGGTGAACAGTCTAGTGCTTGGTAATCTAATCAAAATTGCTATGATATACTTTAAATGTCAGCAAGGTAATTTTTGCCGGTTCATGAGACTGTCACTAGTGTCGGAAGATCACTCGCGCGTTCCATCAAGCTGAGACTCTTTGGTATCTTTTGTGGGATCACGATCCACTATTACAAGTGTCCAATATCAGTATAAAATTCCAACTGTTTACCCCGGCTTTGCTGGCTGCATTTATTTTTTAAAATAAGAAAAATGTTTTCAAACGGTTAACAAACGATGCGTTCTACTTTACTTTGTTCATTTTTATTCTTGGTACGAAATTGCGTCGTCATCCAAGTTTGAAATGTTCCACCTCCAAGAAGAAATAAGTGCCTCCCTGATGCTAGAATATTCATTTCCACAATGGCTACGGCTCCTCGATCAACAATCTTGTATTCTGATGGTTGAAAAGTAATGGACTTTAGCGGAAGGAGTATTTTCATGAAGGATTTGGCATGTTTTTGAACTGGTTTCATAGTTTTTGAGGAGGAGCCAAACTTTCTGAAATCAGCAGCCAAAAATATTGTAGGAGGAACAGTAGCTACTTGAATAATACTCTGAAGTCTCTTCCTCAACTTTACTAAACACCCTCTGATAGTGGAAATATTTCTCCCAGCACATAAAATCTTTTCCGTGCGAATGTGTACGGAAATAAAGTTTGAAGTGAGATTTTGCGTAATGAAATCTCGAGCTACGCGAACAAGTTTTGCACTGAAGAAAGCGTTCATGTCGCGATAAGACAGGAGCTTTTCTACTTTTGACTCAATATCAAAATGTGTTCTTCTGGGGTTCGTTTTACTTGCTCCTCGCCATTCAAAAATACCAACACACGGGAGCCTCTTAACCATTTCGTCTTCAAATCTTTGAACTGAATTGAAGGCATTAGCATTGACACAAATCTTTCTGCCGATCTTGATGCCAAGAAAAACGTTTTTGTGGTCAAGCTTGCAAGGATTGTACGACGTAGAAAGGTTGTTTGTCGTGGAGTTCGTTAGTTTTGTATAATGAAAATATACTAAAACATCCAGTTTTCCCTTGCAGACGTCTTGAAACCCCTCCCAGTTTATTAAAGTACCATGACCGTGTAAACGAAGCGATTCATTCATAGCAGTAACGTCGTAATAAAGTCCAAGCGTATGGTGTCCGTGTGAGGTCGGCACTCCGTGAAACACAGAATTTTTCACAAATGGAGCAACAACTTGTCGCCCCCCTTGCACAGCGAGAGCTGTAAGTTGAAGAAGATTATTCGTCGCCATTGTTAATTGTTCCCAATAGAAGAAAGCGAGAAAAATTTTCTTTTGTTGGTGAACGGCATTTTCGCTGGCATTAATACGACACTCAGTAGAATTATTGTTGTCCTTAACGAATGACCAAAAACTCTCTTGACTCCTGTCATACTCTAGGTAGATACGAAGTAGTACTGCCGCTAGAAGTAAAAGAAATATTTTTCTTGATAGAGTTAGTTTTCCATATAAGTCATATAACGACATTTTTTTGACACGGTGAAGTGAAAATTATTGTAACAATTCTACAATCGCAATATCCGTTAAGCTTCATCAGAGAGTTTCTGGCTTCATCCAATAAAAATTTTAATGACATACTCTTCATGTCTCTAAAGTAATGTTTGTTTAGTGGAAAATGAAATAACATTTTTTATTAGGTAGCTTGTGCCAGTTTTCAACTTTTTAAATTAAGGTAGCTGGTTCCAGTTTTCATCTTTTTTGAAGGCTTTACATAAATTACTCTAAAGAACTCTGAGGACAAAAGAAGAAAGTTTGCAATTCCGTGCTCAAGCCAACCGTTAAACCAGTAAAAAATAGAAAAATTTTAAAGCTACACTTTATTGAGTGCAAAGTTAACACTCTAAATGATTCTTAAAGAAAAAGAGTAAGCCTAAAATTGGTGACTTCGTCAAGACCTTTTAGCTCTCGGGCCACCTTTGAATGCAGCTTTAATCAGTTCTCAATTTGTAGTTCTTGATCAATAGCACCGGCCATTTGTTAACCTGTATGGAGAGAGAAAAACTCTATATTTGTGGTGTAATAAAACAATGTGAAAAAATGCAAAAGAGTAACAGATGTTACTCCTGATGGAGATAGGATATACCCTACTAGACCTACTAGCAGCGATTTCTTTCCGACCTGGGACTCGTTTCTCGAAAGGTCCGGTACACAAAATTTAATTTCAAAACCTGTTGAATAGTAGCATAATTTCCAAGCTCCCAAACTAGTCAATTTTGCTTCGTTAATTGATAGTTTCATTGTATCATTTTAAAAATTTTTGAAACTTTGATCTGAATACAAGGACGGTAAACGTGAAACAGCTTTCCGCGCAGGAAAAGCATTGACCTTTCGAGAAATGGGCCCCTCATGGTTATTAGCATACACGAAGTCATTCGCGTCGCCCGCATTCGCGTAATTCCAAGCCAAACTATGGACAAATGTCATCGACGCGAACACCTACACAGTCGCTAAAAACATACCAGAAAGAGACCTCTGATAGTAGGGTATAGGATAGTGTATTTTCAATAGCTTTTGCCTTTTTTGTTAACTACGAGCTTTAAATTAAAAATCCACCTTTGACCAATAACTCGGTTCTTCTTCTTAGTTGTTGAACAATGGTACAGAAATATATTTATCCCTGCTTATTACGTCGAACGTTCGGTTTTCGAACTCATTCGAACTCCTTCGAACGAAAGAGTTCGATGAAGTTCGCGGATCGGCCATTGAACGAAATCGAACTCACAAAAAATATTCGATAACGTGCGATTTTCGAACTCAATTGAACGCTGAAGAATTCGATCGAGTTATTACGGACAAATTCAGGCCTGCGAGGTCAAGCCAGTGCCGGGTTTGAGAGACAAACGTTGCTCCGTCGCTAGGCCTTATTATTCATCGCGGCCTATGCGTTTTAAGGCTCTTGGTCGGGCATTGACCAAGAGGAAGGGAACACACCGCACAGGGACCAGGCAAAGAAAACGATGAATTTGCAAGAAGCCTGTGTGTTACACGCTTCAGACGGATTGCAGTCGCTCGAGATTGTCGCGAGGGTGAGTATGTTACGTGCGAGCGAGCAAAGAACGCGCGAGGGAGAAGTATCTTTCTCGAATAGTCCCATCAAGCCTCCATTTGACACACTGAAAAGGGACTGCTAGCAGTCAAAAAACGCTTTGACCTGATGGGTAATATGAGAGTTGAGGCCGGCTCCAGGGTCCCCTGGTGAGACATTTTACATTTTACATTAGCTAACGTAAAGCCCCATGCAAACGGACGCGACATTGTTGGCCAAAAACTCCCAAAATTGTTGGATGTTATATGTTGCGTCCATTTGCACATCCTGTTGCATGTTGCAACGTGTTGTTGGGAGTTTAATTGTTGCGCAAAGTTTGAAACCAGTGAAACTTTTGGGCCAACAATTCTCAATAGTTCTTTTGTTCCCTGGTCGCCGACGTGTGGCGCAACAAAGTTGGATCCGTTTGCACAGCTCTTCCAACATTGCTGGGACTACGCACGCTCATTACACATGGTCTCCAAAGTCTTACTGATTGGTTGTGGGAGTTCTTGCATCTGTCTGCACATTACGGCCAACAAGGACGCAACAACTTCCAACATTGTCGGCGCGTCCGTTTACACGTAGCTTAAGCGTGTACAGACATTCTTCAGCAGCAAACAAAATTTAGTCAATAAATAAAGAATTTAGGTTAAAGGCTTTGACAGGCGTAAAGCACTTACCAGTGGAACAACCAACTTCATCCGAGTCGTCTGCACAATCTGACTCGCCGTCACATCTCCATATGTCGAGAATACACCTCCTAATAATATGGAACGCCAACGTTACATTATTCGGTGTAACTTTACGGAAGGAAATAACTAGGTACCCAAGGCGGGTCCAAATTTGAGAAGATAAAAGATAAGCACTAGCATAAAAAGAGACATTTATTGGAACAAAGGGAATAGTTTTGTGGAGTGTCATTTGCACCCGTACTGGAAAAAAAAGGCCTCAAAAAGTTTTAAAAAAATTGGAATAACAAAGGTTCCGAATAATTTCCCAAATGACCTGTAGAGGAACAGAGCCGTGCATGCCATCAACGTTTGATTTTGACGCTAACCAACAAAAAAACCAAAAGACATTTATCGTCCTGGGCCCACTTGTTCGAAGGCCGATTAGCGCTTAACCCGGGGTTTCTTTTTCTTGTGTTCAAAAGCATTTTCTCGGATAATTTTCTCTGTTATTTTTACAGCTTCCAATCATCAACTTGTTAACTTCGAACAATCTACTATATAGTAACCAGTCCGCTTACCGCCCATATCACTCATGTGAAACTGCTCTGCTTAATATTACCGACAACTGGTTGAAAGCCATGGACAACAGTGAACTCGTTGGTACTGTCTTTTTAGACCTAAGCAAGGCCTTCGACTTAGTCAACCATGACATTTTACTTGCAAAACTTGCTGAATATCATACTGATATAAACACATTGGACTGGTTCAGATCTTACTTAACAGGCCGCACACAAGTTGTATCCGTCTCTGGTGTGTTGTCTAGCCCTTTAAATCTTGAAGTCGGGGTACCACAAGGTTCCACCTTAGGTCCACTTTTGTTTTCTATCTATATGAATGATCTACCCCTCTTGTTAAAGAACACTGAAGTCGACATATATGCCGATGACACAACGATCTGGTCGAGCGGAACCAATTGTACAGATATTCAAAACACTCTTAATAATAGTCTAGACAAGGCCAACAGTTGGTTTAAATTGAACAGGATGATACCAAACATAAAGAAGACCAAACACCTGTTAATTGGTTCTGTTCAAAAGCTAATCCATAGCAGCGAGACTACAATGGAAATTTATATCGATAACATCAAATTAGAGGAAGCGGCAGGGGAAAAGCTGCTCGGAGTTGTCATTGACTCAAAACTTTCATGGAACTTACACATTGACTATTTTGATTAAAAAATTAAACTCTAGAATATGTCTCCTTAAAAGAGCAAAGATTTATTTAACCTTTGCTTGCAGGAAAATGTTATAAAATGCCCTCATCAAGCCAATACTAGAGTATTGTTGTACGGTCTGGGGTAACTGTACCGTTGGTAATCTCCAAAGAGTTTTACGACTACAGAAACGATGTGCTAGGCTTATTTTAGATGCTGATACTCACGAAAACTCAGTCAAGCTTTTTAACAAATTAGATTGGCTGCCTATAGATGATATTATACGTATTAGGAAGCTTTATATGCTTCATAAAATAAATCAAGGTCATTGCCCGGCTTATTTTAATAAATATATTGAACATATAAGTAACACCCATAATTATAATACGAGATCCGTTTCCAATAACAATATTACAACACCAGCTTGTAAAAGGAACTCTGTCCTTAGAACGTTTCACTCAAGCGCTTGCCGTTTGTGGAACGCCCTTGATCCCGAACCTAAGACACTCTCCCATACTAATTTTAAAAATTACTTATTTAAACTTTACCGCAGTATGATTTCTTCTCTTGATCATTTTAAGATTTGTAAAACCTTTTAGTTTCATTAGTAGTCAATTAATCAATATTGTATTAATAGCAGTTCATTATGTAATTTTAGTGGTAGATTATATAGGTAGTTAATTAATTAATCGCTACATTTTATTACTTTAATTGTAGGAGGGCCATTATGAAAACTACTGGGTGACCAGTAATCAATGTCTTTACCCTCGTTAAATAAAGTTATTACTTACTTACTAAGACGAACTAAAACTGAAATGCTTTTTAAGCTTTCAAATGTGAATTCAAATTTCGCACAAATCCTGGGTTATCTTAACCCAGCTTTGAACAACTCGGCCCTGAAGGTAAGTAGAAAACCTGTCAAACTTGTTAAACAAACTAAAACAAGCACGTGACCTTATCTTAATGAGATTACGGCGCATTTTATTCCTGAGATAAAGTCAAAAGGTTATAACGTACGTAATCGGCGTTTAAGTATTCCATCACAAGTTAATAAGATTCCACCACAAAACGGAGTAGGCTTTCCCTACTATACTACTGAAATCTGTCTTCACATGCAGGCAGAAAAATTAGTCGAAAATCTGTCTAACAGAGATCATGATGGAAAGGAACCCTTCCTGCTTTCAAAAAATTAGGACTTCCAATCTTTTGAAAATGAACGAAAATTGGTAACTTGCTTGTTGGCTTTTTTTGCTTGTTTACCCATGAAGCACATAGGAGTTCATATGAACTCGTTTAAACGTGTCCTTGCGTTCCAGATCGAATTGAATTTGGGAGTGTTGGTTTTTGAGGAGAGGCGAAAACCGGAGTACCCTGAGAAAAACCTCTCAGAGCAAGGGAGAGAACCAACAACAAACTCAACCCACATATGGCGTCGACGCCAGGAGTTGGAACCCGGGCCACACTGGTGGGAGGCGAGCGCTCTCACCACTGCGCCACCCTTGCTCCCCAAGGTAACTATTCCTTTTTTAGCACTTAAACATACCTTGACCGGCGGCATTTGAACTGGCCTGTCGGACATTCCCGAGCGTTACAGTTAACCTCGTCCGACCCATCACTACAATCATCCACGTCATTACAAGTCCAGTTACTAGATATACACGTCGGAGCCACACTGGATTTGCATCTAAACTCGTGGCGTCCACACTGGATATGGGCTGAGCAGTCAGACTCGTCTGAATTATCGCCACAGTCGTTATCACCATCACAGACCCAGTGACTTGGAATACAGTTTCCAATGGCCTTGCACTGAAACTGGCTGCTGTCACAAGTTCCAGGGTCTCTACAGCCTTGTTCGTCCGAGACGTCTGTACAGTCACTTTGGCCATCACAGACCCAGTTGTTAGGGATACATGTTCCTGTTTCATTGCATTGAAACTCTTTACAAGCTGGAGTGGTGCAGTTCTGCTCGTCCGATCCATCTCCACAATCGTTATCAGAATCACAAACCCAGGAGCGTGAAATACATTCTTTACTTCGTTTGCACTGAAAATGCGTCTCTGTTGTGCATTGCACTGGGGCTAATAACGAAAAAGGAATCAGTTGGAACAAGAAAAGACAAATAAAGGGTCACCGCTCTGAATTCGTTGGGCTTTGTTGAATCTTGTTCAAGACAGCATCAGTCTAAAATACTAGTCCTTTAGTTTAATGGAAATCTATTGCAAATGCTTCCTGAAGACCTTCAAAGACAGAGCTTTCGTTCCTTGTTTGAAGGTTTAAAACACTTATAGAATGTTTGCTGCTGTATAAAAGCCTTGGAACTGTAGAAAATAAATTTATAGCTACTAAGTTTAGTTAAGACAGGATTGGCACGGTAAGACATTTTTAGCGCATGTCAGAGTTTTAGCGTGTTTTCCCAACTAAGGTAATACGGGAAATTTTTGCTTGTGAAATCCCGTTTCCTGGACTTTGGAATCCGGAATGCAGCTCTAGGAGACCATAATCCCACTAAAGTTTGGAATTCGAAATCCAAGTTCCACTGACAAAGATTCCGGAATCTACAGCTTAGAATCCAGAAAATAAGATTGCCTTGGATTACCTTACAGGGGCAACAAACAGTTCATATTTTGATTGCTTTCGAATCTCAGAACGAACGGGTTGACCAAACGCAAACGTCGACCCATTTTATTTAATTTTCTGACTTGTTTCAAGGTACTCTTTGAAATTTTTGGCGGTAGTCGCGGCGTTAAGGGGGCCATGGAATATTTTTTGCGTGGAACAGAAGGGATTATGGGGAAGTTTCAAAACGCAAAGGTCTATGGGAAGGCTCAACGTTTTTGTTCACCGTTAAAGTTGACCATAAAACAGAGGGATATTAGATCTAGAATGGAGAAACACGTACCTGTCCTTTCAGCTTTGGGCAGGTACAGATGTAAGTATTACAAATTTTGGTTTTTAAGTTGTATTTGGTTTGTTACTTGACGTTTGCTAAT